>NW_004624817.1:5587834-5621990 GCF_000247695.1 Heterocephalus glaber
GCAAAGGGGAAGGGGAAGTGGGATGGGTAGGGGAAAGGAAAGAAGGGAATGGAATTAATATGAGAAAATGAAAAAATGGAAACTAAGTCTTTGTAAATAGAGAGAGATGGAGGGGTTGAAGGGAGGGCAGGGGAAGGGAGAAAAAATAAGAACCAAGAGAGATAATGTAAAGGTGCAAATTTCCAATGATGAATGTCATTATAATGTATACCTGAAGTGTACCAATAAAATAAAATTAAAATAAATGGAAAGATATCCCTTCCTTGTGGGTAGGAAGAACCAACATAGTAAAAATGGCTATACTCCCAAAATGGTTATACAGGTTTAATGTGATGTCAATCAAAATACCAATAGTATACCTCACAGAACTAGAAAAAACATTCCTAAAATTCATTTGGAACCAGAAGAGACCTAGAATATGAGCAAAAATAATTCTGGATAATAAAGGCAAGGCAGGAGGCTTCACATTTCCTGACTTGAAATTATACTCCAGGGCTACTACGATAAAAGCAGCATGGTACTGAGAACCCCCCCCCCCAAAAAAAAACATAGAAAAAATAACAAACAAATAAAGAAATAAACCAGACCTGAGGATCAGTGGAACAGATTAGAAGATACAGAAACAACTCTTAACATACTCAGCCACCTTATCTTTGACAAAGGGACCAAACACCTTCACTGGAAGAAAGCCTCTT
The DNA here is from genome assembly GCF_000247695.1 of Heterocephalus glaber. The sequence continues at coordinate 5,588,530 of NW_004624817.1, forward strand.
CAATAAATGCTGGGGGGGAAAAACTGGCTTTCCACATGCCAAATAGTAAAACTAGGCCCGTATCTCTCACCATACACTAAACCAAAGTCAAAATATATCAAAGATCTAAATATTAAAACAGAAACACTAAATATGCTGGAAGAGAGAATAGGTAGAACTCTTGAAGACATTGGTGTAGGCGAAGACTTTATGAACAAAACCCCAGACACACAGGAAATATCACAAAGAATCAACCACTGGGATCTCATCTTATTAAAAAGCTTTTGCACAGCAAAAGAAATCACCAACAGAGTGAAGAGACAACAAACAGAGTTGGAAAAAGTTTTGCCAGCTGTTCCTCAGACAAAGGACTATTATTTAGAATATATAAAGAACTAAAAAAAATCAGACCCCCCAAATTTAAAGACCCAATAAAAATATGGGCGTCTGAGATGCATACTCATTTCTCAGATGAAGAAGTACAAACAGCAAATAAATATATTAAAAAATGTTCAACATCACTGGTCATTTGAGAGAAGCAAATTAAAACAACACTGAGATTCTGTCTCACTCCAGAAAGAATGGCTCTTATCAAGAAATCAACAATAACAAATGCTGGCAGGGCTGTGTGTAAAAAGAAACCCTTCTCCGCTATTGATGGGAGGGTAGACTTGACAACCACTGTGGGAATCAGTGTGAAGATTCCTCAAAAAAGTAAAACTAGAGGTTTCATTTGACCCAGCTATTCCCCTTCTTGGTATCTTCCCAAAAGAATTAAAAGCATCATTCCATAGTGATATATGCGCACCCATATTTATAGCAGCACAATTTGTAATAGCTAAATCTTAGAAACAGCCCAAATGCCCATCTACTGGTGAGTGGATAAAGAAGATGTAGTTTTTTCATATAATGGAGTACTACTCATACCATGGAATACTACCATAAAAAAGGATACACTCGAGACATTCCTAGATAAATGGATGCACCTTGAGACCTCTTAAGTGAAATAAATCAGATACACATTCGTAAATATCACATTGTTTCTCTTGAACAGAAAATATAAATGAGGACCAAAATGTATAATAGATATTGTGAGATAGGAAGAAAATGTTTAAGTGGAAAGGGGCACTAGGGAGAGGGGAGGGAGAAATGAAGGAAAGGAAAAAGGAAAGAAATGATAAAAGAAAGATAAAATAGAAAGCTTTTGTAAATAAGGAGAAGAAGGATTGAAGGGAGAGGAGGGAAATGGGAAAAAAATAAGAATCAAGATATATCAGGTACAAATTCCCTAAGATGAATGTGATTATTATGCATATCTAAATCGTACCAGTAAACTTAAGAATAAAAAATGAATCTAAGAATTAGAACAAAAATATTATGGTGTGCTCTTATCCAGCTTATTCACTAATCTGGTACTGTGTGACTTCTGGTTGTTCCTCAAAGTCAAGATGACCATGAAAGATAAGTGTTTTGAATTGATTCAGGACATTGAGGCAGCCATGCTAGTGCAACTAAAGGCGCTTATGACAGAAGAATTTCAGAACTGCTTCAGAAAGTGGAAGAACAATGGGATATGTTCAAAGTGAGGGAGAATACTTTGAGGGATATAATGGCAATGAGTCTTTAATTGTAATATGATTTAAAAATTTTATATAATTAAAATTTTTATTAGTACATGTTTGCAGTACAGAATGATTATACTCATAGGGAGTTCATACATGTACATAATACATCTTAATTTCTATTTTTCATCCCCTTCCCATGTCCTTTTTCCCCCTTCACTTCATCTCTTGGTCTCCTTACCTTTTGCAAAAGATATTGTTTCCTACTGTTTTTTATTTTTCTCTATAGTTTATTTACATTTTGAGTTTCTTATATAAGAGAAATCATGCAATATTTAAGCTTGCATGTCTGATTTATTTCACTTAACATTATGATCTCAAGGTGCATCTAGATTCAAGTTTGTCCTTCTTTATGGTACAGTAGTACTCCATTGTGTATAAATGCCACATTTTCTTTATCCATTCATTGGTTGATGGACATATAGGCTGCCTCCAAGATTCAGCTATTATGAGTTGTGCTGCTATAAACATGGGAATGCATGTATCATTGCAATATAATGTCTTTAATTCTTTTGGGAAGATACTTAGAAGTGGAATAGCTGGGTCAAATGGAATTTGTAGTTGTAGTTTTTTGAGGAATCTTCATAGTGACTTCAATAGTGATTGTACTAGTTTACAGTCCCACAAACATTATAGAGGAGTTCCTTTTTCCCTGGAGCCTCACCAGCATTTATTATTATTTGATTTCTTGAGGCTAGCCATTTTTTTCTGGAGTAAGATGGAATTTTAGTGTTGTTTTAATTTGTATTTCTCTAATGGCCAGAGATGTTGAACATTTTTTTTTCATGTATTTATTGGCCATTTGTACTTCTGAGAAATGTCTATTGATTTCATTTACCCAGTTTTTGATTGGGTCTTTTATTTTGAGGTGTTCAATTTTTGTTTTTAGTTCTTTACATATATTCTACATATGAGTCCTCTGAGGAATAGCTGGTAACATTTTTCTTTTTACCATTCCATAGGTTGTCTCTTCATTCTGTTGGTTGTTTCCTTTGCTGTACAGAAGCTTTTTATATGATATGACCCATTTGTTGATTTCTGGTATTATTTCTTGTGCAATTGGGGTTCTGTTCAGATAGTCCTTGCCTACGCCTATGTCTTCAAGAGTTTTACCTATTTTATCTTTCAGAAGATTGTTTCTGTTTTAACATTTAGATCTTTGATTCATTTTGATTTTAATTTGGTACATGGTGAGAGATACGGGCCTAGCTTCAATTTTCTGCCTGTGGATAGTTTTATCAGCAGCATTTGTTAAAGATGCTATCTTTCTTCCAACATATATGTTTGGCCCCTTTGTCAAAGATTATATGGCTGAATGTGCCTGAGGTTGTTTATAGATTCTCTGTTCTGTTCCATTGATCTTATGTCTGTTTTTGTGCCAGTGCCATGTTGTTTTTAACCATTGTAGCTTTGTAATATGACTTGAAGTTCTGGATTGTAATGCCTTCTGCTTTGCTATTTTTTTACCCAGGACTGCTTTTGCTATTTGGATCTCTTCTGGTTACATGTGAATTTTAGTTGTTTGCTCTAGTTCTGTGAAGAATGCGGTTGGTATTTTGATTGGGATTGAATTAAATCTGTATGGAAGAATGGTCATTTTAACAATATAGCTTCTGTGTATTCAGGAACAGGGGATATCTTTCCATTTTCTGATGTCCTCTTCAATCTCCTTTTTTCAGAGTACTACAGTTTTTATTGTAGAGATCTTTAACTTCCTTGGTTAGATTAATTCCCAAGAATTTAATTTTTCTTGATGCCATTGTGAATGGTATTGTTTCCCTAATTTCTATCTTGGTGAATTTTTTGCTGGTGTATAGGAATGCTGCTGACTTTTGTGTGTTGATTTTGTATCCTGCTACATTACTGATTTGGTTTTAATTCTAGGAATCTTTCAGTGGAATTTTTTGGGTCTTCTATGTACAGGATCATGTCATCTGTGAATTTGACTTCTTCCTTTTGTATGCATATCTGTTTTATTTCTATCTCTTGCTTGATTGCTCTGGCTAATGTTTTGTAATATATTGAACAGGAGTGGTGGCAGTCTGGGAATCCAGATGATACTAAGGATGGATAGTGAGTCACTGCTAACACTTGTTTGGTTTCCACATTCATGTTTTTGTGTGTGTGTGAATGCTGGATCTTGCCTTGCCTTTCCCACTGGGTGTAGGCGATCAATGGCGCCTGCCCTGAGGCTGTAGTCACTCTGGCAGCTCCCACTTTTTATATCCCTCTGCACAGCCCCAAGTCATGGTTTTCTCTGCCTAGCTCTATGTTCTTGGGGTTTGTGAGGTTACTTTCCTCACCACGCGCCCCCCCCCCCCCCATTACCCTCTGTCCATACGCCCCAGGGCATGGTGACTGTTCAAGCCAAGCATGGCTTTGCTCATGTTGGTAGACGGGAAAAGCAAACAGACCACTGATCCCTCTGCCTAGGCAATAGGGTGCAGATTCAAGCATACTGCTGGACTTAAAACCAGCACTTTCAGACCTAGCTGCTTCTCAAAGCCACACACACTGGGCCTGGCTTTTCACCATGGAGTGCAGGACCCCTGCATTCCTCTTGCCTGTGGTTAAACTTCTCAGGACCTGTGTTCAGCCCAATCCTGCTCTGTGACTGTCTCTCATGGCCATCTCCCGCTCAGTCCTTTGACAGAGTGACCCTAGAAACCTTGGAGTATAGTTCCTCTTCAGTTGCTCTGCAGCTCACCCCCCAAAACTTAACCCTTTCCCCAAATGGCTTCTGATTAAACCCTCTTAGATATGACAGGGACTATACTGGACTTTTCCCTAATTCTATCCTGTCTTATGAAAGGAATCACTTTCAGAGTAAAATGCCACAGTGTTTTTTTCAGCTTAAAATAGCTGTGGGCTACTCTTGGAGCCAGAGCTGCTGGGAAAGTCCACTGTTTCTCCCTGGAACCACTGACCCTCCTGGCTTAGCCTACATCAGTGGAGACAAACACCCCCTCCCTGGGAGCCAGGATGAGCCTTCCAGACTGTCTTGTTCCTTTCTCTGGGCTGAGATTTGTCTCTCCAGCTTTTCTTTAGTTTCTAGTCTTCCTGTCAGCTCCCTCCCAATTCCCAGATTTACCTCTTTCCTTCTTTTTACCAAATTGTCTTCTAGGTGTCTCAACTCCAAATCCTGGAGAGGCCACACTTTGCTGTCAATTTGTACTCCACCAGCTTTAAGCAATGCCCCCCCCCCCCCATTTTAAAAAAATTAAACATTCAGCATGATTTTAACTCATACCTTGTAATTGCTGTGTGAAGTACTAATGCAAACTCTCATGGATATACATAAAGCAATAAGCATTTATTGCTTGCATGTCTTAGTGGTTGAATAAGGAGTTCTGTTGACTTTGACTGGGTTTGCTCACATGTATGGATAGAGGCTATCTGTTGGTTAATCTATGCTGGCCTTGGCTGAGATAACTGGAATGGCTCAGCTCTGCTCTTTGTGCTTTTCATCCTTCTACAAGTTAGTCTGAGGCTGTTTTCATAGTGATGGCAGAAGTGCATGACAACAAGAAGAAACACTCAAGGGGTTTGTCCAGGTCCGCTAATAACTCACTGAGCCAAGAATCTGAATGGTACAGCAAAGTGTATGGATAAAGACCCATCATTTTATGCCCATCATTGCAATGTTTGTCACAAGGATTTTTGTGGGACTATCCTATTTTCCTGGCTGAACACAATATAATATCTTTTGTGACATTTATAAGAAATAGACTAAAATTGTCCTCTTCTTACTTGCAAAATGCACAGGTCATGTGCTATATAGCATTCTCCTCTAATTTGTTTTCTGTGAAACACTTTTTTGCAAAAGTTTTAAAATTGTAGACTAATTACTAAGCTATTATCTCTAAGTTCTAAACCCACCAATTTTACTCAGCTTTGTACCAATGTAGCTAGGACTCTGCAAACTATACTTGTCCTTTATCAGGACAGTGTTCTAATGTATTTTTTCCATAATGAAACCTAAAAGGTTTCTGAAAAGTGAGAGGAAGGCAAAAACAACTTTCTACTTCCTTTTTGCTTTCTGTTCTGGTCAGTATCATCCCAACAACAAATCTCCATCATGGCAACAGCAATCAGTTTTAGTTTCCACCTTCTCTAGGTTCTCCTAGAACAAGCTTCCTGAATTACCTGAAGGTATCAGGACATTCTGGGCAGCCTCCATCTCAGTGAGATGTATCAGTTTTTTGGGGCCTTTACTCCAGCCTGTTAAGGACAGTGCTTGTTAAGTAGCAACTCAGAAATCTCCATTCAAGGTCTACATGGCTCTTTCTCTTTGATCCTAAGGTACCAGTAGTGCACTAACTCTGCTCAGAGGTCTGAAGTTTCAGCTCCACAGGATCTATTCTGAAAACTTCTAGATTCTGATAGTCTCAAACTATTCTTTTTGTTCCTTGATTCCTAGGAGTGGTAGCTGTTTCCTGCTTCTTTGTTATCCCAAGGTTTCTGTTTTTGCTTTTTCAAAGTCTCTGTCTCCTATTTGACTAATCCACTAAATTCAGTTCTCTGTAGAAATATCTAGTGTGTTTCTGTTTTCCCAACTGGAACCTGAGTAGTACAAGTTCTTTGAAGGCTCTTCATATTTTTTGATTGGTTTTTCTCTTTAAGATGATATTGGGGGCAGTTTAACTGCTATTATAAAGATGAAACTGGGAGTGAGGTAAGATCCTAAGTGATCTTTTTGTTTTAATGCTTCTACTTCTGTAAAACATTTTCTTAGCCTTTAGAGCAGTGAAGCATCAAGCAGGGGACAGAGAAGACTTGCTGTACCTACGATTTCCTCTGTAAGTCTGCTCTCATTCTTTGTTCATTATGTCCACCTAGCATCTCGACTTGTAGGCATATACCGGTATTACACCTACATTTATTGGGCTCTAACACACTCTTTCCTCCATCTTTAAAAGTCTATTGAGGTGCTAACAGTGGCAATGAAGGTAAGGTCCTGAGGGACTAGATAGAGAAAATTAGTACAGAAATGCTGTGTTGTATTTTTAAATCATATCTGACTCTTTTGGACAGTCATGGAAGAGAGCAGTGTCTGACTTGGAAAGGAGTGGCTTCCTTAGAAGAGAGGGTATGTGATCCTCTACTTCCTTGATATTTTCATTAGGGTTATAGTATTTCATTGAATTAAATCAAGAAATATATATTGGGCTTCATTTGCAAGCTTGAGTGTTTCCATCTAATGTAGGAATAGAATGGTGGAGTATAGCTGACCCCCCTGCCCAATTTACTAGCAGGATATAAGTGGCATAGGCTTCTTGCTTCCTCATAATTTGGTTGTATTATATTATGTTATTATATTATGAGTCTGAACAAAGCCTACGTGACTCACAGGAGCATGTGGGATGGTGTGTGGGCTAGTATAGCACCCGCATCAATGACTGCAATGAAGATCTAAGTCCTGGTCTGTGAAACTGCAGGACTGTTAAGTGAGATGACATTGCAGCTGAAGACAATGTGGCTCCAACTAAATTCCTTTCCTTGAATTATGGCCTCCCCACACTGACCTGACAGGTTACTGGTTAATTATGACCTGGTCCTGGTCTCCCTTTGTTCCTTCCGCAGGAATGCCTTGTCCCTCTTTTTACGAGCCCGGCCTGCGTTAACTGCTATTGCCAGAGGCCTCACACGCTATCACCAGATATCTCACATACACCCTGCCCTATTTCTTCCCATGCTTGTGTAATCAACAAATACTGGAGGTCTTGGGTGCCTGGTGTCTTTGCTGTCAGGTCAGCTCAGACTGTCCCAGATTCCCATTTTCTGTTTAAGTCTTATTTCAGTGTCTTTCTTTTGCTTTGCTTTATATCACCTAAGCAGGAGATCGGGGCTCAAGACAGGGGTACTCAATAGTGGAGCATCAAGGTGCTGGTAGAATAGACCCTTAGATCAAGACTACTCTGACCGTGAGGTCTATTTCTTTCCCAAAGGTGGGAGAACATGCTTACTCCATCCTTACAATGATTCTCAGAAGACAGGAACCATAACTACAATACCAAGCTCAACGCTCCAGGAGCACTGGTCTTCTTGAGCTTCCTTCTTTGTACACTGGAATATTCAAGTTTGGGCAGGACGACTGCTATGGTGTTGCATGCTCCTGTACCCAGGAACACTGTAGACATGCTTGTTTATTCTTCTCTTCTGTCCTCTGCTCCATATCTTCAAAAGGAAAATCGAGGAACACATTTTCCTTCTATACACAATACTTGTTATATCCTGTATATGTTACTATTTTGAAGTGGAACTGATCGAAAGCTTAGAGTATGAGTAAGGAAGATGAAATATTACATTAAAAGTGTAATTAGGGTTCAGGGATTTAGCTCAGTGGTTCCACCGTCTGCCTTGCAAGCACAAGGTCCTGAGTTTGATCCCTGGTACCAAAAAAAAAAAAAAAAAAATTAAAAAATTAGAAAAGTGTAATTAGGTTTTTGCCTGGGAAGAAGGAGAGGAGGCTAGCCCCTGTTCCACTATTGTTACCCAAGGAGTTACATCTTCTTCCCATCCTATCTATCTGTCTTCACTGGCCTTTTTGGATGGTGTCAGATTCCTTCAGCTACCTCCTACTGTGTGTTATGAAACAGATACCTTTGTGTCAAGATGCTCAAATTCCTTTTGAGGAAAGGAAATATTCATTTTGAACATGTGTTATAAGAAATAATCATGTGTTAATATCCTTGGCATTTCTCTCAGTAACATGAGAAGCCACATCTTGACAATGGATTTTTTTTCCCTCAGTGACTCTACTATTGATAAAATAATTGCTCATTCCTCCTGTGTCCCTGTTATGGCTTGTATCTAGAGGTCCCCCCTAAAGCCTCATACAGTCGTAGGTGAGGCTTTTTCAGAGGTGGCTGGACCTAGAGTGTGTGATGCTGGAATTAAGGGTGTGTGATTACTAAATTGATCCACTGAATGGTTTGACATAGTTTTGAATGTGGATAGTAAGGCCCACCCTGGGTGAGAGTGCTACCCGCCCTAAGGGTGTGTAGCCTAGGTGGAATATAAAGGACAGAATGAAGGCTGCTGTTGCTGCTTGCTACTTGGTTCTTTGCTACTTTGCTGCTTTGCTGCCTTCTTGCCTTCTGCCCACCATGAACTGTTTCTCCTCTGTGATGTGCCTCTGCCATGCCACCCTGCCTTGGAGCCAGCCTACTATGAACTGAAACCTTTACAAACTGTGAGCTAAATAAAACTTCCCTCCTTTACTTTGGGTGTCAGGTATTTTGTCTCAGCAATGAGAAAAGTAACTAAGACAGTCCTCTTCTTTCTTCATTATTGTCACCCAACAACTTTGAGATCCTTTACAACCATTTTCATAAAAGACGTTGTGACACAGTCTATCTTTCTTTTTAATTCCTTCCATTCTCTTGAATTGAAGTACAGTTTTCCTACTGTATTTATGGGTACACATCTGCAGACTCAACCGACCATGGATCAAAAATAGCTTTAAAAAGTGGTGCCTATACCAAACACATACACTTTTCTTGTTATTATTCCCTAAACAATATAGTAAATCATTGATTTGCATAGCGTTTATATTGCATTATGTATCATAAGTAACCTAGAGATGATCTAAAGTATATGAGAGGATGTGGGCAGGCTATATGCAAATGCTATGCCATCTTATAAAAGGGCCTGAACCTCTGTAGGCCTTGCTATGGGGGAGGAGAATCCTGGAACCAATCCTCCGAGGATGCTGAGGGATGACTGTATAGTTCATTCATGTCAGTGATCTATTCCACAGCCTTGTTTAATGATCACTGACCTTTTTCAACACAAGTGACACATTCTCCACCTGTGGTAGTTCAGGCCACAAATACCATGGTCATATCTTGGGTCATCACCAGTGTCTTTTCAGCCATCTTGTTCCTTCCCCCACTATCTTAAATTATGTGATCTCTAAGACTTAAATCTTTATTCAGTTTTTCTGGGTCTTCTGTCTTCTCTGCCTTTCCAACACATGAATGTTAGGCAGTGTGGTGACTCTTTCCAGGAGTCCCGTTTCTCTGTGGTACCCACTGACAGCAACATCAAAGCTGTGCCTGGACTGCTAAGAGTCTCTGGTTAAAGAGCACAGCTGTGCAGTTCTGCACCCTTCTTCACTCTTTTTTGATAAAGCAAGAGTCCCTCCTTTCCTGCTTTGCTCTTGGTCCCATATGGTATCTCCTTTATTGGATCATTCTTTGGTTTTCCTCTCAACTAGCTCCTCTTCTCCCTATCAGGAAGGTAGTGTTACTACTCTCATTTTTCAGTTGAGGAAACAAAAATTCAGAAAAATTCCAAGGTTTCCCCATTGTTTCACAACCTGTAAGTGACAGAGTCAAGAATCAAACTCAGATCTCTCCCTCCCCAAACCTCATGTTCTTTCTACTCTGCAAAGTTTACTCACATGTTCTTCTCTACCTTCTCCTCCATGCACTGTTCTCCATCCCTCTCATAAACTTTTATCCATCCTGACAGAGTCAAGGTGGTTTTATTTTAGCTCTCATCTTTTCATGGCATTGAAATTGGTTGACTAGTGCTTACGTATCCTCCAAACTATGCTTATGTGTTCTCTAAACTTTAGGTCCCATGAAGTCAAAGACTGAATTATGCTCATCATTGCAACACCAGACCCCACACATTTCTGAGTCAAGGGGCCCTACTGTCCCCATTTTCCTTGATCCAGCAGAGGATCTAACATTGCTGACTACTCCATCTTTCCTCATATGGTCTCCTTCCCTTGCTTTGGTAAAGCTATTTGCCTTTTCCTTCTGCCGCTACATACAAATTCAGCCTTCTGATTTACATTGGTCTACCTCTCTTTACTTCTGCTGTCACAGGTTAGGTTCAGGCCACTGTTTTCTCATCTGGACAAGAGTAGCAGCCTCCTAACAGCCGTCTTGGCCTCCAGACCTATCTCCCTCTGATCCATTCTCTACCATGATGACTGTGAAACATAAATATGATTTTCCCACATCCATACTTTAGACTTCTGAATGATTACCTCTTGCCTGGAGTAGAAATTAAAGTTCCTTATCATGATAGATAAGGTCTTTCATTGTCTGGCCTCTGCTTACCCATTCAAGCTTCATTTCCTTTCATAGACCCCTACTCTCTCTGTGCTAGGGAAACATATGCTTATTGGTTACTGCCCTTGTCTGCCATTTTTATTTATGCCTCTAGCTTTTCCCCAGGCTCTTCCTCTGCCTAGAATGAGTTTTCTCCTCTCCATTTCTTTCCTTACCAGAGAACTTTTGTTATCCTTCAAATCCAGCTCAAATTGACCTTCTCTTTGAAGTGTTCCTAGTTTTATTGAGTCTCTTCCTTGACCTTCCCACAGAATTTTGTACATACAGTTATTATTAAATATTACATCTCTATAGCTTCTAGATTTGTAACTCCCTCTGGGAAGAGGCAGATTTTTCTCTTTCTTTGCAGTTATAGGATTAGCATGATGCATGTATAATAAGTATTTGATGAATGAATGAATGAATGAAACATGCAGAAGGTAAGGAGAACATTTAGAAGCCAGAGATAAAAACTTGCTTTGCAGCTGGTTACTGTGTAACTCTGGGTGAAGGGCTATTTTTCAGAAAATAGACATAAGACTCTCGAATGTGAATACAGATAGCCAAGTCAAAAATAAACAGGGATGACTTCGCATAATTAACTTTCCCTCACTGGGTAGTGAGACTGATTTTAGGACCTAAAGTCCCAGAGAATCAGCCAGGAATCTCGCTAGGTGAGGACAGCAACTGGGGCTTCTGAGTGGCGACCTGCTACTGTTTCCTTTGGAAGAGAGTTGCCAGGTGCTGCCTGATTTCCTTGGTTCTGGCCCTGTGGATGACGGGGTTGACCAAACACGGGAGCAGCAGGTAGAAGGCACTGAGCAGGTTGTGGACGTCCTGGGAAGCAGTGCGGGCCACACGGTAGATGATGGATGAGGACATGGTGGAGGAGTAGACAGTGAAGATGACCAGCAGGTGGGAGCCACAGGTGTTCAGGGCCTTGGAGCGGGCTCCCCCTGCTGAAATCCTGCAGGAGGCATGGATGATGCGGGAGTAGGAGGCTCCTAGCAGGAGCATGTCCAGGACCCTGTTGAAGACGCGGACAGTGAGCCCCATGGTCTTGTTCAGTGAAATGTCCCCACACGAGAGCTTCATGAGGGCCATGTGCTCGCAGGCAAAGTGGTGGATCACGTCGGAGCGGCAGAAGCGGACGCGAGAGGCCAATCCCACCACCGGAGCAACTATGCATGTGCTCCTGGCTGCTGCCGCCCCCAGCAGACCAGCCAGCAACTGGCCTGTCACTATCTCTGGTTAGCGGAGAGTGTAGCAGATGGCAACGTAACGGTCTAGCGCCATGACCAGGAGGATGTTGCAGTCAAAGACGATGAGGAAGTAGACGCAGAACATCTGGACCAGGCAGCGAGTCAGGGAGACCCGGTTGAAGCGCGTGGAGAAGCTGAAGAGCATGGCGGGCACCACAGTGGTGGCGGCGCAGATGCTGACAGCCAGGAGCAGGGCAATGAGCAGGTACATGGGCTGGTGCAGGCTGCGCTGGGCTATCACGGTGAAGATGACCAAGGCATTGGCGGAGATGATCACCAGGTAGAGGCTGAGGAAGGGCAGCAGCAGGAGGATGGAGACTCCCGCAGTCCTGGGAAGCCCACCAGGAGGAAGCTGGTGTAGGACCCGTTGGAGCTGCCATTGCTCCACCCTGACATCATCCCTCGGGGAGGGGATGGCTGTGGGACAGAGTAGGGCCCTTGCTATAGGACCTGCCCCTGCCTCACCAGGCTGGAGTGGGTGCTTTGGTTTTTATGAGTCTCCTGTATTTCTGAAGGAAAAAGAAAGACATTTAAAGTCATAAAGTCTTTGTTTTCATCTGAAACAAATTTCTTAAGGCAGATATTTGATGTGGAATTTCTCAGTCAAATGGTATAAGCAGTCTTTTTTTTTTGGGTACCAGGGATCAAACTCAGGTCCTTGAGCTTGCAAGGCAGGCAGCAGAACCTCTGAGCTAAATCCCCGGCCCCCAATATGACCAGTCTTGTGAGTGCCAAATGGATTTACCTGGAAGTTGTATGAATTTTGTCAAGGGCTCACGGGTGCTAGTATTGAATTAGCATAATTTATAAAAAATTGATGGTTGTAAAATAGTTTTAATTGGTATATTCTCTTCTCTGAATTTTCTATTTATGTTCTTTGGTTATTTACCTGTTAGGGACTTAGTGTTTCTCTTAGCAATTTATATGTGAATATCATTATGTCTTCCCTGTCCACTGAAACACCTTTTACAAATCTTGTTATTACTTGCATTTTGTTTATGAAAACAAAATATTTGTTTCATTTTAATGTATAACATTAAATCTGTTGATATTTCTTTTTATGAATTATTTCCTTCTTTTAAGCAGAGCTAAATCCATCCTTGTTCAAAGATCAAACGGTGTACTATACATTGTTTTAGGGATTAATTTTCATATTAAGCCTTGATCTACATAAAATTCATTTTGATGTGTGACATGAGGTCAAGATCTAACTCAATTTCCTCCCAAATAGCTAAAGAATTATTCCTGTTTCATTTTCTCCATGGCTTTGTGCTTCCATCTCTACCCTAGATTACATTAATCTATGTGGAGGGGTTGAGTTTTTAGACAGTGATGTTTGTACCTGTGCCAGTACCTTACTATTTTTAAGAATAAAATAGTGAGTAGTTCATATACCACATAATTTTTCTATTTAATGTGTACAATTTAATGGCTTTTAGTAAATCCACAGAGTTATGCAACCATTGCCACACTCAACAGCTTTATCACCCCAAATAGAAAACTTGTATGGACATCCCTCATTTTTCCCAATCACCTTAGCCCTAGGCAACAAACCACTAACCCACTTTCTGTATTAATGGGTTTGCCTATTTAGGACATTTCATATAAACGAAATCATATAGTATGTGGTCTTTTGTGGCTGCCTATTTCCACTGAGCATAACTCACCTGTCTTGGAGTAAGTATCAGTACTCCAGTCCTTTTTAATGGCTGGAATAATATTCTGTTGTATAGATGTGTCACATTTTACTTATTCATTCACCCACTGGTGGACACTTGGATTGTTTCTACTTTTTGACTATTATGAGTAATGCTGCTGTGAGCATGCGTATACAAGTTTTTGTGTAAACACATTTCTGAAACTGCCGGGTTGCATGTTAGTTCAATGTTTAAACTTTGTCAGGCTTTTTTGAAGCAGCAACACCATTTTGCATTCCCACCAATGGTGTATGCATGTTCTGATTTCTCAAAATCATTTCAAGCACTTATAATTCACTGTCTTTTTTAATCCATTCAGCGTTTTTAGGGCTTTTTGTTTGCTTTGAGATAGAGTCTCACTGTGTAATTATTCCATGCTGGCCTTGAACTCACCATCCTCCTAGTATAGGCGCCAGAGGTCTGCAATTACAGGTAGGGACCACCATGCCTGGATTTTTAGAGTTATTGATGTTGTGCATCTTTTCATGTGTTTATTGGTCATTTGTATATTTTATCTGGAAAAATGTCTGTTCAAATCCTTTGACCATTTTTAACTGGGTTGTCAAGCTGTGAAGGTTCTGTACTATTTTAATCATAATAGCTTCATAATATATTTTGATTTCTAATGAAACATCTCCACAAATATTTCTGTTTAATTATTTTTGTGACTTTCAAGTCTTACTGTTTCAACTTTTAGATTCATTTTGCCAATTTCCAAGAATAATCTCATTGCAATTTAAAGTTGGGATTTCATTGACTTTATGAAGAAATCTGGGGGGGGACTGATATTTTGACAATATTCAGTCTTTCCAACAAAGTATGGTATTCTAAGTTTTCAAGCCTTGTTTTCTGTCACTCAGCAGCTTGACAGTTTTATTTGTACAGGCACATGACAGCAGGAACTCAGCCTATGTTTGTATTTCAAAAAGAAAAATATAGAACCTGACACATAAGAAACAGTATTTGTTGAATAATGAATAGCTCTCCCACATTTCTTAAGTTTTGTTATTTGTTACCATTGAGGCCAAAGTAATTCTATCATGGTCTTGAAATCATCTTATATAGAAAAGATACTAATTTTGTGCATTTATTGCGTCTTATTGTATTTTTTGAGATAAGGTCTTACTATGTAGTTCAGGCTGGCCTTGAACTCACCATGTAGCCCAGACTAGCTCAAACTTATGGTAATCCTCCTCCTGCCTCAGCCTCCTGAGAGCTAGGATTATAGGCCTGTACCACCACAGCCATCTGTCACATTTTAAAATCCCTTATTAAAAATATTTTTCCGTTCATTCTAGTGGATATTCTATAATACTGTTTTAGGATAAGATAGCATACTATTCTATAGTCTATAATGCTGGTGATATTTTAGAGTAAAAAGGAAGCCCTTCAGGGTGTTTGTGGGAACTACATGAGCAAACACTGACTGAAACACTCAGAGACGCCCACTGGAACACATCCTATTCTGAAGAAGTGATGCTACTGCAGACCACAGCCAAAGTAAGGCTCCTGTCCTCACAGCTCAGACCCTGCTTGTTGCTGGCAGCTGCCTCACTGACTCACCAAGCATCCAGATGATGGAAGATTGGGACCTCAGAAACACGACCATCAGAGCAGAAAGACGTGCTGCTGCACACAAGGCAGGAACTGCCATCTCCCAGGACCCGGGGGTCATGGCAGCAGCAGTCCCTAAATGTTCAGCCCAGGGCAGGTGAGCTCCTCTTCCCATTCATTTCTTGACCTCTCTGACCCGATCCATGCAAAACACTGAGAATTAGGCATGCACAGGCACACGTGGCAGAGGGATATAGAAATTATCAAGTTCAGCTCCTGCTCTTACGTAAATTTCCATGGCTTACCCAGTTCTAGTGCCAGGTTGCTCTAGCGACTACCATATCTTGAGGCCAAGCAGTTCTGTGAGTTGATTGCTCTCCTTAAAGGTTGTTCCTCATTTAGGCTAAAACTTCTCTTCATGTGGTATCATGTCCTTGTCTCCAGGTCTCTTAACTCTGAGAAATGGCTTCTAGGGTTGTTTTGATAGGAAGGAATGGATGGCAAACTAACGTTTTCTTGAGGACCTTCCATGTTCTGGGCCCCAGGAAGTGCTTCAGCAGCTGCTGCATCTCTGTTAGGTCGATGTTAGAACTAAGATCCTGACACAAGAAGTCACCCTTTATTCAACTGCTGATTGATCATTCAACACCTTTTTGGACATTGATTATGTATCAGGCACTATGCTGTGCATGGAGGCCCCATACATGCAACCAGATGTAGTTTCTTTCCCCAAGTTGCTTAGAGTCCAGTGGGGAAGACCCACAGTGCTATCCCAGCCTAGAACACTACCAACAAGTCTCTAATTCAGCCTCTGGGTGCTGGGAAAACTTCTCAGAGGAGGGGATTTCTAATCTGAGAGTCAAAATTTGAGTCGGCTAAAGCAAGGGTAGATGGGGTGCAAACATAAACCTGAGAATTGGTGGGAGAAGGAATAGAACTCCAAAGCCAAGTTCTCTTTCACTATTACCACAGCTCAAGGGAGACACTTGGGTTGGCGGAATGGCCCACGGAGGAAAAATTACAGGAAAAAGCAGTATGAGAGAGAAGTAAGGCAATGAGCTAAACTCCCTGCTCATTTTCCACTACTGATGAAACTCGACTTCTGAAAGGTGGGAGACAGGATGGTCTTCCAGGAGGATTTCCTCCTGAGGAGACCTGGGGCTGGGGAGGAGGGGACAATGGTGTGGGCTGCAGGGAGTGGTGTGGCTATCCAGAGGTGGAGGGATGACCAGCAGGGGGTGAGCCCAATCACCCTCCTTCCTTGTGCCTGCCCTGCTCATCTCCAACTCTTTGCTGTCAGCTCTTTAGCAAGAGCCACCACCCCAGACCCTGCTGCTCTTCTCTGTTGATTCCTGGAGCTCATACTCACCCCAACAAGTCAGGCAGCAGAAGAGAGAACCAGCGGGCTCCCTAAGTGCAGTTAGAAGTGCACTTCTACTCCTCCCCCTGGGAGCCTAGGCTTGGCTCGGCCAATGTGCTGAGTCAAGAGCTGCCTGACTGACCCTGGTCTCTTAGGAATGACCCAGGACTGGCCTGGAGCCTGGTCTCCTGACTCCCAGGACAGGTTCTTCCTACGGTCAGTGCTGCCCACAGTCCCTGCTCTGGAGCTATGGACTCCATCCACATAGACAGGGAGAATTCTGACCTGTTGCCTCAGTTCCAGCCTACAGCCCACCCCAGAGGCTGGGTCAGGGAGCAGATTACAGGATGTTGGTCAGTCTAGCAGGCGGGTTCTAAACACCAGGGATAAGGGGCCAAGAGTTCCAGGGAAGGGCGGCATTTATTGAGCACCACTAAGGGAGTAGGGGCAGCTGGGAGCAGGGACTGAAGCTGTGGCAGGCCCTGTTGAAATGAGGATGCTATTGACTGGAAGTCCCATTTGACCCTGCTATTCCACTGCTGGGGATCTTCCCCAAAGAATTAAAAGAATCATACCACAGTGATATATGTGTGCCCATGTTCATAGCAGCACAGTATGTGATAGCTAAAACTTGGAAACAGCCCAAATGCCCATCAACTGGAGACTGGATAAAGAAAATGTGGATTTTTAAAATAAAATGGAGTACTACTCAGCCATAAAAAATGAGAAATTAGAGACATTTATAGCTAAGTGGATGCACATTGAGGCCATACTCTTAAGTGAGATAAATAGGACACACATGTATAAATACCAAATAGTTTCTCTGGTGTGAGAAACTGAAAGTGTAAATAAGGACTAAATGTATAATAGGTAATGTGAAATAGGAAGAAAAGGGGCAAAGGGGAAGGAAGTGGGAGGGGTAGGGGGAAGGATAGAAGGGAATGGGATTAATATGAGAAAATGGAAAAATAGGAACAAAATCTTTGTAAATAGGGAGGACTGGAGGGGTTGAAGGGAGGGCTGGGCAAGGGTGAAAAATAGGAACCAAGAGAGATTATGTAAAGGTGCAAATTTCCAATGATGAATGTCATTATATTGTATACTAAAATGTACCAATGATTAGAATGAATAATCGATAATGCAAAATAGGAAGAAAAGGTTCAAAGGGGTAGGGGTAGTGGGAGGGGCAGGGGAAAGGAAAGAAGGGAAAGAAAAAATGCTGAGAAATGGAAAAAATGGAAATAAAGTCTTTGTAAATAGGGAAGGGTGGAGGGGGTGAAGGGAGGGCTAGGAATGGGGAAAAAATAAGAGCCAAGATGCATCATGTAAAGGTACAAGTTCCCAATGAGAAATGTAATTGTGTTGTATACCTAAAATGTACCAATAAAAGAATTTAAAAACAACAACAAAAAAGAAATGAGGATGCTATCACCCTGGTTTAAGGGTGGGCATCTAGGTTTAGAGATTTCAAGCAGCTCGACCAAGGTTAGTCAGCAGACCAGTGACAACGCTGGAATGGGTCATGTGACCCAAACCTGGTTCCCTCCACTCACCCCTCTGATTCATCTTTTGGACCCAAGGGAAGAACAGATGGGGCCCAGGAAAGGTTTCATGGAGGAGGAGACATCTGAACCAGGCCTGGAAGGGTCTAGAAACAGCCACATTGGCAGCGAGGAAGACAGCCAAGGCTGAGGCATGTGGATGCATAAGGTCTATATCAAAGCCTTAGTTGTGGGGGAAAGGCAGGAACCATTTAGATTGGTCTGGAGCTCCAGGGACCCTCTGGAGGGCCTCTGGCTTGGCTTTGTGCAGCCTGCCTGGGTTGGGGAGGCATGAGGGTGGTGTCAGGTAGATGGCCTGGCTGGAGGGCCTCACAGACATCCCTGCAAACTCCGCTCAGCCCTGGGCCTAGGTGTGAGGTTTGCCAGTGAATGTGCCACAGTTACAATTTAGAAAGCTATTTCATGTTCCTCAGATGACTTAATTTCCCTAACACACCTGGGAGGTGGGTGGCACCACCCCACTTTTCAGGTGAGAGAATCGAGATTTGAGCAGGCAGTCTTGCCGCCGCTTCTGGGTGACAGTCTCCTTGCTCATCCTGGTTACTGGGGCGCTGGAGGGGATGATGGCCAGATTCTCCCCTCCACATGAGGTGATCCAAGGACCAGGCCTAGCCAGGCCCTTCCTCTTGCCCACCCCACTCCCTCAGCCTGACACTCCCAATCTTGCCGTGTCCAGTTGTGGAAGTGGGTTTCTATCCCTTCAGGCAGATACCCTGACCACTGCAGTCTAAGTGTCGCCCTTAGAGGAAGGGTAGGGGAAACCGCCAGGTCGTAGGCAAGTAGCCCTGGGTCAGGTGAGGAGGCCTCCTTCTCTTGGTGCAGTAGCTCTCAAATCTTGTCCCATACAGGCATGGTAGATGCTTGGTGCAGTCAGGCTTGGTGCCAGGGGTTCAGTGCCAGCTTGTTTAGAGTAGCAGAATCAAAGGTCTTTCATAGGAAGTAGTGAGCAGAGCTGGGAGGTCCCTGGCCCAGCCTCTGGACTGGGCAATTCCTTGCACCAGGAGCCTCCTCCTCCTCCTCTGTAGCCTCATTTGAGGGTCCTTTCTTGGGGCCCAAAAGGAAGACATGTCAGGCCCCTGAGGAGGAGGAGGCACCAACTCTCTGATTTGCCTGAGTCAGGCATTGGCCTTTGAGAGTCCTGGACATCAGGTAGAATCATCAGTTGTGGCTGGAGGGCTTCAGCCCTCTCTAGACTCCCTCAGTTGACCCCTCTCCTGGCTGGCCAGGAGCTACAGGAAGGGAGTAGCCCATTTAAACAGGTTCCACACCGGGGCTGTTACATGCTGTACCTCATTCGAACCTCACAAGCCCTTAAAAAGCATAATCATCAAACCCACATTACACATGAAGAACCTGAGGCTCATGGAGGTTGATGTTGGCCAAGGATTAGCACTCGTAAGTGGCGTTGTTGGGGCTTGGAATCAATTCTGGTTCTGATCCCCACACTCCTGTAAGATGCTTGGCCTGGGCCCAGGTGGGAGGCAGCCATCCTGGAAGAGCTCTACCGAGTCCATGAGGACAGGGATCAGGCTCTATGACTGCATGGCTGAATCATGGCACATGCGCTGCTCTTTCATTTTGAAGGGGGCTCGGCTCAGGGCCCACCCACTGTGGGTTTATGTGCGTAGAGAAGGGATGCAGACTATTCCCTCAGGTCACCCTTTGGGCTGAGCACCCTGGCCCCAAGAAATCAGGCAGCAAAGACCTCATGCTGTGGCAGTGCGAAGTCTAGCAAGTGGCATCTGTGTGGAGGGGCAGGTGAGAGGCCACCTTGGCTGGCACTCCAGGTCACGAGGTTTCAGCCCCCCCCCCCCAGGACACAGAAGCAACCCCCACTGTATAATTCCAGCTCCTCCCAATTCATAAACATGGTCATTTGGTTTGGGGGCCCACTGATTTCTGAGTGAGGCTTTTGATTCTGCTTCTCCTTCTATATCTACACCTGGGCTGGGACCCTCACCCAGCATCTGTGGACTGGTAGATCTCTGGCCTTTCTCGGCTGCAAGTCTGGCTTTCCTCATCAACCTGAGGTATATGGCCGGGCCAGGCGCATCCCGCACTTCCCCAAAGCAGCCACAAGGTGGCACCCAAGCACCATATCCTGCGAGGCCACTTGGGTGGTGCTGGAGGGGCTGCGACTGAGGCGAGCTGCAGTCGGCCTAGCAGAGCCAGTTTGAGCTCTTAGTACTACTCAGCTATAAAGAAGGATAAACTTGAGTCATTTGTAGGAAAATGGATGCACCCTGAGGGTATAATGTTAAGTGAAATAAAGGAGACACAGAGGCTTATATACCAGATAGGTTCTTTTATATGAAAAACCCAAAGTGTAAATAAATTAAAGAGCAAATGAAACATAGATAAAAGGAAACAAGGAGCTAGATCTTTTATCATCAGGAAGGGGGTCAAGAAATGGAGGGAGGGGGAGGGGATGAAAAAAGAATTAATATGCGTTGTGTGCACGCACCGCACCGATGCCTCACAATGGATGTATCATTATGCCCTGGGAACATGTACTAATAAAAATAAAAAATGGGCATAATGACAGCACCAACCTCATCTTCGTTTCTTCTCTCCCTTCCTCGCCCTTTCCCTTTCTTCCTTCCTCCTTTCCTCCTACCACCATGTTTCTTGACATAGCACACAGCTGTGAACAAGCAAAGCCTCACAGGGTGTTCTGAGGACCAAATCAGGTAATGCCTAGAAGTTATGTAGTACATTTAGTCACATACAGTGGTACCTTGGTTCACAAACTTAACTCTCCACGATTCTGCTCGCAGACTGAATTGGACGAGAACCGAATCAATTTCAATGGTTAGGTTCAAGGCTGACTTTATGGGGAAGTTTGAGGGGTCACTTCTGCAGAGCCTCAGCCTGCTCCTGCCCCCAGAGTCCCATTGTTCCTGGAGGTTTGGTCCTGGTGGGGACTGGCTGGGAAGACAGGAAGTCATCGAGAGGCCACCGATGATTCAGAGACCTTGGGAAAGCACCAGGTGCAGCTTCCTTGGGGCCAGGCCTGCCAGCGAACAGATGTAGCATCATGACTGCCCATCATGTGGAGTCGGAGTACTGAGCTCTGCCCTTTCCCAAGGGTCTTCACGGGGTGAGGGGGGGCACCCGAGAGTTTCCCTTCAGAGAGATTGTGGGGGCCCTGTTGGATCTGAAGGGGCTGTAGGATGCATCTTAAAGCCGCGTTACATAGCAAGCTCTCTGCTGGTGCTTAAGTTGTGAGCTTATTTGGGGTGACTTTGGCAGCAGAGAGAGGGTGCCTGGAACGCACACCTGTGAGCAGGAGGAGGCAGGGGAGGGAGCCTGTAGCCCTCAGCACCCTCTTCCTGTCCCCAGGCCTCGTTGCCCTCTCTGGGCACAATCTGAGTCTCTGCTGCTGTGATCCCCAGTGGGCATCAAGGACCTGCAGGGTGAGAGAGGGAAGTGGGGGCTGAGGAAGGGCCGCCCTCTCCCGCCGAGACACTTGAGCACCCTGGGCAGAAAAGCCCTGGGATTCACTCCGGGGTGTGGCTTCCCACCATCCAAGTGCCTTGGGCAGTGGCTTCAGGCAGCTGGGCCTCAGCGTCCTTGTCTGTGAGACCATTAGACATATTTCCGTACAGCTCTGTGTACGTACAGAAGCAGACCAAGCTTAACGTGTGTTATCGAACTTGATTCTTACAATAACTCTGCAAGGTGGGAACCCCTCTGCCACATTAGATCTCAGAAAGCTGAGCTCAGAGAGGGAGGAGCCATTTCAGATGCCTGGGCTACACCTCAGCAGGCCACGCCGCCCTCACTTGTTCACCGCCCCCAAGCTCGGGAGGGCAGGGTGAGCATCTGGCTCACTCCAAACCCCTAGGCCCCATACAGAGCCTGACATGGATTAATTAAGCTAGAAATCTTTTAGAATTGTTGCCTCTAAATTCTGTGCTTTTTTTTTTTTCTCCACCAAGACATAATACAGCATTAACCACAGTCATTTAATGAATGTTTTCTCTGGGCCAGGCCTATATCGGGTGTTTTATAGTCACTGTCTTTAACCTCACAGTTTTATGAAACAGATGTAATAACAGCCCCAGATTTACTGATGAAGAAACAAAGACTGGGAAGTTAAGTAAATAAACTCGTGCAAGTTTACGCAGCTAGCTGAGTGGCAGGGCTGGCATCTGAGCCCCAATCTGTTCCATTGCAAAGCTAGAGGTGCTGACAGGGAACGGTTGCATGAGGGGGGCAGGTGTGACACCCTTGGGTCTTGGCTTCTTTCTCTAGGACACTGGGATAACAGGGACCAGCTCCTGGGGCTCCTCTGAAGGAGAAATGGGCTGATGCATACATGACACTTAGCTCTGAAACAGTAGCCACTTATGGCTATCATCATCTTTACATCACTCTCCCTTCCTCCTGCGGCAGGTGTGAGGAGGGAATGGGCTCAGGTGGGCAGGGGGCCTCTAAGACCCAACAGGCCGGCAACCAGGCATCTCTGACCCTTCAGGAATGTGATGCTGAGTGAGTCCAGGCGTCAGGGGCGGGGTGGGGGATGGAGCCAGGGCACCCCTTGCCAGGCTGACAGCATCCTTGAGGCTCTGGGGATGAGCAGTGTCTCAGATGCCAGCCCTGACGCGCACCTGGGCCTCAACTACTCAGGGCACCAGCAGGGACCTCCGTGTTCCCCTGGGTTGGAAAAGTTTGGGCTGCTGTGGAGAAAGTTGTGGCTGCTTGAACTTTCTTCAGTCTGAGCTTGTTGCCCGCTGTCCCCAAGGTCTGCTAGGTGATTTGCCTCCAATTAGGCCCATAATGAGCTGGACCTTGGTGGCCTGGGAGGCTCCTAGGGGCACCTATGCTCAGCAGGACCCCTGGGGCCCAATTATAGCTGCTGGGCCTGACGCCAAGACCAGCTGAGGCCTGAACCCTGTGGAGGTCTGCTTATCCAGCCAAACTTTTAATAAGTGAAATGGCTACATCTCTCACTTGCCTGCTGATTGCCCAGGCTTGCCACCTGGGCCCTGCCTGCTCCCCACTTAAAGAGACAGAGCAATTTTGAGAGAGGGACCTGCTGCATTTAAAATGACTGATCAGTCAGTCAGGAGGTCGGGACACTGACCATTGTATGAGCTGGAACAAACCCAGGCCTCTCAGGTTGGCACGAGGCCCAGATGAGATAACATAAACTGTAAAGTGCTGTATTGTCCTTAGCCTGGCTAGGACTTTGACTGTGACTTCCTCTCCTGGTTGAATCAGAGCCAGCTCTGATCTGGGTGCTCCAGAGGCAGCAGTGTGGCCTCCCTGCTCTGCTGCCAACTGGCCTGACCTCGACTCCAACCTTCCCCTCTCTGCTCTCCTGGTCTGTTCCCTGGGCCAGCAGACAGGCACCATGGGGGGCGGGTAAGGGCCCCAGCGTCACCAAGTCCAACCCGTACTGCACGGATGGGAAACACAGGCCCTGAAGAGGCAGGGCCTGACTCTGACTCGGCACTCCTTCCCCTTCTAGGGTGAGCCACAATAAACCTGTATGCATATGTAGCACCTCAGTGTCTCAGCAGCCCTGTGAGGGTAGGTAGGCACCACTCATTTGTTGTGGGTAAGTCTGCAGACTCCAAAGCCAAACTCATTAGGTGTGTATCCCATCTCCTGTACTAGGCACATCTCCGTTTCTTCACATGGGAAAACACTAGCATTTACTGTAAATGGTGGTTATATTAAATGATTTGAGCCCATGTAAAATGTTTGAAACTGGGCCCAGGGCACAGTAGCCTCCTAATAATTAATATCACTATCTTTCCATATATTGTGATTCATGTATTGAGTCACCAAACATTTCCTGGGCTCCTCCTATGTGCTGAGCATGGTGGTAGGCCCTGGAGATAGAGCAATGAGTAAGATTAACTTTGGAGCTCATTTTGTAACACACACACACACACATGGCCATCATTTCAAGACCAAAGGTAAAGCAGGCTGACAGCAGAAAGGCCTTGACACCTGCCTGAGGGCTGGGGGAGGCACAGGCCGGGATGGCTTCCCAGAGGAGCTGAAGTAGGGTAGGCACTGGGGCAAGGTTTATTGAGCGCTTAACATGGGCTCTGTGCTAAGTGCTTTCTACCCATGAGTCCATCCTCACACACGTTTCTTTTTACTGAGGTGGAAATGACAGTCACTTGTGTAAGGTCACCCAGTCAGTAAATAGTGGGCCCCAGGATCCAATCCAGGACTGTCTAACCCTAAATCTTATCTTCTTTTTTTCTCCCATGAGGGTTTAGTGATGGTGGCTACGGTAGTGGACAGGGGGAGGATACCCTGCAAAAAAGCACTCTCACAGGAAAATCTGGCTTGGCTGTTGGGGGTCCAGACCTGGGGCTTTTCTTGCACTGGTGGCAGAGGGTACTACAGTGCTTCCTAGCACAGGCTCTGCCCCAGCTGGCTGGGTTCCAGCCCACTTACTACCA
This sequence comes from Heterocephalus glaber, assembly GCF_000247695.1. The sequence continues at coordinate 5,613,062 of NW_004624817.1, forward strand.
ATGTGACCTCAACCAAGTCACTTCATCTCTCTGTGCCTCAGTTTCCTCTGTAAAACAGGCTAATTTGAAGAGGAAACTCTTGCAATTACAAGGGCTCCCCCCGCCCCTTGTGTATTTTACATCTCTTCCTCATTTAATCCTCAGATCATGTCTTTTTTCTCTTAGGTGGGACAACAACTGGGTAGTTTTTAGGAACAAATTAGTTAATAAACAGAAAGCACTTAGAAAAGTACTTGATACATAAAATGCCCAGTAAATGTTAATTACCATCACCATTCAACACCACAGAGTGGAGTCTCAGAAGGCCAAGGGCAGCATTCCTAAAAATAATGAAGACCATTTGAGAGGCAAGTGTGTTCTGAAGTATATCTCATGAAATACAATACAAAAGGATGTTAATATCTTAAAAGGGGGGTCTCTGTTCAAACAAGCTTGGAAAGGCTGAATTAAAGCAAGTTAAACAGTTTTCTTGTCTGACAGACTCCAACTTGCTAAAATGAATTGTCCACCCCACAAAAGCTGAGGGAGTATGCAGCACTCCCCAAATCACTGTGCTGTGGAAACACGATGGCTGTGGGCTCTGGAAGATAGAAAAGCAAGGGAAAGAGCGTTGGCTTTATTTTAGCCCGTGGTTAGCTGTAGGCCTTCAGTTAAGTCATATGATCCTGAGCCTCGGTTTTCCTATGAAATGGGATCAACGGTACACAAGTAGGGCCCTCAAGAGTGTTCTAAGGACTACATAGCCTAAGGCACATAGCACAATTGCGGGCAAATGGCATAAACATTAGCAATACAAATCCCTGGGGAGGATGGGTACAGTATTCCCATCCAGACAAGCGGAGCTCTCAGAGCAGGAGATGGCTTCTAGGTCCCTTCAATCCTAAGAGCGGGGTAGACACTCACACACCACGGTTTTCGGTGGAAAGGGCGCTGGCCCACAATGCACTGCGAGTGAGCTGGGTTATGGCCACCTCGCCGCGGGGCAGTGTGGGAAGGCGCCCTCGTAAAGCTAGCGTGGGGCTTCTGCCGACACGCCGGCAGGATGGGAGTAGTCTCCCCCTTCCTCTGCGGTTGTAGGAGCAGGCGGGCACCTGGCGCGGGGCCTGGAGGTCCGGGGAGCCCGCTCTGTGGCGGCGACCCTTCAGGTTGCCACGGCGAGGCCTTCCGCCGCACTCCTGTGGGGCTCGTTAGCTCAGCCAGGCCGCCGCCGTCCTCGCGGCCCTAGGGAGTCCGGAGGCTTCGCACATAGGCGGTAGCTGCGTGCTTACGAGGCCCCGGGGAGGCAGGCGGCCTCGCGCAATGCTGGGCGGGCGAGCTAGCGAGCGGGGGGACCAGGGGGATGCACGATTGCTACCGTGGACGCTCAGGCCGATGCGCCGCCCGCAACCTCGTGGGGGCGCCCGAGTCCGCGGAATGAGCCGGGTGGTGCAGATCTAGGCCACCTCTTGAACCAGCGGTTTTTTTTTTTTTTTTTTTTATTCCTGGGGCTTGAGCTGGGTCTGAGGTTGCTGCTCAAGGAAGGCACTTGTTAATCGGCCAATGTAGTGTGCAGTATTAGAGCGCCCATTCTGATTCTCTTCACTCAGACATTACTGAATAGTAATGCAGAAAGCTTGAAGCTATGCTCTGGGCTGATGAAGATCTTGGATGTTTAGATGCCACTTTTTCCCCCCTACTTTGTTTCCTGGCAAAATGTCTCTTTTTCTTAATGATCAATTTTTTAAATTTTTATTTTAATTTTATTTTTTTCCCATTAAGTTTATTGGTACATTTTAGGTATAAAATACAGTTACATTCATCATTGGGATCTTGTACCTTTACAATGATCAATTTTTCGTAGAACTAAAAGTTTTATGAAGTTATGCAGTTTATGAATGTAACAAGAATGTAAGTGCAAAGAGTAAATACAAACAGTTTTTGAATTCATATGATCCAGTTCTCTGACCACCATTATAGGTGGAGTCCCTGGAATAGAGATAAACATACAACATGGACCTTGCCTTCCTGTTATTTACATAATTTCTTATTTTGCTTTGATTTCCCAATGACTTGTAGGGTTTATGAGATGGGGACTATGTCCCCCACACCCTCACCCCTTCTTTCTTGCTCACAGAAGTCCAGAGTACACAATAAATACCTCTTGAGTGGATAAATGAGTGATTCGTGTCTTATTCCACCAAATCTAGCCTTTCTGCTGTACCTATCCCATTAAGGATCAAGTTCTGTTCTATCCTTAAACCCAGGTATCTTACTCCTCACCTTTCCAAAGGAAAAATAAAGCCAACCGAGGATGTGGAGACACTGGAAGTCTGTGCTGGAACTTGTTAACCCCATCAGTGAAAGTGGCCTGGGGTCTCAGGATGTGCACTGACTCTCCAGGAGCCTTACTTTTATTAGAAAGGAGCCTCTTACTTCTGCGCCAGTCGAACTTAGCAGGAGCCCACCTTCCCTTCCTACAGACCAGGGCTGTGCCTGCAATACTCCCTTGGGCCTTTGCTGTCCATGTTGTGGATCTGCTCCTGCCTGTCTCCCCGCTTTGTGGTATCATTGTCACATTGGTCTAGAAAACTATGATGATAAAATGGTGCTTATCTCCAAATAGCTAGTCATGTTTTTCAGTACCATGCAAGGGTACGCTATCATTGTTTTACATCCTCAGTGCTTTTAATTTTTCAAAATTTTAAGCCAGGGTTTCCTCAGGCTGGCCTTGAACTCAGACTTGTGAGCCTGCTGCCTCAGCCTCTCGAGTAGCTAGAATTATAACCATCCACCTCTGTGCCTGATTTGCAAATGGCTAATACCATTTGTAATCTTAATTCCTAAGTCCTCATCCCTTTATTGTGTACCCTCTGATGGTGGTGCCTGCCACCTGCTCTGTTGTGTTGGATTGGCAAGGAATGGGATCTCTTTGAGCATGGTACCTAGTCAGCTTGGCCTGCTGCAAGTAAACAGACCAGGTGGCTTAACATATCCTTCTCACAGTTCTAGAGACTGGAAAGTTTGAGATAAGGCACCGGTAGGTTCAGTGTCTGGAGAGAAAGTGACCCCTTTCACCTCTCCCCCGGAGTGCACACGCTCAGGGGTCACATTAGCTTGGGCAGGATAAGGGTAGCTCTGGTGCTGTGTGGCCTCTTTCTGTCATCTCCCTGGCTCTTTAAAATGCTATATTTTAGAAAGTGTTTTCCATTTCCCTTTCAAACATGCAGGCCAACCTCAATGTGTGGGTGGTTGGATTACAGAGGAACTTGTTAACTCCCTCTTTCCTTAATATCCCTATCAACATCTGAAGTCAAGGTTGGTTGTTTGAGGACCTCTTCTGAGTCCGGGATTAGGATAATAACTTGGAAGTGAGTGTTCGTAGGAAAGGCCTGGCACTGGGACCTTGCTAACCATTTTAGGATTAGGGAATGCAGTTTCTTAGAATGGATGGTAGTATTTTTGTGGCTCCAAGGCAGAGATTCTTACAGGAAGAGAGGGAAGCAATTCCGTATGTCTTCTGTCCCTCCTGGTCTATACTCTAATATTGCACCCATCACTGTGACTGCTAATAACTGAGATGTAATAAACTTGGCCACACTGGGTGGCAGCCATGGCTGCTCTATTCCTGGAGGAGCTGAGATGGCCCTGGAACCAGGCTGCTCTCTGGAGGCTAGCAGTTAGCCACCTTGTGGTACTTTGTGACACTCTCTTACTCTCCATTGTCCCCCAACAATGCAAAACAGCAAACAAAAACTATCCAGTAGACCTGCCTTCCAGCAGCCTGTGGGGATCCTCTCTTTAGCCACGACTTTCCCAAGAGTTTAAGCTGGCCTAATACTGCTAAGGGCCCAAAACTTGGCCGGAGCCGAAACAAGGGTCTTTCTTCCTGCTCAGTGGAGAGAAGTTCCTCCTGTGTCCATAGAGCCAGGCTCCCATCTGTGCCTCTGGGGAAAGCAAACCAGACCAGAATCAGATGTGGGCTCTGTCTCTTTGCTCAGTCCCTAATTCACCAGGGTCTTGCAGAAGGCAGTTCTTTATCCTTATCAGAGTGTTGGGCAAAATAATCTCATGGGACCTTTTAACTCTGGAAGGTCCTCTCTCCACAACCAGGCCAGTAAGGCAGAAAGGAAAGGAAGTCTCGGTGCAGGTGGGATAGTGCGGTTCCGAGCACACATCACAGCCCGCAGGAGGAAGCCTGGCATGAGGAGGGCTGAGTAGCACCTTGGGGTGGGACAGAACAGCAATTTTTGGGCAGGAAGAGGGCCTGATGAACCTCAGGTTCCTTTAAGGGTTTTAGGAGACGAGAGATGGGCCATGGGCCTCGGGTACTGGACTTTGGTACCAAATTCAGCTCTGTGAGCCTCAGGTGAACTCCCGGCCATGAAAGTGTAAGGCAGGATAGAAAAACAAGGGAGAGAGAGCCATTTGGTCATGGCCAAGGGTGGAGTGTTGTTAACGTGCAGGGGCTGAGGAAGCAGTTCATGGGGTGGTTGGGTGCTCATTCTACAGTCCTTCGCCCTGGGAGCTCCTCCCATGGGACACAGGTGCTGTGATGTCAGGCAAAGCTCTGGATGGTCAAGAGCAGGCTTGATATCTACACTGTGCAAGGTAGGGCAGGACGAGTGTTGAAACATGAGGCACTGTGTGGAAATGGCCGAGGCCTCAAGCTCTCCAAGTGCTGCTAGCCATCCTGGTCCTGATGGGACCATCAGGGTTGGGGCCCTGGTGCTCTCTGGCCCATACGCTACAGCCTGCTCTAGTCCCTGAGCTCTACCCTCTGTCTCTGCTGACCTCTTGACCAGGGTGCACACCTGGACTCAGGTGGGAAGAACTTACTCAAGGACAGTGCTGGAGTCTGCAGATGCACTTCAGGCCCCTGAGGCTGTGGCAGGCTACTGCTGCTTCCCCGGGGTCACTCTCAGTGGTGGCTGTGGGGACTCCTGACTCCACTGTGAACTCTGTCGGATGTTAAGTGCATACAGTCATGCTGAGCTTCACAATAGGGCTACATTCTAAAGAATTCGTTGTTAGGTGATTTAATTATTGTATGAACATGATAGAGTCTACTTACACAAACCTTGGTGCCATAGCCAGCCATACACCCAGCCTTTACACAATGGATATACAGGAAAACTGTGTAGCCTATTGCTCCTAGGGCAAAGTGAGCAAAACAACACAAGATTAAGACAAGCATAAGAGGAAATGATGCAATCAGAGACATGGGAAATCTGAGATGTCTGAGGCTCCTGTGGGTGTAACACTGAGTACTGTTTATGGTAAATTATTATTTTTTATAAGTAGAAGGAGTACACTCTAAGACAATGATAAAAATATAATATAGTAAACATAGCGGTTTTTCACATATCATTTACCATGCATGGTTATATGTGCTATAGTTTTGTACAATGGCTACCCGGGTTGTTTACACCAGCACTGCCACATGCATGGGGATGATGTGCTGTGCTATGTTACAATCCCACTAGGTGATGGGAATTTTTTTAGCTCTATTATAATTTTATGGGATCAGCATGATACACACAGCTGGTCACTGTTTGAAACAGTCATTGTGAATACATACGTTCACCATCACCCCTGGACACAAGGCAGAGGCAGTAGGGCGAGGAAATCTGTTCTGGGCACCTGACCTCTCCAGGGTGGTCAGCTCCTGGCAGATTTGCAGCCACCTTCAGGCGCAGTGGGAGGGTTTTGAGTGCCAACTCCAGCCCATGGAGGGTTCTGGAGGAGACTGGCACCCCCTCCTCCATGCAGGGTCAGGAGGCACAGTAGATTGCCAGTTTCTTACTCTCTTTCCCCTGTCTTGCCTGGCAGGAGCTCCCTGCACCACTCCTGAGAGCTGAGTCCTGCTGGGAGCATTGCTCTCTGTGCCCTCTGTGGGGAGATGGCAGGGTGAGGTCCCCGCTTCCCTTGGCCAGTTCCTGCCACAGTTAATCTCCTCCCTGTGGCTCACTCCTGGCACTGAGCCCTCCCTGGCAGAGCAGGCTGCATGTGGAGTGTCTGCCAGGCAGGCCCGCTTCCACCCCTGGCATTGGTCCCGTTTCCCTAGAATCCTTTCTGGGCAGCTGAATCCCTGACAGAATTCTCCCCGGAGCTCCAGAGTACCTCCCTGGCTGGCAGCGCTGATTGCATTCCTGGATCCTCTCTTCTGTGCCTCTAGTGTCTGCTAGGTCCCCTCCTATTCCTGAAGCCTTTCATATTTTCTCTTGTTAGACGTTCAGCAGCCCCTCAAAGAGCGAATGGTGCTCTGAGCCTGCAGAATCTCAGAGTGGGCAGATTTCCCTACTGTTCTTTTCATCTACTGGCTTGGGTCAGTGAAGAGACTTTTGTGGGAGAGTATGTCCCCAAGCATGTGGCTGGGGCAGGAGGTCACTTGGGCTCTCTTCTCCTGGCGATGAGTCTGAGAGGTCAGGAGAATCTGGAGCCTCCTGTGGCTCCCTGGATGCCTGACCTGAAACTGAGAGAAACAGCTTTGGGGTCACCAGTAAGAGGCTGGAGAAAGGGGTGGTTGCCAGCATCACAAGGGTGCACGGAGACATCCTTGCCTTAGAGTGGGGACAGGACTCTGTGATGAAGGGGAGCCCCCTAGAGAGAATTTGGAGGTGGGGTTAGAATCAGCCAGCGAATTTTCAAGTTAGATTTTGCCTGTATATCTTGAACGTCAGATATTGGGGGGAAATGCTGTTTTCCAAAAATGGAGGCAAACTGAAGTTTACAAGGGCTAGTGAACAAGCTTCTTGGTAGCTTAGAGAAGACTGCCACCAGGCCACTTCACTAAGACTCAGTGACACTTGGGAAGCCCTCAGCTCCCCCAGCTGGGCTGGCCTGCTTCTGTCAATGGTCTGCGTGGGCCCAGGGCTGCCAAGGGCTCTATGGTGTAGTCCTCCTTCGCTTGCCCTTCTATTAGGCTTTCCCAGGATGGGATGGGGCCAGTGGAGTGATTTGTGGACTTTCAGAATTGAGTATGCTTGGGCAGGCATGCCCTCGACTGTGGGATCACTTCCGGGAATGGCCCCCTTTCCTTCTTGTCACTGTAGCTCCTACCTAGGGTTCCCTGTGCTCTTTGAAGTAGGGGGCCCGGGAAGCACTTCTTTGGACCAGCTGGTGCTCCCTGTGAAGAAGATGGGAACAGCGTCCTGTGCCTGAGGTCAGCTGCTGGGAAGCTGAGGGGTGTGGCCCAGGCAGGTGCCAGCATCCAGGCTGAGAGGAAGACTCCAGAGCCGGGGTGGGGTGACAGCCGAGGAAGGAAGACAGCATTGTTGAGATGCAGTTCCTTTTTTTTTCTTCTTTGCTGTACTGGGGATTGAACCATGGAACACCAAACTACTTCTCTAGCCTTTTTAAATTTTGATACAAGGTCTTGCTAAGTTGCCCAGTCTGGCCTCAAACTTGTGATCTCGTGCCTCAGCCTCCTAAGTAGCAGGGATTCTGGGTATGTGCCACCTTACCCGACAGGATGCAGTTCTCTGCTGGAGGTGATGAGCCCAAATGTGAGGCCCTTGGTGCTTCTCACTGGGCAGAACCCACCCCCTTTCTGGGCCACCCCAAACACCCACCTTGCTGGCTCCTTGTGGGCCCTTCCTTTCATGGTGAGACTGCCAGAATTTGCCTTTACTTCAGCTTAGGGAGTCACTTCTGACATACCTGTCCTCATGCTGCAGCCTCCACTGTCCCTTAGCCACTGTGCGTTGTCCACCAGCCACAGATCTTCCTGTCTCCCCTTCTGGGTGCATGTGTTTGTCTGCTACAATGCACCATGTACTTGCAGTGAGGGGGTGACCATGACCTCGGGGGCCACTTTGTACTCCCTCGAAATAGCTTCACAGGTACTTATTTCCAGAAGTGTTACTACCTCCGAAGGGAACAAGGACGGCCATCTTTTCCCTTTTTTAAGTGTCACCTTTGATTAGCTAGTGCCCCCTCCCTCCACCCAGCTCTTGTTCTTGCATCTGAGAAGGTGCTCCCCACGCCAGCCTTTCTGCACCCTCTCTGAGGGCCCCACTTCCTGGAGGCTGGCTCCTCTATGATCCCTGCAGGGTGTGAGGGGAAGGACAGGGAGGGCGAAGGGTGGCATGGGGCAGTGCTGCCCCCTGAGTGTGAGGCGTCCTTCCTCCTCCTGGGCCCCTGGCCAGACGTACATCAGAGCTCCTTTCCGAGGCTTATTCTAAGGGATCCATTTCTGGGACCATCCTGAGGACCAGGAATGGGGGTGAGGCAGACTGTGGCCACTGGAGTGCTGTCCTCCAGGCTAGGATGTGCCACAACTACTGCCATCTGCAAATGGGGATCACAGCTGTCCTCCTGCCCAGATTTCAAGAGTCTCTTGGGCTAGCTCTTTATGCTTTGGAAGATACATTACCTTATTCTATGTTGTTACTGGTAATCCTACAACTTCCCATCTGGTGTTAAGAGCTCAGTATAATACTGTTTTTCTTTTTTCTTTTTTGGTACCGAGGATTGAACTCAGGACCTTGTGCTTGCGAGACAGGCAGCAGAACCACTGAGCTAAATCCCTGGCCCTTTTTTAAAAAATTAGTTTTATTGGTACATTGAAGGTATACAATACAATGACATTCATCATTGGAAATTTGCACCTTTATGTAATCCATCTTGGTTCTTATTTTTTCCCCATTCCCCTGACCTCCCTTTAACCCCTCCCTGTCTACAAAGACTTTGTTTCCATTTTTTCTTTTTCTCATATTAATTCTGTTCCCTTCTTTCTTTTCCCCTACCCACACATTTCCCCTTCCCCTTTGTGCCCTTTCTTCCTATTTCACATTATCTATTATGCCTTTTAGTCCTTATTTACACTTTCAGTTTCTCACACTAGAAAAACTATTCGGTATTTACACGTGTGTCCTATTTATTTCACTTAAGAGTGAAATGGCCTCAATGTGCATCCATTTAGCTATAAATGTATCTAGTTTCTCTTTCT
>NW_004624817.1:5641945-5654757 GCF_000247695.1 Heterocephalus glaber
GTGTGTGTGTGTGTGTGTGTGTGTGTGTGTGTGTGTGTGTGTATGTACTTGATAGAACCTACCAGCAGCCTTCAGGGATCTAGGTTAAAGGAGAGGCCAAGAACAGGTGGCTAAGAACAAGATGTGTGTGTATATGTGTTGGGGGTGGTGGTGATCAGAGGACTCAGTGGTAGGACAGCAGTTCAGAGAAGATGGGATGGGGAAGAGTGAGATAAGGCAGAACCATTCAGGGCTGAGAAGTATGGATCTGGGAGGAAAGGAAGGGCTGAGAACAGGGAGAAGAGTTTCTTTTACCAGAGAGCCGAGGCAGAAAATGGATACAATGAGGACACAAAGGTTTGAGAGAAGGCAAGAGAAGGTTAGGAAGTTGCCACAACATACTTATGTGACACTCTAGAGCAGTGATGGCGAACCTCTGGGATATGAGCCACAGTGGGGACACACAGCCCTCGACAACACGGGAGGCAAGGCATCCCAGTGAGCCAAGGTGCCCCAACATCACCCCAGCCATCAAGCATTCAGGTTTAATTGCAGTTGGCACTTTGTGACAAACAAGTGGCTTTGGGGTTGCAGTTTGGGCACTCCGTCTCTAAAATGTTTGCCATCACTGCTCTAGAGGAAGCCTATGTTCCATCCCTTACTTCTGACCTCAGAGACCAGCCCCACCCTCCTGGATGTCTGCCTGTACAGGTGGTCAGCTGCTGGGCCCTTCTCTTCTTAAGAGATCACCATTTGGCCCTGCTGCAGCCCCTGCTCCTTTTCTGTCCTCCCATCCTGAGACCCTCGTCCCAGGGGCACAGGCCTTAGCTGAAGATGGTTGAGAGGACTTTCTAGTGGCTGAGCCCAGGGACTTGGATAGTTCCTTTGTTTGCATTTTTCATGCCTTTTCACATTTTTTTTCCACCACAAGGCATTCAGCAGATGTAGGGATGGGAACAGGAGTTTGGGAGGAGGTAGCCTGGTCATACAGGAAGGAGATAAAACTCACATCCATCACTCCTGCTGGCATGTTTTCACTTCCACAGTCTCCCCTCACCTTGGCTGACAGGATATTATTTTCTGTAGAATATTTTCTGGAATAAAGACTGGGCCCTTTGTTCTAGTTCTCTAGCCTGCAACTGTTGACTTGGAATTCATGTTGTCAGGCATTTCTCCAAGCTCAAACCCCTTCCTTATAACTGAGGACGTGGTCACACCCAGTGTACATATGCCTCTTCTCAGGGCCGGGGATTTAGCTCAGTGGTTCCACAGCCTGCCTCACAAGTACAAGGTCCCGAGTTCAATCCCTGGTACCAAAAACATATGCCTCTTCTCTACTATGCCTTAATAGACAACATGAGGCACTTCAGAGTGGAATGAGGTTAAAGTTGGATGTTCCAGGGGGAATAGGAGTTTGCCAAGAAGTTTCCTTTATGGGAACACCGAAATTAGGGAGCATCCCAGCCCCGGGCTTCCACAGACAGAGAGCTCTAGGACCTTCAATGTTGTCACTGTTAATCTGAGAACACAGACAGAAAGTGTCTCAGGTCTATGAGGGGAATGGATGGCAGAGGTCCAGAGAGCTTTACCAGCCCCTGGATGGGATTTTGTCTTTCAAAAGCAGGAGTTCCCTCAGTGTGAAGTAACATCCCTTTGGGCAGCGATCAAAGCTTAGATGATCTTCTATCACCATACAGACTGCTATGGGGAATTATAGAAGATATTCTTTACCTGGGTCTTCTAATGCAGAAGTGGGTAGGGCATTCCAGGCAGAAAAGAAAAACATATGCAATATTTTAGACACATCAGCATTAATCATGTGTAGAGTTGTTAAGTATTTTGGGTTTAAGAACAAGGACTAAATAGGATAGACAGAGGCAGGATTTTTTATTTAGAAAGTCCTTTTGTAACTATGAAAGATGTAACAGAGATCTATCCAAAGGTAAACAGCTTAGAGAGCCACAGAGCAAACAAATAAGTCACACGAAGGAGGCAGAAATATGTTTTTGGCTGACCCAGGTGAGTTTGGGCCAAATATTCAGTCTACTTCACTGGAGGGAATCTAGGGCATGCACACTGATGTTGAAGGTCATATGATATTGACTTGACACAGGGTCTCGCTATGTAGTTCAGCCTGGCCTTCAACTTACTATGTAGCCCCAGGCTGGCTCGGAACTTGTGGTGACCCTTCTGCCTCAGACACTGACTTTCAGTGACCTCCTTCCTAAAGCCTGCTTGCTGGGATCCTGGTACCTCTGCAGAGACAAGGTGGCTCTTTCATGGGAAAGAGAGGCAGGATCTGTGGCTGAGAAGAGGCACCTATTGAAGAGGGTGGCAGCATCCCGACAAAGCCATCAACAGTGGATCCTGGTCATCACATTTTCAGGGGACAGAGGGTCAGAGGGGCCGAATTTCTTCCATTGTCATTGAAACCAGGATTGAAGAAGGGCCGTAGAGATCCAGCAAAGGCACATTCAGAGAAAGTGTAGATGAGGGAACCATGGTCACTGGCATTGTAGAAGGAGACAATACCAGCCTCATAGTCCAGGAAAATCCCGATTTGGCACGGAGGCACCTGAAGGTGGAGGCGAGTCTGGGGAAGGGTGCCAGCATAGTATTCTTCTTTTTTCCACAACCAAATTGTCCAGAAGCCATTCTCAGGGTTGAGCAAAAAAATTCCCTTCCTCTGCACAGAGTTTCTACAAACTCCTAGGTCCCAGGCCTCCTTTCCTGTCACATCTACCTCCCAGTAAAATTTTCCAGAATTGAAACTTTGGGCACCCAGAACTATGGGATAATTATCAAACCGCTCTTCATTTTCCGGCACCTGCTGTCGGGTATCTCCAAACCTTACTTGCCTCCGAGTTTTTGAAAGAACAAGCCACTGATTTGCTGTGTCTCCATCCAGAGTGATGTGTACTGCAGAAAGAGACCAGAGTCAGGCCTTGCGTTTGGGGGATCAGTGACCCTGGGGGTCGCAGGTAAACTCCAGGCTGAGAGGGTCACCCTGAACCTCACCATGCGAGCGGGTTTCCCCCAGCCAACTCCACCTCTTGCCCTGACCTTTGGGGGAACGTTTCTCGCCTCAGTCTGTGCCCCTCCTTGCTGCCACCTCCCCTCCATGCTGCCATCTGTCCTCCCTGACCCTGGGATTCTCTACACTCTCATCATGCTCTGCTGCAGCCCTACAACTTCTAGAGGTCGCCTCACCTCCACACATCCTCAGCATCTTCTTCAGCCCTGGCACACAGCACATCCTGCTCAGGGCTGGGGTGGCAATGTCCAGCTTTGTCAGGTTCCAGCACTCACTCCTGGGGCGGGGGGAAAGAGAATTTGAAACTCATGTCATGCACTTCTACCATCTATTCCAGACCCTAATAATCTCCTTGGGGGAGGACTGATAATTTAACTCCATATAAATTTGCAAACATCTTGTGTTCAAGTGTCTAGGTAAGAGACAAAAAAATGTAGGACTTGGTTTCTATCCAGGAGTTCCTGTTTCCATGCCTGCAGCACGTGGACAGCCTGTATCTTCTCTCCAAGTCTGAGATCACCATGCAGCTGCCTTTTCATTCATTTTGCAGACAAGGCATCTGATAACAGACCGACTCACTTCTGTGGAGGACCCCTGAGGAGCCCTGCCTGTGCTGTGGGGCTTACTCGTGGCTCATTCTGAGGTCTGTAACTGGGTACAGTCTATGGCAAAAAGACGTTTCAGCAGGCAGTGGACTCAGAACTTCCCAGAATATCCTGGTTTGTTGGGCTTTACTGTGTGAAGATGACATTGTCCAATTACCTTAGACAATTCACCAATTGAGATATCCATTTATTAGCTTTCTGAGACCAGACAGTATTTTATAGAGGGTCAGGTCTTTGAGAGTAGGGAAGCAGATGAGGGAAACTTCAGTGTATGTATGTCTAACTCAGTAACTTTTTCACAGGCATATATGCTTTCCACCACCCTCTCCTCTAGCAGAGAAAACCTCTGCTTACCTTTTCAGGACAACCGTCACCTCCTGAGAAGAAAATGGAGAGACAGAAAATAAGTTCTGGGGTTTCTGGTTTACCGAGACTTTAGTCCTGTGGGTGAGTGATACCACCCTGTGACCGCGAGGGCTCTGTTCTGCCCTATTCTTTGTAGGGTAACCAGAAACCCAGCATGGTTGTGACCTATAGCTAGGGAAGGATCACCAGTTTAAGGGCTCTGACTCAGAAAATAAATCAGAAAGACCAGCTTCTTGAGGGGAAGAGACTGAAAGAAGAGGGCTGAAGAGAGCAAAGAGTCCAGCTTAGCTGAAGCCCAGAGACTGTCACAGGGAGAGACTGGCCAGAATAGGAAGCCAGAGATTGCTTTCTCTCACCTGAGGGTTTCTGTTGCTTGGAGGGAAAGGGTTGTTAGCTAAAGCTTTGTGCTATGGTTAATGTTGCCCCCTCCTTTCTGTGAAGGGAATTCCCCTGAGACTCTTAGGCTGCAAAGGTTGGGAGCCCTTCTGTAGGAACTGGCAGGTTCCCAGGCCCAGTCCAGAGAGCCTGCCAAGTCAAGCCGATACAAACCAGAAAGAAATAATGAATCTGAGGGACAGTGAAAGGTATGAGAACAGTATAATGTTAAAGCAGGAGGGACTTCTGAGACCATCTAGTCCACAGTTTTCCAAAGTGAGGTGAACATATCATTGATGAATGCAAGATGGTTTTAAGTACAATACACATTGGTGCTTTTCAAAAAAGTTATGCACTTATTTTAATCTTAACTCTATCTCTTCTTACTCGGGGGGAATTGGTCAAGTATTTAGCTTTAGTTTCTCAGCCTCTTCTCTGTTCCTTAGTTTTCTTTCTTTTAGTAGTGCTGGGGATTGAATCCAGGGCCTCACATATGGTAGGCAGGGACTCTACCACTGAACTACATCCCCAGATCTAGTTTGCTCATCTGTAAGATGGGATAATAGTAGCACCCACATGAAGCCTGACATGTCATATGTACTATTTAAGAATTTGCAGGTATTGTTATGAAATGTTAGAGAAAAATGTCAGTAACATTAGTACATGATTTCTTGGCTAATATTGCTTTGGAAAAATTTCTTTTAAAACTAATTTCATTAGGGAAGAGTGAGACCATGTGAAGAAAAATAATACGTTAAAGTCATTTTGTTAGTTCATAGAAATTACAGGAAATACGGGACATATTTCTAATTAACATTAGGGGAACTCTAGTTACTTAGTACACTCTTTCTTGTTTCACAATTGGAGGAACTGGGTGTCAGAAGGGAAGACGGTTTAACCTACAGTTATGGAGAGAACTGGTAGCAGAGCTGGAGCTGGGCTTCATTTTCTTAACTTTCAGCTTTTAGTGTTATATTTATTAAAATCTTCTTGGGCCGGGGATTTAGCTCAGTGGTTCCACCGCCTGCCTCGCAAGCGTAAGGTCCCAAGTTGGATCCCCAGTACCAAAAAAAAAAAAAAAAAAGAAAAAAAAAATCTTCTAATGGCCAGACATTTATCTAAGAGCTAAAATGGATTTTATCATTTAATAATGACAAATATTCTGAGATATAGAATGGCATAATATCCATTTAACAAATGAGAGACCTGATGCTCAGAAAAATTAGAGCTTTCTTAAGCTCCCACACTTGGTGGCAGAGTAGGCACTTACCAGCAATGTTTATTTCTGTTATTTGCTGGACAGAATATTCCCTCTTACACTTGTGTCCTTTTGTGCCTTGAATGGAAACCATTTAAGGGTCTGAATTCCAGTTTACTTAACAAGATTCCAGGATTAGGATTCAGTTTGCTCTAAGAGAGGCTCAGGAGAGCTCTGGGTTTTTCTCAGTTACTGCCTGAGATTCTCTTCTGGTCTTACCTGCAGCAGCTCCAGGGCAGAACCCCGACTCCTCCGCTCCAGCTCTGAGATCAGTGTCTGCAGGGCCTGGCTCTGTTGGGTCATTTCAGTCTCTGTTTCTCCCAGAATTCTCAGATGTTCCCTTTCATCTTTTTCCAGCTTCTGCAGCTGCCTCTTTTCCTCCTCACACAGGAAGTTTCTCTGCTGCACAAACTCTGCATGAATCCTCGATTTGTGCATCTCAACTTCCCTCTTTAGTGTCAAAGGAGAGAGAGAGGTACATTAACCAAAATTTCTTAAGCTTTGAGTACAGCAGTGTTGTTACTTATTTCTAACTCTGGAGACTTGCCACTCTGGTTATATCCAGGACTAAATACACACACACACACACACACAACTTTGCTGAGGTAGGTGAGTACATGAGGCTTCTGGGACTAAAGGAGAATAGCACAGATTTGAGGGGCTCCATTGTAGCTAACCTACAACCACAGCTACATCAATCTATGGCATCAGCAGGTACTTGTTTTCAACCTCTTCCAAAAACACAGTCATTGCCCAAATGAGTCCCTCTTTGTATCTTAGTAAGGTACAGGCAGAGTAAAGCCTGTCCCCACACCCAATGACTTCACATAAAGAAAGGCTCACTATACCATTCCTAAGTCTTGGGGAAAGGATGGCCTTCAGACTCTTTTCTTTTCCCCTCCTGCTAGTAACTGGAGTGTCTTCTTTGATGACAAAGAATGACCTCTTTTGTCACCACAGACTGACTCAGCCTCCCTTAATCCCAAATTTTCCTTTGCTGGGGTGTATTGGCTATGAACTCCTTCTATTCTTCTTTATTCCTGTACACACCCCACCTCTACTAGCAAACCATCTGTGTGGAACAGGCTTTAGGTCTCCATTATACTTTGGATCAGTGATCTGGAAATGGACAAGCACCTGGTCAGACTGCTTTTCCTACTTCAGATTTTGATGGATCCCTTCAGTTTGTTCTTCACAGCCCTTGCCATTTCCTACAATGCATAATGGTTGAGCTTCTCTTCTGGGTTACTTCTATCCTTCCTGAGACTGGGCTGAGATAGTGGACAGCTTTAAAGTACAGCCTGACCCTCCCAGGACCTTCTTCAATGATTCTGCATCTTTGCGCCTGATTGACAACTCTTCTTTGAGTCTCCAGCCTTTCTATCTCCTTCTACCCAAAGACCCAGAAGTCAGGTGGCTCTTGGAAAGTGAGTTGTACCAACTCCATTAATTCCCCAGGTAAGCAAAGCTATGGTTAAGGGTTCCTTGAGTCCAACACCCTGGACCTTGCCCAGTCTCTGACTCTTGCCTTCCAGTCTGCTCTCTTCACTGCAAGATCCACTTCCAACTTCTCAACCAATTCCTGCTGTTTTCTCAGTTTCTCTAATTCCACTTGGATCTTCTCCTGTAGAGAAAGATAGCAGGTTAATCTCCAACCAGACTAAGGAGTAGTGGTATGGGTTGGGGTTAGATCATACTGGTTCATAAAAAAAGCCTAAATGCAGAGAAGGAGTGAGGACTAGACACTGACTGGAGCAGGAAGTCTCTGGATGGGAAGACTTATGTAGGCCTAATGTGTTTTACAAAACAGCTAAATTCTTGTGGTGGCAGAATGGGAGCACTATTCTTATAATTAACCTGACTCTTACGTTGCAAAGGTTGAGAGCCCTTCTGTAGGAACTGGGAGGCTCCTAGGCCCAGTCAAAAGGGCACCAGAAAGTCCAGAGAGCCTGCCCAGTCAAGCCAATATAAACCAGAAAGGAATAATGAATCTGAGAGACAGTGAAAGCAGGCTATAAGGAAACATGATCTGTATAGCATTTTTCCATAGAATATGCCTTGCTCTTGAGGAATGAGAAGGTTATATTTAACCTGCAGTTTTCTCTCAGAGAGGGAAGGAAATATTTCTCCTTTTCCCAACTTTTCAACTCCAGCTATGACTTTCTCCCACTACCCAGTCAGGGGAACTAGGTACTCATCAGGGCCCAACATATTACTTGTTTGTGTCTTGTGCTATGGCCTCACCTGGTACTCTCGAGCTGCCTCTTCAATAGGGACCATGGTGTGCTTTTGGTGTTTCTTGGATTGGGAACACACCCAGCAGAGCGGCTGCCCATCTTTCTCACAGAACAGGTGAAATCTCTCTCCGTGCACCGCACACTGTTCCTCCTGTGTGCCCTGCTTGGCATCCTGGTTCATTTGTCTCAGCATATCCACCATATTGGCTAGCTGCCGATTGGGCCTGAGGTTTTTGAGCAGAAAGCACTGCCGGCACTCAGGACAGACACCACCTCCGCTTTTCCCCACCTCAGATATGCACTCCCGGCAGAAGCTGTGGCCACAGTCAATGCTCATAGGTTCCACCACGGGATCTAGGCAGATACAGCATGTTACCTCGTCCCACATCATTGTCAAGGGCTTTGCTGAGGCCATGGGGTGCTGTGCCTGGTGTGCACCACTGTGGAGACCTTGAGGGGGCTTGGTGGAGAGGAAAGGGAAAAGAGAAATTAGAAGGTTTACATGAGAAAACAAGGCAAAGGAAAATACACAGGACGATGAACTGGAGGGGTGGGAATAAGAAAGGCAAGAATATCAATCTGAATATCAGGACCCTCCCCTCCATAGTCTGCCCATTGATCTAGTTAGGCAGAGGGGAAACTGAGTCTCCAGTAGAGGCAGAGAAAACTGGTGGAACTTCAGAGATAAAGTTGTTGACAATTCTATTTTCACCATACCTACTTGGGCTTAAATCCTCAGTATCCAGACTTTTCCCATGCATTTTCTCCCATCTCACGCTACCAAGCTAAGAAGCTAATCATAATAGAGACCACTGACCATGCAACTTCCATGTTCCAGAGGTGCTACCTGCTTTGCGTACATCTGCATTAATCTTTACAACAATGGCAAGAATCAGGTGTACACATGGTCACATGGCACACATGATGCTTTGGTCAGTGAAGGGCTGGATGTACAACAGTGGACCACTAGGCCACACTACATGTCCACATGTGGGATGGGCTATATCACCTGGGTTTGTGTAAGTACACTCTACTCTATGATGTTTGCACAACCATGAAATCACCTAAAAAGACATTTTTCCCCACAGATCGTATCCCCATCTTAAGGGAATCTTTATTTATTTTGATATATTCCTATATGAAATGCATATTAGATACATATGTACATAGGTATGTGTGTATATGTATGCTGAACACTAGCTGGGCTCTTCTTTGAGTTGGTCCAAATTTCCTCTAGGGCATAAAGCATCTTGAACCCACAAATTTGTAGCGGAACATCCTAAGTAGTCTGCCCCTCTCACCTTTCACTTTCCGGGCTGAGAGTCTCACTGGGTTCCCTGGGTCTGCGTTATCATGGTCCTGGTTCTCCCAGCTCAGGTGCCAGCCTCAGAGCAGTATGAGCTCTTTCCAGGTGACTCGGAAGTCACTTTCAGAGCCCAGCCTCCACCCAGACCGTCCAGGAGGAACGCTGGGCTGGGGGTGCGCGAACCTGGGGCGGAGAAGGCGCCCGAGGGACTAGAGGCACCAGGTGGTGACTGGTGGGAAGGCGCTCTTCAAATCTGGGTCGGGGAGCGCGGTCCCCAGAGCGGGCTGGGGTACCTGCGGAAGCCGGCTCCACTCACCTTTTTTGGGGACTCAGAGCAGGGCGCCTCACTTTCTGGGAACTCCCAGGGGCCATCAGCTGGCTATTTCACTTTCAGTTTCCTCTCAGTGAAGGGCGGAGCAATGGGAGGAGCGAGAGCGGAGGGGAGAGGGGAGGAGCAGGGCGCGGGAGAGGTAGTGGGCGGAGAGAGGCGGAGTGGCGCTGGCTAGGAGTAGCAGCGTCTGCCGCTCCAAGCTGCGACTGAGCAGGCGCTCAGCCAAGCGTTGTTGAATAACAATTTTTACGGTTAATTTACGAGATAGAAGAGTCCACGTTGCTTTCTCTGACACTGCTGGTTACCCTGCATCTAGACACTCTGTCTGCCACCATGCCACCATCTGGTTCCTACTGATACAGGAGAAATGTAACTCCGCACTGATGTGTCGAGTCCAGGTCCCCAAAATGGAAGAATGAATTCCAAGGAAAAATGGAGAGCATTTCAAATCCCTGTTGACCCTTTATTGTTTTCCTAGAGGCACAGAGCAAGTCATTGTTGAGGGCTAGAAAAGCACTTAGGTCTCAATACAGCAAACATGGTGGGGGGGAGAGGGAGAGAGGGAGGACTCAAGAAGGGAGTTCAGCGGCTCAAAGGAATGAGGCGCACACAATTGGGAACTAGGGAATAGGAATGGGAAACAGGAATAGCTCCTGAGAGACAGGAGGGGTTCCGAGTGGTTTGCCACAGAGGTCACCTCTTGGAGAATGTTTTACATGGGAAAGTACCGAGGTGGGTACAACGTAGATCAAACTATAATCAACCAATAAAATTACAAGTATAGCCATTTAGCTCTATGCATGACATCCTTAACTTTGGTCGATAATCTATAGTCTTAGTCTTGTCTTTAGTTTCAGTAGTCTTAGTTTTAATGGGTAGGAGAGGATGGCCCATCCCTAGTGAGATGATGGTTTATTTCTATGGAAAATCCCCAAAGGGTGGTACAATTACAGTATCTAATATCACACTTCCATTTATCCCTTAGGGAATATAAAGGTCTGGCCGTTGTGACTTCAGTCTCCAGGACTTGCCTTCTTCAGATGCACCTCTGGCCATGGTTTTGAGGTGTTCTCATCTTCTGCACTGACTTCCTGGAGGGCCTAGCCCTGTCTGACTGCCTATTAATTTCTATCTAATCTGTTTATAATACTACTTCCAGGAACAAATTCCTTTTCATGTGACTGGTATTTTATTAAATCTGGAGGCTGAGAGATTTATTCCACATGACCTCCATGAGTGGGAAGAAGGGAGTTAACATTTGTTAAGCATAGGCTGTGTTCTTGTCATAGGGATATTCTGTGGTTATAGTTCTTATTATTAATTGTGATAAGATACCATGAACATAATAGTTATCATCTTGATCATTTTTAGGTGTGCAGGTCAGTGTCATTGAACAAACAGTGCTGTGCAACAGTCACCATCATCTGTCTCCAGAACATTTCCATCAGTTTAATCTGAAATTTTATGACCTTTAAACATTCAATGTATCCATTTCCGGCCCTCAGTCCCTGGAAACTACCATTCTACTTTCTGCCTGTATGAATTTGAGTACTCTAGGTGCCTGGTATAAGGGGAATCATGAAGTATTTTTCCTCTTATGACCAATTCACTTGGCATAAGGTCCTCAAGGATCATATGCCAGAATTTCCTTCCCTTTTAAGACCAAATAATATTCCATTATATGTACATATAGTTTATCCATTCATCTGTTGATGGACACTTGGGCTGCTTCCACCTTTTAGTTATTGTGTACAGTGCTGTGGTTATCAGATTATTTTATTTAATCTACACAACAATTTGGTGATTTAGGGTTATTATACTCACTCACATTGCCAGGGGATGGAACTGAAGCTGAAGAGAGCACACCCACTTTCTTGTGGTGATACTGTAGGCATAGGAGCATGAGAGTTGAAGGTATAGAAAAGATCTTCATTTAGTAATAGTCTGGAGATAGCAAAGTTGCAAGGCATCTAGAAGGGGCTGGATATAAACTGCAGAAGAGAAAAGTTAAAGGGTGGTGAGGCTGGAATTCTGAATTCCTTCCCACTTAGACATCTTGTCTTTTTTTTGTCCCTTATAACTTAAGGAAAAACATCAGTTAACTTTTATTGATATTTATTATAGATTTAGGGAACCTAAAAACACTTCAAGCTTTAAAACTTCCAGTTCTATTTAAGAGAAATTTTGCTCAATGGAAGGCTTTTGGGAGACAGCTAATTTCCAGATTGTGCTACTGTACTCAGATTTGGTTTCAGGAGGATAAACAGTTCCAGCAAGCAGAATAAAAACAAAATAAAAAAATCAAAGAGAAGAGCTCTCTACCTGGGTTGTAGACACTCAAATATGACTTCATTTCATATCCCTGTTGAGCCTTTATTGTTTTCCTAGAGGCATAGAACAAGTCATTGTTGAGGGTTAGAAAAGCACTGAGGTCTCAATACAGCCAGTGTGGAGTCAGTGCTGACTCTGCTACTTGGTGTCTATCTAAGCTTCAGTTTACTTATCTACTAAATAGGTAGGGTTGTTTTATCCAAGTTCCATAATATGCACACCAATCAATTAGCAAAACAGACATAGGGGCTATAACTTCCACCTTGGCAATTGGCATGAGTTGCTACTCATGGTAAATTCCCTTCTTTCACTGCTACCACTTCAATGTTTTTTCTTGATGAAATGACTAAAATCTTGATCCCTAAAGAATCAGTGTCCTTGGAGTTGCTGGGGTGTGGCCTCATGGGTTTATCTCCCTCCTGCTCCTCTCCCTCCCTCTGTCTCTGTCCTACAGGAGTGGGTGAGTTGCTCCCCACTGCCATGCTACTTTGCTGTGCTTCCCTGCCTTGGAGCCAGCCAACTCTGGACCGGAACCTCTATGGTGAGGTCCCCGTCTGTGAGCCAAATAGACTTCTCCTTCTTTAAGTTGTGGGTGCCTGTCTCAGTGACAAAGAGAGTAACTAAGACAGGATGTGGGTGTGTTGCATCCTTGGCGTACATTAATGGCAATAAATTCTTCGTGAAATAATTAACACATAAAGGTCATAAGATTGTAGCTGGTCCCAGCACCCGGAAGGAAACTCCCTGTCTCCATTCCAGGCTCTTAGGCCAGAGAAGCTGAGCCAGTCACAGCACCTGGAAGAAAGCTCCCCTGCTGCCATCCCAAGCTCCTAGGGCAGAGAAGGTGAGCCGTGTGGGCGCCAGAAGCACCCTCCCACCCCCCGTGGAAATGAAAAGACACATAAACAAGCCTCAAAAACAGACTTCTGGATCACCTACAGCAACTCCAAAGGGAAATGAGAGGGAACACTCTGATACTCAACCACCTGG
>NW_004624817.1:5657529-5678857 GCF_000247695.1 Heterocephalus glaber
GGAAAAAGGGAAAGGAAAAAGTATGAGAAGAGGAAAAAAATGGAAACAAAATCTTTGCAAATAGGGAAGGGTGGAGGGGGTGAAAGGAGGGCAGGGGAAGGGGAAAAAAATAAGAACAAGATAGTCATGTAATGGTACAAGATCCCAATGATGAATGTAACTGTATTGTATACCTAAAATGTACCAATAAACTTAATGGGGGAAAAAATCAAAAAAATTAAAAAAAAATTTAAAAAGAATCAGTGTCCTTAATGTTTCTGGCCAGCACATTGGCTATTGTTATTGGATAGTGGGAATGAGGAATCTTTCCAGTGTATAGGAGGTGTGCTTGAAAACTATGATGAATGTTTAAATTAAAAATTCTATTACAATAAAAGACTTATTGCCACTAGTTTCCCCCAAGCTACTCCCCCTCACTTCGAACATACTTATCCCATCATTCTTACTATTTTCTGAAGCAGTTCTGGAAGTCCTCTTTTGTATCTTTAGTTGTACTTTGTGGCTATCTTGATGTTCTGAATTGATTTAAAATGTTTACTCTTTATTTTGACTTTGGGGAAGAGCCAAAAGTTGCATGGTGCCAAATTTAGTGAATAAGGTGGATGAGGATGCACCACAATGTTTTTATTTGACAGAAATTATCCTAAATGTTTTGAATTGCTTCAGGACACTGTGGTAGCTTTAAAGAAACACCCGTAAAAGAGGATTTCCAGAACTGCTTCAGAAAGTGGCATGAACAACGGGATAAGTGTGTTCCAAGCAAGGGGAGAGTAGTTTGAAGGGGATTAATGGCAATGTGTCTTTTAATATAATAAAAGTTTCACATTTAAACATTAATGTACTTTTTAATCAGCACATATTATGGGTTGTAGCCATTATCCTCGCTGCTCCTACATGTAACCCAAGTTCTTTTTAGTAGTGGGGATAAATCACTCTGGTCAGTATAGGAAACCTGTTCCTCTGCCTATTTCTTCAGTGGTTTAAGAAGCTCCAAAGAGCCAAAGGCTCTTACAGATTTCCATTTATTGGAATCAGGTTGCAGGTTGCTTTCCTGGTGGAAAAGCTTTTTTTTTCTTTCTTTTTTTTTTTTAAACTAGGACTTCCAGATTGGCTGAGCCTATGTTGAAGAATGGAAAGAAAATGTTCTATGAATAAGTTACTAGCTTGATAGTAACAGGGGTCACTTCTACCTCCTCTCTTGATTCTCTCAATAGTGTGTTTATAGTGGATATGAAAAAATGCCACTACAAACATGCTGCTAATTTTAATCACATACTAGGACTTCATTTATGCTGCTATAACAAAATATCTTGAACTGGATACTTTATAAACAACAGACTTTTATTTTTTACAGTTCTGAAGTATAGGAAGTCCAAAATCTAAGCACCAGATCTGGTTTCTGAGGGCTTGATCTCTTCTTTAAAGATAGTGCCTTCTTATTGTGTCCTTCACAGTGCAAAGGCAAAGGGGCTAACTTAAACTTCTTTTATAAGGGCAGTAATTATATCTTCACACTATCGCCATAGTTTCAACATATGAACGGGGGGGCATGAACATTTAGATCATAGCAGGTAGAGTTTCCAAATTGGTGCCATACCTGAGCATTCACCAAGTCATTCCCCAGTTCCACTGGCCATCTGCTTCTGGCTGATGGCATACATGTAAGATGAATTCCACGGGGTAGCCCCATTATGGAGACTCTTGATTATGACATCTGATCTTTGGTTGAAAGTGAAGCTTTTGCAAGAGCTTGATGGTATAAATCCAAAAGTGGTTGTGCTGGCAGAAACAATATAATGAGGGAAAACAAAATATGTCTCTGGAATAGTATATGTTTTATAAGAACAAGCTGTTAACTTAATGTAAGTAGCATGTCATTAGAAGACTGCCTAGATCCTGTGAGAAACAATAAACAAGTCAGCCTTAGAGTTGGCGTTATATACAAGTACCCATAGCAACAGGGATAGAAGCTCTGATTGAGCTCCATACAGTGGATTTCCCCTTACTAAAGCTTATCTGTTTACCACTTCAGTCCTTACACTTGAACATAAGCCCATTAATCAAGCAACCAGTGACTGGGATAGAGGCTGATCAATATCCACAGGTTGAGTCATCTTATTTGCCTGATCATGGACACCTCCTCTGTAGTAGATGCTTTCTGTTGGCTATTCACATGAACAAACATATTTTCACACTCTGTACTCTTTTCTAGAGATAAGAGATAACAATACTCTAATCATAATACTTTGTCATCAACCTTTCAATCTTATTTTTTTAGCACCTCACCCATAAGGCAACCTGTTTGAGATAGTTAAAGTAGCAATTTATGTAAACTCATATACTTGTATGTAATCTGATCTTGACTTCCAAGCAAAGTGGATAATCACTTGCTGAAAGCTGTATCCATCGGAAAGATTTTTCTTCATCATGTCTTTCAGGGTGATCTGTATAAACACCAACCTTGTGCACTATCTCAGATTCTCTTGAACCCCTCTTTTATTCTCTTAGCACATCAAAAGTGCTGAGTCTCCCTCTCTCTCTCTCTCTCTCTCTCACACACACACACACACACACACACATATTTGGATTTTGATGAAACATACTGTAGAGCATAGGCTCCAGATTTTTTTTCCTTAAATTCTTTTATTGGTACATTTTAGGTATATAATACATTTACATTTATCATTGGGATCTTGTACCTTTACATGATGTATCTTGGTTCTTATTTTTTCCCCATTCCCCTGCCCTCCCTTCACTCCTTCCACCCTTCCCTATTTACAAAGACTTTGTTTCCATTTTTTTTCTTTTAGGTTCCAGATTTTTTAAGCAGCCAGTATGGGTCAAATGATATAACCAAAAAGTACAGGGAGTAAATGCTTCATTTTGGGTGGCAACTGGATTGAAGGATGCCTAGAGAATACTTCTGGGTGTGTCTGTGAGGGTGTTTCCAGAGAAGACTTGTGTATGGGTCATTGAACCGAATGGGAAAGACATGCCCTGAACATGGGTGGCACCATTCAGTAGGCCGGGGGCTTGGATGGAATGGAAAAGCAGAAGAGAGAAACTACTTCTTGCTGTGATCTCCCTTTCCTAGCAATATGTTTCTCTGCTGCCACCACCTATGGACATTGGACTTCATGTTCTTCAGCCTTTGAATATGGACTTGTACCAGAGTCTCTATAGGGGCTTCTAGTCTCAGACCAGGGCTACATCACTGGGCTCTCTTGTTCTGAGGCCTTGAGGGTCTTGGACTGAGCAGCTTCTTGTTTCTCTGGCTCTCCAGCCTATGGATGGCCATCATGGGACTTTCAGCTTTGTGACTGTGTGAACCAATTTGATAAATTCCTGGTTATAATTATATATATTCTATTGATCAATTTCTCTGGAAAACCCTGACTTAATATAGGGAGTTAGCTCTCCCTGGGATGAATATCTACCAGTAAGAAAGGGGAAATAGCCTTCCCTCTGTGTTCCATGGAATACTTCAAGGTATTGTTCCTTCTTGTAGTTCTTCTGATGAGTAGGCTTCCCTATTGGCTGAGGAATGGGCTCTGTCTGGCATTGTGAATATTGGACAGGAATCCAGCAGGACCTCCAGATGTGGTTGAGGAAGATAAAAATTAATGATTATTTGTTCAGAGGCCAATCATAGCAGGGGAAAAGTAACTGAGGGAATCAGTTGCAGAAAAAGGAAGTGAGACAATAAAAAGATGAAAAATAATGCAATGCATTATTACACTGAATAAGGATTTATAATGAGTTTCAAAAAATACAGCCTTTCCTGGCTAACCTGTAGATAAAGCACAATAAATAAAGGAACTCCAATATTTGTGAAGCATTTCACAGGTTATTTTTTCAGATTATTAGATAATGTATATTTTAAAATAGAATAAGTCTGAGAAACTGTCATAGATCAGAAGACTAAGGAGACATAACTAAATGTAGTGTGATATAGTGGATTGGATACAGGAACAGGAAAAGGATTAATGGAACAACTGATGAAATGCAAATAAAGTCTGAACTTAGTTAACAGTAATGTACCAATATTGATCTCTTAGTTTTGACAAACATACCATGGTTATATAAGATGTTAACATTAAAGAAAACTGGGTAAAGGATATTTAGAAACTCTATATGTTTGCAATTTTTATGTGAATCTAAAATTATTTTCAAAATAAAAACTTTAATAATACTCCCCAGCAAACCCTGAGCATGAATAGCAGGGGAAGGTATGACATGTTGGACAGGTTAACAAAACCAGTTTTTAATTTCCTGTTGGAAAGAGGCTCAAGGAAGTCACCTGCTCATTATCACATAGTTAGTAAGTGATAGATTCAGAAACAGATCATAGCTTTTCCACTACATCATTCTTTATGGATGATTTCCCAGGGTATTACTGGGAGAGAGATTATTTCATCAGTATAGGTTTATTTTTAATCATCCTTGATCCCTATGTACAACCATAAACTTAGGTATAGAACCTCTTTTCTTTTCTCTCTCTAACATACTTCCCAAAGCTAAAACACTCATCTCATGCACATCTTTTTACCTGATAGCTCTACCTGTTACCTTTTTGGCAAAATTTGATAAAAGGCTGTAATCATTCTTTCTAGAATTTCCTCATGGCCTCTGATTCCCCCAGAAGGACAGAGTGTGTCCCAGTTTCTAACTATTCTCTTGCACCCCACTTGCCTTGGTTTGGTCACTGTCCAATTCATAGAGCTCACTCTTTAGCAATATTAGGTGCTCAGTGTGGGGTGTCTTCTTATCCCCATGGTGCCCCTGAATTGCCTGATGCTTCCTCCAGAGTCCCAGAGCTGCCTGGCCCAGAACTCAGGGGGCTCAGGAAGTTTAGCTTTGTAAATCTCAAGGATTTGCACTTGGATCCCAGCAGACCTGTTATTTCCCTACCTTCACCAGGAAGATTATAAAGCACTGGCCTTTACTGATACCACAAGAAACTCTTCTCACAAACAGAGGAACACATGAGAGGAATCACAAGCTCTGGAGCTATGGTGAGTGAAGGGATGAGGGTGTCAAAGCTGGGTCTGGCCTGAGGGCTCTGGTCAACAATGCCTTGCAATAGCAGCTTGCTGGAGCATTTCTGCCTTGTGTAGGTAACTTCCTTCCCTGTCTTCTTGGGAGGCAAGAGTTGCGTTAAGGCCTCCCTCTTATAACTGATCCTCCTCTTATAACAAGCTTGAGAGGAGCTCTTATCACATTATAGCCCTTTTCTCCACTTGATTATTCCTTAATGGTCTGGGCCAAGGAACATGGTCACCTTATGATGAAAGGAAACATTGTCCCTCTTTAATTCTCAACCAACTGGTCAAATCTGGGAAAAGCAATCCATGGATTGTTCTCCAGGATCATGAACAGTGGCTATTTCTAACACAGGAATAAGTATCCTGCATCCTATTGATAGGTATCCTGCATCCTATTGTGGGATGTATCAAAGACAAGCTAGATACTGACTCTGCCTTAGTCTGCGGTCTAGCTGCCTGAGTACACATCCTCTTAGACAGCGTATTCTCACTAAATTGGGGAGTTCATCTTCATCTCATCCTAAACTAACTCAGACTGAGAAGGGTTTCAGCTATGTAACAAATGACCACTAAGGCCTTAGCATTTCTTGATGACCTAGACCACATTCTTAAAAATGTGCTGCTTTCCTAGAATACAGTACATGTAACAGGTTAATCTGTACCAACCTCTGAAATGCCAATGAGACACATGCCTTTAATAAAACACATATGATTGAAGGCATGCAAAGAACACATGTGATTAAAGACATTCAAGGAAGGTAGATTACATTTGTGAATCGCTCAGATATCCTTAGGTTTATGTTGTAATTCTGGAGAGAAGAGTATAGAGGCCAAGTTACAAAATATTCACAGCTGCCAGTGATTTACACACAAAAAATACC
This sequence comes from Heterocephalus glaber, assembly GCF_000247695.1. Next base: position 5,663,456 of record NW_004624817.1, read on the forward strand.
TCTATACTAACTTGATTCTCTCTCTCTCTCTCTCTTTCTTCCTACTTATCTGTCATTTAAATTTAATGATATTCCTGACCCATTCTAGACCCTTGTTCAATGCGTTAAATCTAATGAAAGAGTTTGGTTGCCAACTTTCAAAATAAACAACATTTATATGGTCAGCTTTGAAGGGGATTTACTGCTTAAAATATTTAAAGAGATTAAATAAAGTCCAGAAAAAAACCAGATAGGATCAGATTAAATAAACATAAATTTTTTTACATAGATCTCAAATTCATGAACAAAATAAAGCCTGATGAGATATACCAGTTTTGTTCTTTTAAATAGATCCCATTGCAATTTCACTGACAACTTTCAAGATCTAAGTCCTGTTTAAATACTCAGCAGTGGCCTTGAGTATCTCTCAGTTTGTAAGAGGTGTATGGAAGAAGAAGGTGTGGAGAATAGAACATCTCCCCCACATATTCTGCATTCATTTCTACAACATAATAAAATATTCAAATAGATAGAAATGGGAGACAGAGGGGATCTGAGTTACTTCAGGGGAGCGGCAGACCTTGAAGACAGCCTATGACTTTCTGGCTATAGGTATTCAGCCTGGACAGGTTTATGCTAATCTTATTTTTTGAGTGGAGCAGTATTAGACCTACTTTTAGTTAAAGGACATCAAAATCATGGGTTGACATAAAAAACTTGGGTTCCTGGCTCTTGTTAGTCCTTGCTAGGATAGGTCTGCAGTGCCAGGGCCTATGTTTCTCTAACTTCCCTTTTGGCTCCAGGACTCAGCTGGCAAAGCCAGAGGCTTAAAGCCTCATATTCCCTTGAGTGCTAGAGACTGATGCTTGGTTGTCATAGAAACCTTCTTGTTGGAGGAAGGTCTTCAGCCTTCTTCAAACTGGGTAATTTCCTTTCAGAATTCATAGCTCAGCTTTTGGGGATAGACTTCTCTCATTGTAAGCAAACAAACAAACAAACAAACAAACAAATAAACCTAACAATCTTTGCACTATTTATAGTCTTCTGGAACCTGGACGAGTTGAATGGTAGAAGGACAGGGAGTAATTTTTTCCCACCTCCTCAGAAGAGTCTGCATTACATTTGATTCTCCATCCATCCATCCATCCATCCATCCATCCATCCATCCATCCATCCATCATTTTTATATCATCTTTCTCCATTTTTTCACTCCCTCTACATATAGTTTTACCAAGTTTCTTGGTTGCTCTCTCAGGAGATTATTTCTGTGAGGAGAAAATACTTGGTAATCCATGAGCCTGAAAGTAACTCACACATATGCAACACAGGATGGCCATAAGCACATGGTTTCTGACAGTCATAGGACTTTCCTGTGGATATTCTCCAAGATTATTGCACATAAATGGTCAGGAGGGAGGAAGGAGTGGTACATGAGAAGAGTCTATAGTATGCCATCCTATTTCATCCTCTTTGGGAATATTTTCAGCCTTAATACTGTTAACAACCATCATAGCTAACAGAACGAAGAAGCAGCATTACATAGTGCTTAAGACTGTGGGCTCTGGAATCAGGCTGCCTGGATTTGCACTGTGGTTCATTCATTTTCTGACTTCATGACCTTAGGCAAGTTATACAATGACTTGGTGCCTCAGTTTTCCCATATATAAAATTGGAATAATTGTACCCATCTCATAAGGTAGTGAGTCCTCAATAAGTTGTAGGCATTTTAGTGCTTATGGGCCAGGCAGTGTTTGAAATCAATTATATATATTCTTATTTAATCTTTATAATCATCCAGAGTCAAATAGTATTTTTATTTTTATTTTAAAAATATTTTTGGTACTAGGGATCAAACTCGGGACCTTGCGCTTGTGAGGCAGGCAGTGTAGCCACTGAGCTAAATCCCCGGCATTTAAAAAAGATTTTAGGAATGAGAATACTGGAGAACAGAAAGATGCATGAATTTTGGAGTTTAATGGAGTCTCTTCTGATTTCCCCACTCCTCTCCTCTCTTCTCTTCTTTTCTTCTCTCCTTCCTTTGCTCCCCACCCCACTTCCTGGGGATAGAATCCAAGTGCTTACTCACTGAGCTGTATTTCCAGCCTTCTTTTTCATTTACTTTTGTAATTTTAAAAGGTGGTAGAGTCTTGGTAAATTTCTCAGGCTGACCTCAAACTTGAGATCCTCTTGCCTGAGAATACTGAGTGGCTGGAATTACAGGCATGCACCACTACACTTGTCTTTCTATTTGTGTGTGTGTGTGTGTGTGTGTGTGTGTGTGAGGGTGTGCAGTACTAGGGACTGAACTCAAGGCCTTTAGACTGAGCTACATCTCCAGCTCTTTCTAATTTGAGACAAAATGATAAACGTCCAGGCTGAGCCCAAATTTGTTATCATTTTGCCTTTTTTAAAATGTTGAGACAGGGTTTTGCTAGTTGCTGAGTTGCCCAGGCTGGGCTCAAACTTGTGATTCTCTTACCCAGCCTCCCAGAGTGCTGGGGTTACAGTCATGTGATACCACACCTGACTTGTCCATTTTTGGTTCATTTATAGAGATTAAATGTTTTATTAGTATGTGTTTGCAGTACACAATGCTTACATTTCTATGTGGAGTTGGTACATGTGCATGACACATCTCAGTTCCCTTTTCATCCCCTTTCCCTTCCCTCCCTCTGCTGTCCATTAATCTCTTGATTTCTTTATTCTTCCTCTTCTTCTCTTCCTCCTCCTCCTCTTTCTTCTTTTTGTTCTGTATATGTTTGCAATATATATTCTTAATGTGGCCACTGATGAGATTTCTCACCTCATAGTAAGAGGGCTGAGAAAAATATTTAAGAGGAACTTTCCTTCTAATTGAGTCCATGGCCACATGTCTGCCTTAAAGGCAGGATCAGAATCAAATGCACAAGCTTAAAGCAGCTATTGAGGTGAAGGTAGGGTTGGGAAAGAAAGATGAACAAAATTTGATGCATCTGGTAAACTATCATCTTGATCCAGACTTAGCTTGGAGGAAACGTTGAACCCTTTAAGCTAACTCATCTTTGCAGGAGAGAAATTTGTCATCACATTTAAAGCAGCTATTTTGACGAATATATATTGTATTGAAATAACACATTGTACCCCATAAATATATACAGATATTACGTATCAATCAAAAAATTAAAGCTGAGTTTGGTGGTACCTATCTGTAATCTTAGTACTTAGGAGGCTGAGGAGGGATTTTGAGTTTGAGTTTAGCCTTAGCTACATAGTGAGTTCCTGTCTCAAAAAAAAAAAAAAAAGAAAGAAAAGAAAAAAATAGTTTAAGGGAATGGAAATGCTAACTACTCTGATTTGATCATTAGATAATTACATATTGTATACATGTATTGAATTATGCCATAGTACCTAATAAATTTATACAATTAAAATAGTAACTAAAAATGAAATAATAAAAAGAGCTTATTTGGGGCTCCAAAGGCAATTTTAGAAACAGAATACAAAAGATTTTGGTTTCATAACAGCACCAGAAGACTAAGAAACTAGCTTCCTGATAGGATGTTTCTGAAAATACATTACTTGTTTGAATGTGTCCTTTTAGATATACTTTTTTTCATTAAGTTTATTTGTACATTTTAGATATACAATACGATGACATTCATCATTGGGAATTTGTACCTTTATATGATATATCTTGGTTCTTATATTTTCCCCATTCCCCTGTCCTCTCTTTAACCCCTCCACCCTTCCCTATTTACAAAGACTTTGTTTCCATTTTTTCCTTTTCTCATATTTATTTCTTTCCTTTCTTTCCTTTCCCCTACCTCTTCCAGTTCCCCTTCCCATTTGCCCCTTTTCTTCCTATTTCATATTATCTATTATATATTTTGATCCTTATTTACACTTTCAGTTCCTCACACTAGAGAAACTATTCGATATTTACACGTGTGTCCTATTTATTTCACTTAAGAGTGAAATGGCCTCAATGGGCATCAATTTAGCTATAAATGTCTCTAGTTTCTCACTAGATATACTTGTTAATAGATATCAGATGGAAAATTCACTTCTAAGAATAGAAATGGAGCCTAAAGTTTTTGTTCCAAACATCATCCTAAATTTCCATGGAAAATTATTTTTTTCTTCAGTATTTAATTGGAGAACACACTCTGGGGAGAAGGCTTTCAAAGTTTAGCTTAAGTGAAAAAAGGAAGTTTCCGCCCACCCTCTTAAGTGGCTAACAAAATAACCATAGGTAATACCAGATATCAACTCAGAAAATTTATCCAATACTACTTTGTGGATAAATACTTTTAGAGAAAGAAAATCAAATTAGCCAGGAGCTCCTAGAGGTAATAAATGGGGTCTTTTTCCTGGCTGAGTGGGTTATGAGGCAGCTCTTCGTTTCCAGCCCATCCTCAGTAGGGACTTTATAAGAAATGACCAAATGAATGAATGCCTCTTACTCCTAGGGTGGACAACTGCCTCCTGGAATCACTATGTTTTCCTGCAACACCAGCACTTCTGGTCACTCTGTCTTCCTCCTCACTGGCTTTCCAGGACTAGAAGCTTCTCAGCATTGGGTCTCCATCCCCATCAACCTCATCTGTGTGGTTTCCATTGTGGGCAACAGCATCATCCTCTTCGTGATTCGCACAGATCCAGCCTTACATGAACCCATGTATATCTTCCTGTCCATGTTGGCCGCCTCTGATCTGGGCCTCTGCGGCTCCACCTTCCCCACCATGGTGCGGCTTTTCTGGCTGGGAGCTCGTGAGCTGCCCTTTGATCTCTGTGTAGCACAGATGTTTTTCATCCATGCTTTCACCTATGTGGAATCTGGTGTGCTGCTGGCCATGGCCTTTGATCGTTTTATTGCCATCCGAGACCCTTTGCACTATGCCACGATCCTTCCCCACTCAGCTGTGGCAAAAGTAGGGGCTGCCATTCTGGTTAGGGCTGTCCTGCTCAACCTGCCAGAACCTATCCTTCTGCGGAGTTTGCTCTTTCCCCAGATCAGTGAGCTCTCTCATTGCTACTGCCTGCATTGTGACCTTGTGGGATTGGCCTGCTCAGACATCCAGATCAACAGCTTGGTTGGCCTGGTGTCCATTCTCTTCTCACTGTGCCTTGACTCCTCTCTCATCATGCTCTCATACGCTCTGATCCTACGGACTGTGCTGGGTATTGCTTCACCTGGGGAACGGTTCAAGGCACTCAACACGTGTGTCTCACACCTCTGCGTTGTGCTCATCTTTTATTTGCCCAAACTTGGGCTGTCTGTGTTGCACCGAGTGGAGAAGCACAACTACCCTGCTCTGGCAGTCCTCATGGCGAACCTGCACTTCTTGGTCCCACCCCTCATGAACCCCATTGTGTATTGCATCAAATCTAAGCAGATCCGTCAGGGCTTCCTAAAGCGCTTCCAGCAGAAAAGAGTTGATGTTTCCTAAAACAGAAGGACCCAGTTGTACATGATCCCAATGGTCCACTTGAACTCTGGGGTTGGGTGAGATGTAGTGGAGGAGAGTCAATTTTTGAGATTTCTGAATTATTCATCTGTTTCTACTGAGCACTTTGTGGGGTCCTATCAACCTCTATAATTATATAGAGTTTTTGGGACTGAATATATCAAAATATCACCTTAATAATCCTCTCATTGTTCTATCTCATTAAAGCTGAAATATTTCAGACTCATATATACTGCGGCACCTCCTTACTTGGGGGACTTTAACCACACTGATAAGACATATGCATATCTATCTGTACAGACATCTCTCTCCTTTTCTCCACTGGATTTTTCTTTCTCATTTGATTTATAAGCCAAAAGAACTATAGTAAGCTATATTTACTTTACTATCAGCCACTTTCTCCCAAATTTTATATTAACCTGCTCCTATATCAAGAACTAGAAAAAGGAGATGGATGGTGGGGAAACACATTACAATGCTGTACATGTTGAATTTACCACTCATTTGTAGCTAGGGAGGGATAATTTCCTCTTGGTTCTCTCATGCATGTCTCTATTTTGAGCCAGGGAGAAAGTCTGATATTGCTGAGCCTAAGGAGGCTGCTTGCTCTAGCTTTTGGATAGTGCTGATTTCTTGGATACCAATAGTAAAGCTGGAATAGCTACTCACTCTCATGGCAACTGACTTGCTGGGACGAAAGCTCCATGAGGCCAGGAATTCAGGGCTGTTTCATTTACTGACATAGCTCTACCTCCAAAAATGGTGTTTTCTCTGTAGGAGTTCAACGCATATTTTTAAGCAAATGAGTAAGAAAGATGAAATGGCAAGATTACCAGTTGATCCTCAGGGAGAGGACTGGGATACCTGAACGCCTGAGACCTTTGAGGACAGCAAGCAGTTAATAAACAGGAATGGAAAAAATAAACTGGAATAGAATGCAGTAAAGATGAGTAACAGAAACCTTGGGGTGTGGTTCTCCTGTATCATATAAGGGTGCAGCTTAGAAAGGAACCAAGCATATTGTGGAGCCTTTTGCACTACTGCTTCCAGATTTCTAGGCAACTGAAGGATATCTCTTTCCATCATTATCATTTCCTTTGGACTTCTCAGTCCTAAAACATCTATGCATTTCTTGAAGTACTGAAATAAGGATATTACTGGTGGAAAACAACCACTCAAGTAGAAGCAGCCATGATAGAGCTGTTGGAAAATACTTGGCCTGAATCTATGGCTATTTGTAGAATAGAAAATTTAATGATATCGGTCATTTCTTTGTCCTTTTCATGAACTGAAATGAATGAAAATGAGGAGCTTGGAGGCAAGAAGGCAGGGTGGGAAGTGTGAACCCTGTACAAACAGCTCTAGTTGGAAAGGCTGCTTTCCCTGTGGTCAGTGTTGTATGAATTCCAAGAAACTCAGATCTTAGGGCCTATCAGTAACTAGGAGGAGGCCATGGTGAGTCCTATGTGTCTAAATGTCACAGAGTCTGCCTTTAGAGCTCAAGAAGAAAGAGTAAAAAGCCAGGAGTTTAGAGTTACCATTTTGAAATATTATGTTTAGTAGGAACTGATGAAAAGCTTCAGGAAACTTATTTTGATTAGACATTTTAGAATAGGAAGCCACTTGGTAAGATAGCATGTGCTATATTACAAGGGTCCTCATCAAAGCCATAAATTTTGGGCTGACCAAGTGTTATTTAGACTCTTCTGTCTGATTCACCTGTGACCCCATTAACAAGAAGGTTCTGACAAGGTAACCCCATGTCCACCTCACTGAGAGAGGCAACCAGCCATCTTTACTATCCTGTCAGCCTAGGATGTCTGATATTCAGGATCAGAAACATCTTTGAGCACTTAAAACAAACAAACAAACAAACAAACAAACAATCTTTGCATCCAGACCCCTGAAGCTATAACATCCCTATTCAGAGGATCCACAAAGTAAAGATTGGATATTAGAGTCCAATCTAGGATTGTAGGGATTTTGGGCTTTGCCGTGTCTACATTTTTCTAATTGTAGCACTGAGCTTGGAGGCTTCTCCCACTCTCAGGCCCTTCACTGCAGCACAGACATGTTTTTGCTGCACATTTCATGGCTGCACTGACATTAAGGGCTGGAAGGGATCTAGGAGTCTATGTTTTTATGAATTCCCCTTCAGCATGCAGACATCTTAGCATGTTCCATATGCTTTGTTTAGCTTCATGGGCCAATAATGACTGAAGTATCTGAGCCTGACACAGGAGGAGTCCTGAGATAGTCTCTAAAAAGCTTTGCTACTAGTTTGCTCAGGTAAAGATTAAGATATGATGTATAGAGTTTTAAAAATTTTGATAGAATAAAAAAATCTGTGTATATCAAGCTAAAGCTCTTGGCCTTACCCTTTATGATAATCAGACCGCCACCTGCCATTGCAGAAAACCTGAGTTTAACAATCTCTTTCTATCCCATACTAGTTGTGTGACCTTTCAATTACTTTACCTCTCTGAATCTCCATTTCTTCATAAGTGGAAATACCTATCTTGTGGAGATGCTGTGAATATTTAATTGTATAATGTACACAAAGCACTACATTCAGCTTCAGAGATCCCATTTTATGTGTGTTTTTGTGGTCATTTGATTAATGCCTATTTTCCCAAATCATTACAAATACTATGAAGACTTTTTGGACTTGTCCAATTCTAGAGCTTAACATGGTTTAGAATATCATAAACCTTTTGTGTGTTAAATGAGTGAAAGAATTCCTGGGAAATGGTAAGTGCAATTGCTTATATAATTTTTATTAGGCTCTAAATGGTTGAGAACATTTATTATAACTAGTACCATCAACATATTTAACTTGTAATAGGTGGCTTTGATTTTGGGAGGGAAAAGCCAAATATTGTTTAGTTGGGTGCAAGTGCAAATATTTTGTTCAGTTACATTTCTCCACAGAAACTCTGGGTTATTATTCATAACTAAGTCTCTCAAGGACTTCAGGTTTTGAAAGTGTGATCTAAACATGGCCTGAGAGAGATCCATGGTTCCAGTTACCAAGGCTTATTCTGATTTAATGGAACAGAATACTGAATCTGTGATACTGTAGGGCTGGGTAGGGTCCTTAGTGACTGGAAGACAAGTGACTGACTTACTATGTATCTTTTTAGATCAAGCAAAATTGTAGAAACCTTTGCAGTAGTCTTGGATACTAGCAGTCAAGAGATTGGGTAGGAGATGGTCCAGGGGAAGAGGAGAAGGTTTGTAGAAACTGGGATACATATCCCAAGTTTGTTAAAGCTAAGTCTTTCCAAGCGGATTAATCTACATTGCTCATGGATTGGCTTTGGGGCATGTGATTTCCTAACAGTCCCCTATAAGGCAAAGGGCTGGTTTTCCCCTCTTTATGTAAAAGGAAAAAGGAAGCCTACAGAAGTTGAGCTAGTGAGAAATTGCTGTGAATTCACTCTGATGTGAAGTTACGGTGAATGCAAAATTCATCCTTTCTCCTTTTCATGTTCCCTCCTATGAGAGATAGAGAAATAAGCCAATTGCCTACTCAACATAGAAAATAATATAAAAGAGAAAGGATAAAGTGTTGGTTGCATACCTGGATCTTACCACTGTGTGGGAGGCCTTACTAGGAAGTTGTATTGTTCTTAGGTTGGTATTAAGAAATGCTCAGTTTTGTTTTTAAAACTGTGCTAAGAAGGAGATACCTATAATTTTTGGGAGTGTGAAATGTAGCCTAGTTTTCAGATTTCAGCACTACTTCAAACTAGGTTTTTATTTTTTTATTTTATTTTTTCAGTACTGGAGATTGAACTCAGGAGCTTGTGATTGCAAGACAGGTGTGGTGCCACTGAGCTAAATCCCCGGCCCCCAACTAGGTCTTTAATCTTGAGTAATTTCTTAATTTCTCTGTAAGCATAATTTCTCCACCTTCTTAACCCCATAAAGTTGTTTTGAGGATTAAATAGGACTATGTATAAAGAATACCAAGAAATGCAATAAGATGTAATAATGATATAATTGTTAGTATAAGATGTTCTCTGGGCCCCAAACATCTGAGGCAGTCACCATGTCTAGTTTTCTGCCAACAACCTCCTCTTAGGTCAGCTGCCTTAATTCAATCCTCCTTCATCAAAGCTCTATGAATTCCAAGGGACCTTTCCTAGCTTCAAGTACAGGGTTCAGAGTCATCTAATTCCTATGCATCCTAACCCCAAACAATTTCACAATACAAATAAACAATTAGAATGCCAATCTACATTTTATACATACTTTATAAGAATGATATTTAATTATTGCAAACTGTAGGAGGCAGTACTACTATTTTTTGGGCTTTTTATGGAGGAAGAAATTACTCAAATTAGAAGTGAGTGGGCTTGTTCTCCCTGCTGCATTCTTCTGGCAAGTACTTTCTCAACAATAGGCTCTTATTTTCCAAGGTTTATAGAGAATTTTCCATTTAAGGCCCTGTTTGTACTCTGTCTCCTATATTTCTATATTTCCTTGTGCAGGTATTAATGAAGCATTTATAACATACTGTGTATCTTCTTCATAGGCTAGGATTTGTTGAGGAACATCTTAGTTTTCCAACTTTTGATACTGTTGCTGTACTAAGATTTGAAGGGTGTTGAATGAATGACTAGTTTCATAATAAAGAGAGAATTGACAGTTTAGGTTTTTCTCATGATCAAATATTTGAAATTAATAGCCCGACAATAGTCAGATCCATGTTCTAAGCCTGCATTAAAGCTCATATGAGTAAAAAGTTCATATTCAGTGTTAGATTCTAAGATTTTGTCTTTTAAGAAAGTATTTCATCTAGGTTAAATTTCTGTGTTCCCAAAACTGCCAACCACATCTGATATGATGAGTGGAGACATGAAGTTTAATTTTCACCTTTGAAATCTGAAATTCAGCTATAATTCAGTTAATATTTAGCAACTGCTTAATGGCTGATCTTTTCCCATGCATGAGACAATGAGAGGAATTCTTATAGCTTTCACGTCTTCAATTTTCAGGTCTTTCATTTCTATCTTTTCTTCCTTATGATAGTTTAAATTGATTTATTTTAATTGGTCATCTTCATCTTGACTCTGTGGAGAAAATGTGACCCTTAACTCTGTGACCTATAATGCTGACTGGGCAATTATATCCCAGGAGACCGGGTAGGTTGGTAAAGCCCATTTTAGTCTTTGCCTTTAGATAGAGGGCATTGCTTTAGTCATCTTTGCCCACCTGAAAAGGAACAAACTCACACACATGCAAAATTGTACCTCTAAATGGTTTGATTTATTGTGGCTTGGATTAGAACATTGCACATTTCAGTACCTCATTGGTTGTATTATACATCCATCCCTGTAAGTGTAAGGATCCTAACACACCTCAGAGACCAAATGTAATAGGAAACAAATAAGATCTCATCTGTTCCCTTGTCTTCAGACAGAACTATACTTGTGTTAGCACCAGCATCATTTTCATCCCTCAAAAGAGGGTTTGGTACATGCAGCACCTCAAGGCAGAGCCCCCATTAATTTTTCAGCTTCTATCTTCTTCCTGCTAAAGCCTCATTTCTGCTGACCTACAATAAAACTCAAATTCCTCAATAAAGCTGGGGAAAAAAGAATATTCTACTTTCAGTGTCACCAGTTTTTTCCTTTTCTCTTGTGTTCTCACTAAATAGGCTGTTGGGCCCTTAATACCACTGAAATACCTCTTATCAAAGTTCAATGAATGCTGTGTTGCCAGTTCCATCTGTTATTCCATCCATTGTTTTGTCTGTAGCATTCGACACAATTGGTCACTCCCTTTGCCTTCTAAGGCTTTAGACTTTTCCTCCCAGATGTCATATTCTCTTGCTTTGCTCTATTACCTACTGAGTTTTTCACTCTCAGACTCATTGGTTGTTTGTGTACTGTACCAAATTCATTTGTATCAACCTGGATCTATGCACTTCCCTTGATGGCTCTCTGGGCAGCTAGAGTCCCCTAGGAGTTGCTTGTGATGTTCTTGAGGTTGTAGAGCCAATTTTTCCTGTTGCTGATTCCATTTTTGCCCATGGCTACAGAGTCTGCTACAGTGATCAGACACAACCTCTCATTTTGTTCTTTGTGTGTCCTAAAACCACTGCACTCCACACTCTTGATAACATTGCTGTGCATTTGTGTTAGACTAGTTAGGCTGCCACAAGAGAATACCATGAACTTGGTGACTTGAACAACTGAAATTTGTTTTCTCACAGTTCTGGAGGATGGAAGTCCAAGTTCAGGGTGCCCAGTGATTGGGTTCTGGTTCTCCCTTCCTGGATTGCAGAAGGCCACCTTCTCACTGTGTCCTGAAGTGGTAGAAAGAACCAGCAAGTTCTCTTGTGTCTCTTCTTATGAGGACACTAATCTCATGACTTAGCATAACCCCAATTACTTCAGTGAAGTCTATAAAAGTTGTATCTCCACACAGTCATATTGAGAGTTAGGGCCTCAAAAACAAGATTTTCTGGGATTGAGAGGACTTAAACATTCAGTTGGTAACAATATCCTTAAGCTCTAACTCTGAAGCTCCTTATTGCTTTGAGAGGATGAAATATCACAGCACCTGTTCAGATGCTGACACATTTCTAACCTGGAAGTACAAGAGAATTAATTCACCATAGGCATGGGCTTAAAGAATTCAGGATAAGAATCAACTAGATAAATTACCTTTCTTCTCCCGCAGGGTTTGTGTCATGATGCAGATGCTCCATGCAACCCTTTGGAAGGCAGCCGGCCTTCTGAAGAATCAGTGTGTGCTAAGTTGGTGGCAGCTCGGTGACACACTCCTTCCTGGCCTTCTCACCTTTGCCCTCACTCCTGGAAAGACATTATATTCTCCAACGTAGAGTTTGCACATGTGGTTTTGCTTGAGGTTCTATTTTCTAGAGAAACTAAGCCAAGAGAGTGGATATAGGAGATGGTCCTTGAAATCAAACTCCCAGGGTAAAAATTGGTTATTAGATTGTCTAGTAGTCTGAAAGCAACAGAGACCATTGTTTACAGTAAATAGAATGGGGATAACACCTATCATATCCTGATGTATTATCACTATTGATTTCTCATTATCAGTTAGGATGAGGTACAGATGCAAGGAGACATGAGGCTTGATTGGCCTGAAGACATGGTAATTTTAAGGATTATGTAGGTTGGCTAATTTTGATGGCATTTGGAGTCTTGAAAAAAAGAAAACAATAGCTTCATGCCATTCAATTGCCTACACTAATTTAAAACACGATTCAAAGGGCAGAGGTCTCCAACTATAGCCTCTAAGGAGACTAATTTCCTACAGCCAAAGTGGAGACTGCGTTTTGAGACAGCGTCTTGCTATGTTACACAGGCTGGCCCTACACTCACGATCTTCCTGCCTCAGCTTTCTGAGTAGCTGGAATTATAAGTGTGTGCTACCACACCTGGCTTCTCGAATGTGATTTTAAGGATGTCAGAAATATGAAGATGACTGAATATGCAGATTCAATAAATAACTTATGTTGAATTCTCTGATAGTGAAAGTATGTGACTTTAAAAGCTGGAGAGGAGGCCAATCTATTTTTTATGAACTTTTCAGGCTTATAGAAACATTATTTTACTCATGCCAAAATAGAATACTTTCTCCGGGAGTCATGAAATGACCTCCCTTGAAGCAGGACCCTTGTGAGAAGTTTTCTGTTCTCTTCAAGGTTTATTTTGTCCCTCTTCATTGGCTCTAGACTGATGATGTATTTCCACTATAACAAGCTAAAATTTGGAGAGCAAATTAAATATAAATTAAAGAGATAAAGGAAAATTGAAGAAGATAACAGGAGAAATCAATGAATAAAAAAACAGCAGGGGAAAATAAAGGCACAATTTTTTGAAAAATAAAATGCATATACCCCTCTTCCCCACCAGCATGACAGAACACAATAAAGTACACACGACCCATATCAAAAAATAAAAGAATCAGCAAGTCTTACAGAACTGAGATGAGGGGATATTATGAACAATTTTATACTTATATTGCTATATTATTTTGACAATTATATTATTTTAGAGATAATTTAGAACAAATAAGATTTTGAAAATAGAAAATCTGAGTAAATCTATTTTTATTAAAAGTTGGATGTAAAATAAAACAAAATAAAACTTAAGACCTCATTTCTTTCATGTGGAAGTCTACTGAATATTTAAGGAGGAAACAAAACAAATATTACACAAGGATTTTCAGAAAATAGAGTATGAGGGATTACTTTCCAATATAGTTTATGAGACAAGAAATCCTGATAACTCTAATAAGGAAATTATAAGAAGACAATTGTAAGAATAATATCTAACAGAGACATAGATCAAACAGGTGTGTGTATAGGCCCAAACACAAACTGTGTACGCTTTTGTGCATATCAGCTATACCTCAATACAGTTGTTAAGAGAGACTGCTACCCACATTAGAATGTGCACATGCTGGAACCCTCATACACTGCTGATGGAGACATAAAATGGTCCAGTTGCTCTAAGAAAACTCTGGAAGTTCCTCAAATGGCTAAACAAAGACTTACAATATGACCAATAATTCTTTTAAGTATACATGTAAGAGAAATGAAGGCATGTATCCAGACAAGGACTTACACACAAATGTTATAGCCACATTTTCATAATATTCAAAAGGTAGAAACAAAAACAACTCAAATACCCATCAACTGATAAGTGGACAAACAAAATGTGGTTTATACAATGGGAATGTTATTGAGCTATAAAAATGACATATTGATAGATGTTACAATATGGATAAACCAAGAAAACCTTACCCTAAGTAAAAGAAAGTAGTCACAAAATATCACACATGTTTCCAGTCATATGAAAGTCTGAATTAGGGGAATCTATAAAGGCAGGAAGCCAATTAGTGGTTGCTTAGAGTTGTTGGGGTATTAGCAGAAAAGGGATGAAAACTAGAGTATGGGGCTTATTTTTCAGGTGATGAACATTAACTGGTGTTGGTTGCATATTTCTCGGGTAAAGTAAAACCATCAAATGGTACACTTTAAATGAATAAATTGCATAGTATTTGAATTATAATCTCAATAGTGATGTTAAAAAGAAAATCAAATATCAGAAACAAGGCAAAGATATTTGCTTTACTAATTATATTCAATATTGGGTTGAAAGCCCTAGCTAGTACAATAAAATAAGAAATAAATACCATACAACCAGAAACATAGGAATAATTTTTATAGAAATGAACAGCTTGATTCTAATGAAATCATTCTACAGGAATGCAAATAACTTAGAATAGCCAGTGTCACTGTGGAAATACAATGTGGCAGGACTTGTATTACTTCATTTTGAGATTTACTATAATAGCTATGACAGGCATGCCCTGCCAAGGTCCTGAGTCACGCAGAAGACGCCGAATCAGCCCACTATAGACAGGCAGGTCTGTTCATGCCCTGCCGAGGTCCTGAGTCAGGAAGAAGATGCCAAATCACCCCGCTGCAGACAGGCAGGTCTGCCCACACCCTGCCGAGGTCCCCAGTCGCGCAGAACATACGCCGAATCAGCCCGCTGCAGACAGGCAGGTCTGTGCATGACCTACCGAGGTCCTGGGTCACGCGGAAGACACCGAATCACCCCACTGCAGACAGGCAGCCACCTGATTCCACATTACCAAGGTGCAGAGGACACCAGACCACCAGACCAAGGTACTGAGTCCCACTGTTCCCGGCCTAGAGGTAGGGGCTTCTGAGCCGTCGTCCCACTGCTCCTGGTCCAGAGGAAGGGGTTTCCCGGCCACCATCCCTCCGGCTGCTCCCAGCCCACAGGGAAGGGCTTTTGGGTCACCAACCCCACCTCTGCTCCCGGCCCCTGTCCCACCTCACCCAGCTCAGAGGAGGTAATCTGTGCAGGCGCTAACAGCCCCCCACCCCAGTCGAAATGAGAAAACACATAAATAAGTCTCAAAACCAGACTTCCAGATCACCTACAGCAACCCCAAA
>NW_004624817.1:5699745-5719439 GCF_000247695.1 Heterocephalus glaber
CTCACTTCCCTCCTACCTCATGCTGTGGCCACACCTCAGTCACAGCTGCTCAGCACAGGAAAAGAGGCTAACATAAGGAGGTGGAAAGGATAGCCCAGGTACACTTTCTTTCTTTTTTTTTTGGTACTGGGGATCGAACTTGGGTCCTTGCGCTTGCGCAGCAGGCGGCGAAACCACTGAGCTAAATCCCCTGCCCAGGCACACTTTCTTAATAAAGGGTTCAGCAACTGCTAGCTGTATCTTCAATCCTGGAGTAGGAGTAAAACTATGACTTTAGTCCTAAGATCAGCTGCTTACTTCCTCTATGATAATTTGGTTACTCAGTTCCCCAAGTCCATTGTTTTAAGATTTTCTTAAGATAAAGGTGTATCCTACCAAATAGATAACTGCACTGACTAAATACTCTTTATGTGTGGACCCTAATGCATTTTTGACATTTGCTGGTATCTTGTTGTGAAGGCAGGAAACATAAGGACAGCACAAGGCACTCAGTCCAATCTGTTTCAAATGTGTTGTGTAGCAGAGTGGATGGAATTGGCGGTATGCTTTAGTTGAAGCCAAAAAGAAGAAAGGTTGATGGATTTCTAGGCATTATAAACAAAACAGGCAAGCATGGAGATTGAGCTGTGAAGGCAAGAAAACTAGAGGTCAGTGGTGGTTAGCAGGAGAGTGACACAGGAAGTAAGGGAGGCAAGGCCACATAGGGAACACCCTGCTTGTAATAGCAGAAGCACATTAACTTAGGATAAGTGTGACAATATGTGGCAGCAGGCATTCCTTCATTCTTTCAAATACCATAAATATAGTGGCAATAAATACAAAAAGTACAGCCCTGTCATCATGGGGCTTCTATGCTGCCTTCCCCAAAGCTAAGTACTTGAGAAAACACACAGATATACATTTTCCTTGCATGTGGGGTTTCCTCTAGGAAGATGGCTTTTATTCTGATCTAGGCAACAAGAATAAAAGATTTTGCAACATTTCTATCAGTGAAAGAAAATCTGTTTGAATCAGATGATAGTATATTATACAGTGGGGAAGAGGAGCAAGTTTCTAAAGGAAAGTCATTAATGCATTCATTTAAAAAAGTGAACAGGACCAATCATGTTCAGTAGAGTCTGAGTATGAAATAGAGCTCTTGTACTTAATATACTCACAGCCAGTTGAATGGACAGACACATGAAAGTTATCACAAACTGTACTCTTGCTGTGTTATTTGATTTGTGCATTAGTAAATCCTCATTGAAATGATTGAGAACCTCTGCCTGGATGAGTCTAAGATGGCTGAAGCCAAGAGAGAGGCAGGATCTTGACCACATAGGAGAAGGGCCAGAAAGCATTCTATATAAATAATACGATCTACAAGCATAATCCTTCAGGAAATGGCAGATAAGCCAGTGTGGTTGAAACTAGAATGAATATTTAGAGAAGTGGTAGGAGGGAGGGCAAAATATTTAAGCAAGAAGACATTTTAAGCCATGTTTAGTGTTTCTTTCTTGTCATAATGCAATCCCATTCCATTTCCAGTAGTTTTCAGAAGGGAAATAAAATATATGGTCTGTCACATTGCAATAGACAAGTTGAATGTGGGTAGAAACTACGGAGGTCTTTATAGTGACTCAGGCAAGAGAGGGACATGAATTCAGGAAGGCACAGAGGGAAGAGAGAGAAGGAAGTGTGGGAGAGAATGTGGGGCCAGGGCTGAGGGCCATTGTCACAGACTAGGAAAGCGCTTCATGAGCTTTAGAATCTGGTAGGAGGCTGTGTGGTTGGAATGTAATGAAAGAGATGTGGAAAGGAATGAGGCTGGAGAATGGGTTAAGATGTGGATTCTATCCTAAATACAGTGATAACCCATGAAGGTTTCAGCCAAAACTTAGTGTGGTATAATTAGCCTTTTAAAATGGTATTTGTAGCTGTAATACAGAGAATGGATTGTTATTATTATTCATATGCCACAGAGATGAGGTAGGAGGTTTTTGTCATCCAGATGAAAGATGACAATTTAAATGTGAGTACTAACCTCAGCACTTGGGTGTCTGAGGAGGGGTGACTGAGGGTCAAGGCCAGTCCAGGCTACATAGTGAGACCCTGGCTCAAACCAAACTAAACCACAAGTGCTAGCAGAGGAAAAGGAAACTTGGTTACTGAAACATGTTTCGTAGGTTGACCACGTTTACTAATGAATTGGTAGCCAAGGAAGAGGGATGGGGTTGAATCAAGGATTACACCTGGGTTTCTGATGGCAGTGATATGCACTACATGGAGAAGTGGTTGGTAGAGAAATAAGACTTGTTTTAGCTCTGTTTTATCTGAGATGTCTGTGAGACATCTCCAAAAAGATGGGATGTAGAATAGGAGGTAGGATACTCTAGTCTGCAACTCAGTAGAAGGTACACGTTTGAGGGTTTTCTGAACAGAGATAGTAAAAATTGAGAAATTAAGGAGAGAATGGAGAGAAATTTGAGTAAGAGGATAATAAAAGAGCATCCAAAAGGAGAAGAGAGGGAGGGTAAAAGAAGCAATGACAAGATAAAGATATTACCATAAGAGGAGTAGTAGAGTGGAAGGTAGGTCAGAAGGGATTGAAAATTGAATGAGAGAAAAAAGTACAGAATCAAATTTTAAAACTTTTGACTGATACACGAAAACAAAATTGTAAATATTTATGGGATACTATGTGATGTTTTGGTACATGTACACATTGTACAATGCTCAAATCCGTGAACGTATCTATAGTCTCACACATTTATCATTTAAGTGAAAACATGCAAAAATCCTCTTTAGCCTTTTGAAATATATAGTACATTATCATTATCTATACCACCCTACTGTGCAATAGGAGTTCAGAACTTTTAAATCTACCTAACAATAGCTTAGTGATTTTTTGGTGGGACTGAAGAATGAGCCCAGGGCCCCTCACGTGATGCAAAATAAATGCCCTACTAATGAGCTATATCCTCAGCCCTTTAATTTTTAATTTTTAATTTTTTAAGCAGGGTCTTGCTAAGTTGCTAGCCCAGCCCTGAAATTGCCATCCTTCTACCTGAGACCCTTGAGTAGCTGGGATTACAGGCATGTACCAACTAACCCAGTGGCACATTTTGAACAAGTTTTGCTGTGAAGGGGAGTATAGTTGAGGGTGTTAGAAGAAGATAAAGGCCAAGGAATGCAGGATAGTTATTCAAAATATATGTTATATATTCAAAATAATCTGATGTTATTGAAAATACACTTTTCAAAAGAAAGGCAGATTTATTGTAGGAAGATTATAATGACCAATAGCATTTTTACACTGCTTTGTAGTTTACAAGGATTGTTCTCATGGTTTCATCTTTCCTCACAATAAAACTCAGTAAAATGGTCATGGGAGGCAAGAGAGATGAGGAAGGAAAAACTTTAAAGTTACCTATCTGTGGGGTGCCACTTCTGATTAGACTCAAACCCCGGGAAACAAGTGCACTCAGGGACACTTGAGGACACTTAAGGATATGAGTCCACTATCAGGGACATGCGCATAATGGGCCACAGTTATATAAGAATGACTTCACATACTTAACCATGCATGTGCAGCATGACCAAGGTCACTGGGCTAGTGTTTTGTCTCACCATGTCCCAGTAAGCTGATAAGGCACTATGACTGCTGCGAAACTAGAGAGCACTATAGCTGTTTTGTAGCTATTTTTTGCTTAAGGAATAAAGACACCCAGCTCTTGAGCTCTGGAGCTGCAGCTCCAAAATTCCTGCTCTGATGCTGCTCTGATGCTGCCCTGATGCTGATGAGTGGCTTAGTGTGTTGTTCTTATTAGGGAATCAATTAACTCACGGAACAAAGGACTATATGGACTAAATGAACCTTTCTCCGCGTGCCCGTGGGGAGGCTTGGCCTTCACACGGTCATTAGCATTAGTTTCCACTGGTGACCTGATAGTAATTGTTACTTAGGGCCAAGTCTTTAGATTCCAAAACTTTCCCCTGTAGCGTGGTACTGAGTTTGCATTACGTTTCTGTACCTTGAATATGCTGGATTTGAACTGCTTATGGAACAAGGTAGAAGCAGAAGAGTGTAGTGATTTAAGACATTAGATTTGAAGGAAGGAAACAAGAGTTTTCAAAACTCAAATTTATCTTTGACATTTTCCAGCCACAGGATTGTCAGTAATCTTTAATTTTAATTAAAAATAACACCCACATTCACTGACTGCTTTCTATGTTTCAGGTATATGCCAAGTGTTTTGCAGGATTGTTTCAAAATCCTTAAAGGAAAACTTTCATGTAGGAACTGGGAAAGAAGAGATGAAAGCACAGGTCAAAATTTTTGGAAAAAAAAGGTTTAAATATTTTCAAAGGAAATGATAATAAAGGGGGGAAAGGAGATAGAAAAAGAAAAGAATCCAAGATGGAAAAACAAGAGTGACAAGGTCAGAGGTTAGGAAAAAAGATAGGAAGATAGGAATAGTGCATCTTGTCTGAATGTTATGAAAGATAGAAGAGGAACTAGGAGAGGGGAGAGCATGTAGAGAAGGAAGTTGAACTCAAGTTAGGTGAGAGAGAACAAAAAGGATTCTCATGTTCTCACCAGCTGGAGTTAGGGCTTTAGTTGAAGACTTTTCTGAGTATCAAATAGGGACCTAAGAAACCTCTCTAGATAAAAATATCTATGGAACTTGTAAAGAAGTGATTTTGAAGGTACTAGGCTTATTTATTTCTCATACAGCCAAGGTTAACACTGCAGAAAAAATTTTTTCCCTTGTAACTAGAATAGTTTGAGCTGGGTGGCAATAGGGAAACAGTGAAAGGCAATGAATGTTTTGGGGGTAAGATTTAAACAGGAGTCTACATCCTTTATGAACATGCTTTTGGCCATGTATGCTACAGAAAAGCTTTTTCCACTTGATTACTCAGTGAGGCTGAGTTTTGATACTAGCTCTACTGGTATATAATGTCCTGACAAATCAATGATTCTATAAACACCTTGAAGGTAAGGATCATGCGTAATCCTTCATGATGATCATTACGACTATTTTCTAATTTCTTTTAAGGTTCAAAAATGAGAAAGAGGCCTAATACTTCTACATACATGATCAGGATCTGAACTTGAGAAGTGTAATTCTGGTGATGATAGAAAGGCTCTGTGGACACAGATGAGGAAGAAGAGAATTCCCAGTGGCGATGTCAGCTTGTAATATGACTTTAACCCACCCAGCGGTCTTCTTGTTGGTGGGCATCCCAGGCCTGGAGCACCTTCACATTTGGATCTCCATCCCCTTCTGCTCAGCCTACACGTTGGCCCTGCTTGGCAACAGCATCCTCCTTTTTATCATTTGGGCTGATTCAGCCCTTCATGAAGCCATGTACTTCTTTTTAGCCATGTTGGCAGCTATTGATTTAGTTCTTTCCTCTTCAACACTGCCAAAAATGCTGGCCATATTCTGGTTTAGAGATCAAGAGATCAGTTTCTATGCCTGTCTGGTCCAGATGTTCTTTCTCCACTCGTTCGCCATCATGGAGTCAGCAGTGCTCCTGGCCATGGCCTTGGACCGCTACGTGGCCATCTGTAAGCCACTACACTACACCACAATCCTGACTGGGCCCCTTATCACCAAGATTGGCATGGCCGTTGTGACTCGGGCTGTGACACTAATGACTCCACTCCCCTTTCTGCTCCGACGCTTCCCCTACTGCCGGGGCCGAGTGATTGCTCACTCCTACTGTGAACACATGGCTGTGGTAAGGCTGGCGTGTGGGGACACCCGCTTCAATAATATCTATGGCATTGCTGTGGCCATGTTTATTGTGGTGTTGGACCTGCTGTTCATCATTTTGTCTTATATTTTCATCCTTCGGGCAGTTCTCCAGCTTGCCTCTCAGGAAGCCCGCTACAAAGCATTTGGGACATGTGTGTCTCACATAGGTGCCATCTTAGCTTTCTACACACCTGTAGTCATCTCGTCAGTCATGCACCGTGTAGCTCGTCAGGCTGCCCCTCATGTTCACATTCTTCTTGCCAATTTCTATCTGCTCTTCCCACCCATGGTCAATCCCATCATTTATGGTGTCAAGACCAAGCAGATTCGGGAGCGGGTCTTAGGACTACTCCAGAGAAAGGATGCAAAAGAAAGGTGAAGGGCGACTGAAGAGTGAGGTGGGTGGCAAGCCGCCGTTGCAAGGAGTGTTCAGTAGGAAGTGGGAGGATATCAGAATCTTCATGTATTTTTTCCCTAACACAATGGAAAAAAACATATTGAAGCCCTGAGACTCCAGTTTATTCAGGGCTCACAGGTCTGGGTCTTCTGTTGCCCTCTGGACTCAAACTGCTGGCTTTACTGAATCCTCACAGAGTTCTTACTCTTTTTTTTTTTAAAGGTAAACATTTATTGGTGCATTTTTAGATACACACAATGATCACATTGATCATAGGGAATCTGTACCTGTACATGACATATCTTGCTTCTTTTTTCCCCATTCTCTTTCCCTCCTTTAGACCCCTCTTCCCCTCATTATTTACAAAAGCTTTGTTTTCATTTTGCCCTTCTATTCTCTTTTTTATCTTGTCTCTTCTTTCCTTTCTCCCTCCCGTTCCATTGTTCCCCTTCTCCTTTGAACATTTTCTTCCCATTTCCCAATATCTATTATACATGTTGGTCCTTATTTCCACTTTCAGTTTCTCACATCAGGGAAACAATGTGTATTTAAACATGTGTGTCTGATTTATCTCACTTTAGAGTACAGTTTTAAGGTGCATCCATTTAGCTAGAAATGTCTCCAGCTTATCGTTCTTTATGGCAGAGTAGTACTCCATTGTATAAAAACCCTACATCGTCTTTATCCATTTGTGAACTGTTGGGCATTTGAGCTGTTTCCAGGATTTAGCTATTGCAAATTGTGCCACTATAAACATGGGTGTGCATATATCACTGTGGTATGATGCTTTTAATTCTTTCAAGAAGATACTAAGAAGGGCAATGATTGGGTTGAATGGAAGCCCTAGTGTTACTTTTTTGAGGAATCTCCACACTGATTTCCACAGTGGTTGCATCAGTCCCACCAACAGTGGAGAAGGGTTTCTTTCCCTCCACAACCCATAAGCATTCGTTATTGGTTGATTTCTTGATAGCAACCATTCTTTCTGGAGTGAAATGGAATCTCAGCTTTGTTTTGATTTGCATCTCTCAAATCACCAGTGATGTTGAAAATTTTTTCATATATTTATTTGCCATTTTTACTTCTTCTGAGAAGTGTATATTCATCTCAGATGCTCATTTTTGCATTGGGTCTTTAAGTTTGGGTGGGTCTGATTTTTTGAGTTCTTTGTGTATTCTAGATATTAGTTCTTTGTCTGAGGCACAGCTGGCAATATTTTTTCCCACAATGTAGGTTGTCTCTTCACTCTGTTGGTAGTTTCTTTTGCTGTGCAAAACCTTTTTAATAAGATGAGATCCAAGTTGTTTATTCTTTGTGATATTTTCTAAGTGATTGGGGTTTTGTTCATAAAGTCTTTGTCTACACCTATGTCTTCAAGAGCTTTACCTATTCTATCTTCCAGTAGATTTAGTGTTTCTGTTTTAATGTTTAGATCTTTGAAACATTTTGACTTTAGTTTAGTGCATGGTGAGAGACATGGATCTAGTTTTAGTGTTTTGCATGTGGAAAGCCAATTTTTTCCCCAGCATCATTTATTGAAGAGGCTATTTTTCTTCCAGTGAAGGTGTTTGGCTCCTTCATCAAAGATAAGGTGGATGAGTGTGTTTGGAGTTGTTTTTGCACCTTCTATTCTATTCCAATGATCCTTGGGTCTGTTTTCTTTGGTTGCCAATAAAATGCTTTTTTTTTTCTTTTTATCATAGTAGCTTTGTAGTATAATTTCAAGTCAAAGATTGTGATGCCCCCTGCCTTGCCTTTGTTGCCCAGATTTGCTTTTGCTATTCTAGGTCTCTTCTGGTTCCAAATGAATTTTAGTATTTTTTCTCTAATTATGTGGGATATGCTATTGGTATTTTGATTGGGATCCTGCAGAAATCTAGAAGATCATCAGTACCTGCTTTGAGAACCTGTATTCTAATAAGATGGAAAACACAGAAGAAATGGACAGATCCCTAGATGCATATGAATTACCAAAGCTGAATCAAGAAGATATAAAAATTCTAAATAAACCAATATTAGTCAATGAAATTGAAGATGTAATTAAAAACCAACAAAGAAAAGTCCAGGCCCTGATGGATTCACTACTGAATTCTATAAGAAAGTTGGAGAAGACCTAATGCTGCTACTTATAAAACTTTTAAATGAAATTAAAAGGGTATAAATACTCCCAAATTCATTCCTGGAAGCACACATTACCCTAATACCAAAACCAGAAAAGGATCCAACAAAGGCCATTCTCCTTCATGAACATAGACTCAAAAATCCTCAATAAGATACTGGCAAACAGAATGCAGCAAATCATCAAGAAGGTTATAAGTCATGACCAAGTAGGATTCATTGTAGGAATGCAGAGATGGTCCAGCATATGCAAATCAATAAATGTAGTACACTATATTAACAGAGTCAAGGACAAAAACCATATGATCATCTCAATAGATGCAGAAAAAGCATTTGACAAGGTCCAACACTGATTCATTATAAAAACCCTTGAGGAAATTGGACTAGGTGGTCTCTATCTTAATCTGATGAAAGTTATTTATGACAAATCTGAGCAACTAGGCAAGAGAAAGAAATAAAAGGAATAAGAATAGGAAAGGAAGAAGTTAAATTATCCTTATTTTCAGATGACATGATACTTCACATAGAAGACCCCAAAAATTCCACCAAAAGACTTCTAGATTTAATAACCAAATTCAATAGCATAGCTGGATACAATGTCAACAGTCAAAAATCAATAGCCTTCCTGTACACAAATAACAAACTCAATGAGAGAGAAATTAGGGAAAGAATACCTTTCCCAATAGCATCCAGAAAAAGGAAACACCTAGGAATCAATTTAATGAAGGAAGTAAAAGACCTTCACATTGAAAACTACAGTACTCTGAAAAAGGAGACTGAAGAGGGTATCAGAAAATGGAAAGATATTCTTTGTTCTTGAGTAAGAAGAACCAGTATGGTGAAAATAGCCATACTTCCAAGACTGTTATACAGAGTTCTTACTCTTTCCCTTCAGTAATTTGATGAGTTGTGACTCCCTGGCCTTCTGGTGACTTCAAATAAAAACCCAAAGACATCTTCAAGTTTTATCTGCTTACGAGAAGCCCGAGAATGTACAGAGTCTTTGGAAATGATGATCCTTCCACTCAAGACTTGGGTGTGCTTCAACAGTACATGCAATGTAGAAACCCTCATCACTGACAGGTGTTTTCCAGCTTTTGACTCTCCCAGTGTTGGGAAATTTGCAACATTCCAGGGATGCGAATTCCAAGTGAGATATCCCTGCTCATTAGAAACTTATTTCTTTAACTTAGCCAGTTTGCATTCTTTGACTTCCTCTTTTTTTCTTTTTTGGTACTGGGGATTGAACTCAGGAACTTGTGCTTGTGAGGCAGGCACAGTGCCACTGAGCTAAACCCCCAGCCCCTCTTTGGCTTCTTTTTACCTCTCCATCCTTATAGCCAATCCAATCCTTCTTATTAATAAGAATAAATCATTTGAATAAATCATGTGCTGACTGATCTTTATACACCATGCAACTCTCTTTGCGCATCTTGCATAACTTATGTTTTCAATAAGAATATAAATTGCTTATCTTGGTGTTAATTTGAAATCCCTTTTCTCTCACATCCTATATATACTCTTTTAATAGATCCATTAGCACTTTTTTCAAATATATACAAAATCTGATAATTACTTCATTCTGTGCTGCCACCACACATCAGAGACACCATCCTCTTGCTCTGGATTAATGCAATGGACTGTTAAGTCAACCCCCTTCTTTTCCATCACCCTTTTGTGTTGTTATCTATACAAAGTCCAGAGAAAACTTTAAAAATATGTCAAACTATGTTACTTCTTTGCTTAAAATTTGGGTTTTTTTTGTGAAAGGAAGAACTACACAGAGTCCGTATAATGGCCTAAAAGGTGCCTAAAAGATCAAGATGCTTAGTTATCCCCGAACAGTATAAAATATTATGAGAACTGCATTTAGTTACATAGAAGTGCAAAAATTAAAGTCTTAGCAAAAGTCTAGGTTGGGGGCAAGGGCACTTTATATGAGGAGACATATTTAAGACTGACAGCTGACTTTGGCAAAAACAAGGGAAGGCAGGATGCAATGGGAAATATTTAAATGAGTGAAATAAAATTCTGTTCCTAGTAAAGATAATCTTTCATGAATGAAGGTGAGGAAGCAAGTCTTACTACCAATTATTGCTAGGATGTGTCACTGTTAGTGCAGCAATAAAAGCAAAAATAAAAATAATTCTTCCAGAAGAAGGAAAATGGTTCAATAAAAACATGAAAAGGCTGTGAGGAATGAGGAACATCAGAAAAAAATAAATATGTAGCTGAATAGAAATGAATATTTCTTTCAATTGATTTCAACAGAGCTGAACTGTTGTGAAGTCCTAGCATCTCTCTGCAGTCTGAACCATGGTCATGCCCCATCCTGGCT
This sequence comes from Heterocephalus glaber, assembly GCF_000247695.1. The sequence continues at coordinate 5,710,346 of NW_004624817.1, forward strand.
GCTCTTTCCCGTCCCAGTGACACCAGGCTTATATCCTCAGAAAGAAATGAAAGGCAAAATAAGGTCTTTGTCCCTAGAACCCTGCCTGCTTTATCTAGGATCTCTAAAAGCTCTGACTCAAGCTGTTCTCACTTGATTAAACCTATGTCCCTCAGCCTCCCCTGACCAGGGCCCAGCTCCCTATCTCCTGTAAGCAGTACACCTCTAAGTTAACTCAGATGACCTGTTCCATCTTGTGCTTCCTCTAACGCACGGCTGACTTTTCTGTCTTCCTTCTGCCCCTGACACCAATTTTGCCTCTCGAGCTTTTAGTGAGGTAATTTTTTTATATTCCCTTGGTTTGACTGTTCATGGTTAATTTAGGCTGCAGTGTTAACTGTACCATGTAGGAATTTCACTTTTGCTCAGCATCTTAGAGGGTCAGATTTCTGGGGGAGGAACAATAGGGAAAATGACATTAAACCCAGGACACCTCTGTGGGGAGGGAATAAGAGTAATTGAGATTGCTTTCTATTATGTGGAGTTAGAGCAGGCGAAGTCCATGTGGAATCCTGGTAACAAATAGCTTCTTTCTTTGTCTTTGCAAAACATAAATGTTATTTTGTAGGTAGAGAGACCACCCTTTATTATTTATAGGTGCTTGGTAACTATGAACAAGTAATGATATTCAGAGTGGCCTCTCCATCATACACTTAGATCCTCCCAACTATGCTGTGAGTCAGGAAAAGTTGTGAACATTGTCTCTACCTTATAAATAGGAAACCAATCAAGAATCAGAGATGTGCCATCCAAAGTCACAAGCTGGATATTACAGCATAGCTAAGGTCAATGAGTGTTATAAATGCAAAACAAAACACACAATGGATGATTTTGGCTAGGTTAGGCTGGAATTCCTAGCCTTCCAAATCATGGACAGGAATTGATTGCAGTATGTGGATTCCAATGAGGCTTTCTTTCTTAGAAGATACTGCAAGTAAGGCAGTAAATGCAAGCAGAAGCACAGCAAAGACAAGGCCCCACCTGATGTATTCACAGCAAATAAAGCATGGCCCCTAGGAGGCAGGAATTAGTGGCACTAAATGAGGAGGGTTCATGAGCTTCAGGAGATCTCTGGGGTGTGAGCCCTGGGTCTGAGGTGTATTCCTACAGCAACCCCAGAGAGAGGAGGCTCTAGCTTTTTGTGAATCCCTGAGGACTTCCCTTAAGGGCAGTAGTTTCTGCTTCTACATCCTTTTGGAGAAAGGCAGAGATTTGTGAGGATAAAGCCAGCTGCTCCCTTTCTAGGCTTCCCTACCCCAGTTCCTGACTGGAAGGAGAAATCTCCACTGGACTTGCATGAAGCTAATGGGAAGGGTCCAGAGTTGTGTGTTAGACAGAGGGTTGCAGACAGAATTGAACTAGGGGAGTAGGAAAGAATTGACAGTTGCAGTGAGTGGGAACGGATGGGGGTATTCTCAGTTACTTCCTACAGTCAGTCCCCATCTTAGACATCAGTTCCCTGCTCTCTTTCCTCTCCTCTTATTGTCTGTATTTTGGCTTTTAAAAAGGGAAGACAGACTGAATCAATCTCATTCAAGTGCTTTGTCTACGCTCTCAACATTCTTCCCAACACACTTCCTCTTTTCTGAGCTAAAGACTGTGGGCCATTTCCAGGAAGTCTCCATTGACTGATCCAGTTTGGATCCTACTGCTTCTGATCTATCATCGCTTTCCCTATCCCTCCCAGTACCTTCCTGTCATTTACAAGGCTTCTGCATTGGTTGAAAGGAAGAAAATGAGGTCTGAACTGGAAAGACAGGAAAGAGTACTAAGAAACACATTTCTTTGAGGTTCTTCTATCATCAGCCACCTACTTGAGGGTTTTAGGTGAGTATGTTCCTATCAAAGAGTTTTCATCTTTTGAATCCATTTTTCTCATATTCTGTTGGTAGACCAGGGTACCAATTAGTTTTATTTTCAGTTTTACAGGCCCTCTTTAAGCACTTTTGGGAGAGACAATGATATAGGAGACAGAATCTATGGCACACTGAGGATAACTTAGCTCCTGAAACAGTATATTCTGGACAAACCATCCACAAAGAATTGTGTTCTGGATATTATGTGAAGAAAAATGGCTCCATTCCCTCTTCTACTGAGACTTTCATTCTGGTTGGGGAAGATTTCAGATAAGATTCAAAAGAAATAAAATTCGTGAATTGTTAGACATCCTGAGTTTGGGAGAAGAAATTAGGTGAGATTCCATTTTCTTTTCATAAGGCTTGGTAGGCAGGTTGAAGGATGTTCAGAAAGTAACAACAGTTGAGAGGTGATGGTGGCTTGAACAATACTGATTAAAATAGGCATTTTCTGATCAAATTATGTTATGTGCATGTATGAATCTGCTAAAATGAGACCCATTGATCTATATGACCAATTTTAAAAAGAGTAAAAATAAGTTTTTTAAAAATCAAAACTTAGAGGATTCTCCCCTAGTAATTGTTGATGAATTGACTATGGCACAAGAAGAGAAAGACCAAAAATGACTTGATCCTAGGTTGAGCAGCTGGTTGGACAAGATTTTATCTTCTGAAATAAGAGAGACACTCAAAGGAAGAAGTCAAGATTTTTGCATCAGTGTGATAGGTTTGAGGTATATGTGAGACTGATAGGTAGAGACAGTTGAATATACTAGCTTGGACCTTAGAGGAAGGTAAAATGTGTACATTTATATTTGAGGGTTCAAGATATGGTAACAAAATTCATGGTAAATAAACAGAGAAGATGGCAATGCTCCAGGATATTTTTGAAACAATATTCCCTGATTTTTCTTCATTCCCTCTAACTCTGAAACATGCTATAAATTCCCCTTTTTATATTTATTTATTTATTTATCTTTTTGTTTTTTGGTAAGTAATCTTGGGACCTTGTGCTTGTGAGGCAGATGCTGGAACCACTGAGCTAAATCCTGGGCTAAATTCCCCTTTTTATTTTTTAATTAAAAAAAATTTTTTTTGGTACCGGGGATCGAACTCGGGTCCTTGCACTTGTGTAGCAGGCAGAGAAACCACTGAGCTAAATCCCGGGCCCTAAATTACCCTTTTTAAAAACAAGTGAACAAAAACACTTCTTGATTCCATTTCCTGCTGCAGTCAGTGCCCTGATTACTTGCTGTCCTTTGTAGCAAGATTCCTCAAAGTTATGACCTCTGTTAACTTCTCTTTTTTTTTCTACCATAATTCAGGTAAATCAGACTGCCTCCTGCTACTCTACCAAAATTGCCTCGTTACAATCTGCATGTCTAAACACAAGGCCAACTTTTTTCAAATTAGGTGATTCATGAGTAGCATTATTATCTAGTAATAATTTCCTCCTCCTAATATACTATGTTCAGTAATTTCCCACTACAGCACATTATCCCAGATATTTTCTATTTTACGAGTTGACCTCTAAATTGTTGACTTATCAATGTGCCTCAATTCCCAATTGTCCCAATTCTAAATTCTGTGGTTCATTTCTGTGTTCTTTTCTTCATGAAAACTATCTCTTTAATCTCAATCACCTTCATGGCTTTAAATACTATCTGTTTCCCAATGATTTTAAGTTTATATTAACAACCAAAATATCACCCTCAAACTCAAGACTCATATCCAAATATCACATCTTCACTTAGATTTCCAACAGAGATCTCAATCTGTCTAAAGTTGATAATCTTGATTTCCCCATCAAAAACTTTCTCATTTCAGTCAAGAGCAATTCCTTCCTTCTGGTTGCTTATGGTAAAAATCCTGATAGCTTAGATTCCCTTTTCAGTCACAACCTATATTTAATTTGTAAAAAAAAACCCATTGCATTTTTCATATATGAGATGTGATCAAAATATGCAGTGAATGTTTAGATGAAACATTTACAGTAAAAGACACACTGCCATCAATCACTGTCAAAATACTTCTAACTTTAAACACTTATCCCATCATTATTGTCACTCTCTGAAGTAGCTCTAGAAGTCCTCATTCATGAATGTCTTTATGAGGTGTGATCAAATGTATGGTGAATGGTGCTGCTGAGTACTATCCAATGGAGGTGTGTCCTCATATGCTTTATTTATTGAATCTGGCATCTTGTGACTGCTGACTCTTCCCCAAAGTCAAAATGACCATGAAAGGTGAAGGTTTTGAATTCATTCAGGACCTCTAGGCAACCACAAGAGCACAACAAAAAACATCCAAGAAAAAGGACTGCCAGAACTGCTTGAGAAAGTGGCAAGGACAATAGGATAAGTGTGTTTGAAGAAAAGGGGAGTATTTTGAGGGAGATTAGTGGCACTGTGTCTTCTGTAATCAATTATAAAAATAATTTAAAGAGCAAAATAAGATATAAGAAATAGAGAGATAAACTTTGTGGAAATGGAAAGAGGACCTGGAGATGAGGGGAGATAGAAGGAGGAGGGGGCAGTGGAAGTAAAAAGGACCAAGATGCAGTGTGTACATATACCAATTTTCCATAATGAATGTATTTAATATGCACCACAAACATACTAATAAGTAATCGTAACAATCATATCATACCTTGTATATCCAAAATCCAATTATTTCTCACCATGTACTCAGCCAAGTATTTTCCATGCCCGGATTACTGAAATAGCAGGAGAAATAGTGGAGAGGCTCTTACCCTTAACTGTTTAGGCTCTTATGGCAGATGTCAGAGCAAACTTAAGTCAAATATGTCTCTTTTCTGCCAAGACCAAAGTCTAAGAGAAATGTGTTTTGCAGTTCTACAAAGGCCTACAAAGTGTTTTGTCGCCTGCCCTGGTCCTTTCTGATCTCTGTTGTTCTCCTACTCATTCTAGCTGCATGGGCCTCCCAGCTGATATTTGAACATTAGACATATTTATATCCTAGGGCACTAGGTCTGGCTGTTCCTTTGGAGAGTGTTCGTTGCCCAGGTGTAACTTGCCTTGTCCTCCATCTTTCATGCCGCTCTGACATCCTCTCATCGCATCTTTTTTGTTTCAGCCATTGCTGTGGCAACTGCTGAAGTACCAGTGTTGCCTTACTCAGCTACATCCTGCTCCTTGGAGGACAGCTCAACTATTTTGGTGCAAATATGGACTTTGAAGTATGATGAAATCAACACTTTGGGTCACTCCTTGAGTGAGGATTGGAGAGCAGTTAGTGGAAGACAAAATAAGGTGGAGGGGACAACTATGAGGTTCTTTCTACATGGTTCTTCATGTGGTATTGGACATGAGAGCATTATCTAGCTCAGAAGCGCACCTTTGGATTCATCTTCCTTGATTTCCTGTTTTACTCTTTTATCCTATTCTTATTCACTGGCACGATTGTCTCATATTAACAATATGCATGGAATCCTCATGAAATCATAGGTTCTACCTTTTGAGGAAATGAAACTAAGGTTTAGTTTCTTATTTTTTGCTCAGTTTCATTTTTCAGCAAAGCCTACATTTTAGACCTACAATTTAATATTACTCTCTCCCCTTTCTACCTATTCTACGATCCACTTTCATTTCTCCATTTCCTTTTAAAAGTAACAGTTAACATCATCTATCATACATACTATGTAATTTAATTATGTTTTTATTATGCTAAAGCCTCTAGAGAAAAATTTCTAAGATCAGTTTTGTTCATAGATTTTTCCTTAACCCACTAAGTTGAAATACATATTTTCCACTAACCTTACCAAATGTATTCACTGAGTTTTGTGTGACTATAAAAACTGAACAGAATCCAAGCTTGAGACCTGAAGAAATTCAACTTTTAGAGATAGGATAGAAGCAGGATACTGACATAATAAGCTAGGGATATGGAAATAGGATTCTTCAAGAGAAGAGTAGGTTTAAAGGATAGAATCCTCAATTTAGATGAAAGTTGCTGAGAGGTAGAGTTTTTAAAGGTAGGTAAAGGACCATGGCACTTCATCATGGAAATCATTTGTCTTCCCAGTGAAAGCAACTGAAGGGAAGTAATGGGAATGGAATGATGATAAGAATGTTTCAAATTCTAATGAGAGTCAGAATATAGATATTATTAAATGTTTTGGTATAAATATAAATAGGTAGTTAAGAATTTTTATAGAGAACCTCAAAAAAGTCTTTTAAATAAGCTGGAGTTAGAGCTGTATTTACAGAGATTTGTGAGTGTTGGGAGGATATGGAAGATGCATTCCAGAGCAGGTCTTTCCAATAGAATGTTCTTTGATGATGAAAATAATCTTATCTGAATGGTCCAATATGGTGGCCATAGTCATATATAGCTATTAAACACCTGAAAATTGTTTTTGCATGACTGAGGAATTAAATTTTTATTTTACTAAATATATATTTAAATAGTCACACATGGCTATTGGTAACAATATCAGATAATGTAATCCTAGAGACAATATACATTGTGTGATTAATTATTGTGTTAAAAGTTACAGAGTTTACTTGATTTATGCATGTTCTTAAGTCTGAGATTTTAGGACAGAAAATTGGCTTTTCTGTTTGGGAGTTTAGCTTGACTAGAAGGTAGAATGGTATGTGGTAAAGAATTTATTTAAACATATTGATTTTCTTCTTTACCTTCAAGGTTTCCAGATATCTAGAACATGGAGCATATATCTTATTCTTCATTTCTTTATGAATGTTGCCTTATGACATCAGTTGTATGGATATTTAATATTCCACATACTCAAAGAAATTCAGGACACATGGATTATACTTCTCCATGTGTCTCAGGACTACTGGCTTATTTTGTTTAAGGTATAGCAATGGGAATAAAATCTAATACCCCATGGTGAGATATTAGAGGTTGAAATCTATTATGTATATTATAGAAAGTGAAAGACTGCTGTAAACATTAACAAGGAGAGGTTCTAGGAGTCATGTCAGCCTCTAATATTACCTCAACACATCCAGGGGCCTTCTTGTTGACAGGAATCCCTGGTTTGGAGCACTTGCACATCTGGATGTCCATTCCCTTCTGCTTTGCCTATACTCTGGCCCTGCTGGGAAACTGTACCCTTCTCTTCATTATCCAGGCTGATGCAGCCCTCCATGAACCCATGTACCTCTTTCTGGCCATGTTGGCATCTATTGACCTGGTCCTGTCTTCTACAACACTGCCCAAAATGCTTGCTATTTTTTGGTTCAGAGACCAAGAGATTAACTTCTATGGCTGTCTGGTCCAGATGTTCTTTCTTCATTCCTTCTCTATCATGGAGTCAGCAGTGCTCCTGGCCATGGCCTTTGACCGCTACGTGGCCATCTGTAAGCCACTACACTACACCACAATCCTGACTGGGCCCCTTATCACCAAGATTGGCATGGCCACTGTGGTACGGGCTGTGACACTAATGACTCCACTCCCCTTTCTGCTCCAACGCTTCCCCTACTGCCGGGGCCGAGTGATTGCTCACTCCTACTGTGAACACATGGCTGTGGTAAGGCTGGCATGTGGGGACACCCGCTTCAATAATATCTATGGCATTGTTGTAGCCATGTTTATTGTGGTGTTGGATCTGCTGTTCATCATTTTGTCTTATATTTTCATCCTTCGGGCAGTTCTCCAGCTTGCCTCTCAGGAAGCCCGCTACAAAGCATTTGGGACATGTGTGTCTCACATAGGTGCTATCCTGTCAACTTATACACCTGTGGTTATCTCATCTGTCATGCATCGTGTGGCTCGCCAGGCTGCCCCTCATGTCCACATACTCCTTGCTGTCTTTTATCTTTTGTTCCCACCCAAGATTAATCCCATTATCTATGGCGTCAAGACTAAGCAGATTCGTGATCATGTGCTCAGTCTATTCCAGAGAAAGGATGTGTAGATGGAAAGTTCATTTCTTACCCACCAGCTCAGGACTGAGTGGATGATTGATTGAGTTGCAGAGGAAAAAAAATTTCAGGATAATGCAGAGTTTCTTCTTTGGCAATTTTCTATGACAGAAGGGTGAGCTCTCATTCCTCACAGATGTACCAGTCACATCTGACAATTTGTTCAGATAGGTGAGGGTTTGTCATTCTATTTTCACAGACTCATCATATGATTAAGGAAGACAAATAACTTTCCAAAGTGATATCATTATATATGTGAAAGGAAATAGATTGGCCCTGGCAACTGGGATTTTTGTGATGACTTTATCTAGAATAAAAACGAGGAATTAAACCACAAATTTGGTGACTCAAAAGTAACATCTTATCTAATACTGAAATTATCCTCATTGTTTCTGATAAATGATCTCCAGCCTCTGCCACTTTTTTTGGCTTATCTTTCAAAGTTATTATCTCTACAAAGTTATTATCTCCACTTATTGAGAGACTTAAGCTTTCCATTAAATCAATTTTTACATCCTTTTTGACCTATACTTGTGGCTAATTTCTGTATTGAATACTTATAAAGGGACAGACAATTATTTGTTACCCATTTATATTATGTGTCTGACTTTTCACAAGTATATCTTCTGTTTCCAAAAAACTTAGTAATATTTACTGAATAAGTGGGTAGATCAGCTGAGTAGCATCTTTGAAGTACGGACTGTAGAAAGAGCAGTAACATTTTTCCATTTTAAAGCTGAACCTCCTGAAGATAAGTGGTTATAATATGTAGTTGTGATAGACTGTATTATTGTTCAGATGTTTGTTCTCTTGTTCTTCTATTAGGAGAAGGATATTTCCTCACACTACTAATATTATCCTTGCTCTGGCCATCGGTATTTGAGTGATCTTAAAATGTGCCTCAAGAATAAACAACTTTAAAATGTGGTTGTACAGCTTGGCTCAGTCTTTCTCACTTTTCCTGCATGCCACAAGAATGAGTGTAAGCCTACTCAGGCCAGTGCAAACCCCAGTGACAAACAGAAGGTGATGCTTTAACTAGATGTCAATGCCTCAGTCCTCCAGACATTGGACGGCAAGAAAGGAAGTGTATGAACTGAGGGCCTTGGACTCCATTCCCTGAGACCTTCAGATCTCTTGTTTAGTTTTCCAGCAGTAATAGCTGTTGGCTAGTGTCCTCTGCATACCAGGCTGCTGGGGACTCCAGTAGCTCCTGTTATGTGGCTGATACTGATTGTTCCTAGCTTTCTTTCTTTCCTAACCATCTCCTGGAAGCTCAGGTAT
>NW_004624817.1:5745340-5775986 GCF_000247695.1 Heterocephalus glaber
GCCTCAATATGCATCCATTTAGCCATAAATGTCTCTAGTTTGTTGTTCTTTATGGCTGAGTAGTATAAGGATTAAAACAATTAAAATGAATAATTGATAGTTTGAAATAGGAAAAAAAAGTCCAAAGGCATAGAGGAAGTGGGAGGGGAAGGGGAAAGGAAAGAAGGGAAAGGAAAAATTATGAGAAAAGAAAAAAAATGGAAACAAAGTCTAAGTAAATAGGGAAGGATGGTGGGGGTGAAGGGCCCACAGGTAATGGGGAAAAATAAGAACCAAGATACATCATGTACAGATACAAGCACCCAATGATAAATGTAAATGTATTGCATATCTAAAATGTACCAATAAAAGAATTTAGGCAAAAAACCCCCTGAATTCAGGGGTTTCTCAATGTTGCTTATAACTCACAGCCTTTTCAAAACAATTATTTTTAATTCTTTGCAAAGCTTTTTTATATCTCCAGTTGGAGAATTAAGTTACTAGAATATCAGGTTCTTTTGGTTTGTGATGGTTTGGCTTTTTTCTCTTATAGCATTGCATGAGGATTGGAAAACAGATGAAATAGAGCCTATCAAAAATTGAGATGCAGGGCCAGGGATTTAGCTTGGTTGCACTGTCCTGCCTCGCAAGTGCAATGTCCTGATTGTGATCCCTAGTACACACACAAAAAATTGAAGTATGTGTAAAGCAGCACTAAGAGAGAGGTTCATGCTGATAAATGGCTACACACTAAGCTAAAAGGATAAATGCCTATACACTATGGAAAAAAGGATCTCAAATAACCTCACTTTACACCTCAAAAAACTAGAAAAAAGCCCAAAGTCAGCAAAAAGATAAGATTAGAGGATGAATGAAATAGCAAAAACCAAACAGATGTAAAAAGAATCAAGAAAATTAAGTTGCTTTTGGAAAGTATAAACAGGTTGACAAATGTTAGAGCAAGGAAAGAAGATTCAAATAAATAAGACTATAAGTGAAAGAGGAGGAATTGCAACTAATACTACACACATAACAAAGGATCACAAATAAACTGGAGATATAGCTCAGAGATACAAAGCTCATCAACCATGTGTGAAGTTCTGGGTTTTATCCCTAGCATTGAAAAAAAGACTATGAGCAATTATATGCCAGACTGGATAAACTAGAAGGAGTGGATAAATCCCTAGGCATATACAACATAAGACACACTGAAAAGTAGAAAGTCTGAATATACCAATAATGAATAAGGAGATTGAATCAGTAATAAAAAGTTCCTTACAAAGAAATCCCAGGACTTGATGGCTTCACTACTGAATTCTACCACAAATTTAAGTAATGCCAGTCCTTCACAATCTCTTCCAAAAAATTTGAAGAGGTCTAACATATAAAAATCAGTACATGTGATAACAGAATGAAAGACAAAAATAATAATCCCAATAGATGCAGGGAAAACATTTGACAAAATTCACTGTTCTTGTATGATAAAACTCAGATAAGACATATTCTTTCTATATTTAAAACATAATAAAGGCTATGTATGCGAATACCACAGGTAATATCACACTCATATTATATAGCTCAAGGCTTGTGAGAAAATACTGCCACCCTCACCACAATTTATTGTGTTATTGGAAGTAGTAATTATAGAAACTAGGCAAGAACAAGAAATAAGAATTATTTGAATAAGAAAGTAAACATCTCTTTTCAGATAAATCATATATAGAAAACCTTAAGACTCCACCAAAAAGCTGTTGGAATGAAAAAAAATTTAATAAAGTTCCAGAGAACAAAACTGTAAAATCCAGTAGCATTTCTCTATACTATTCAACTATCCAAGAAAGAACTCAAACAGTTCCATGCATGATAGATAGTATAAGAAAATACTCATAAATATTTAACCAAGGAGATAAAAAATTACACAATACTCTTAAAACTATAAAACAATATTCAAAATCCCTGAAGACAATGGAAGATTCTTCAAAGGGTAGAAAAATATGGTTAAAATCTTCATATTACTCAAAGTGACCTATAAATTTAATGCAATTCATTTCAGAATTACAAATGTATCTATGTCAATCTTAGGCACAGAGACTAAGTGCTTCAGTTCTGTCATCTGAAAAAGGGAGATTTTGAAAGCTCATATTCCATAGGGTTATTTCTTAATGAAGCAGGAGCAGAAAGTTGAAGAGATGATAGCCAGAGGTCCCAAATTGTAACAACGCAAGGCAGTAAGGGGATGAGGGCATGAGAAAGAATCCTTTCTGGTGGTGGGATAGGGATTTCATTCAACGGCCAAGGCTTAAAGGGCTTGACAAAAGACAACTGGGGTAACACACCAACATTTGCTGAATCATTGTGACACCCATGTATGTCTGAAGGGGGTTTTATTATCTAACTGTATATCCTCAGGCTGTTAAGAGTCTAACAGAAACCTCACAGGTACAAAATGTCACAGAAAATAGATTATCAGTATCCCAGTCTAGGAATGGTAGAGGAAGGGGAAAGCTTGAGTTTGATAGGTTGATGAACAGAGAAAGTGTATAGGTTGGGTTAAATATAGGAGGCATTCAAGATGGGATGAAGGATGTTGAAAAACTCACAAAAGGAATAAAGCTTAGGAATGGGCATCAATGATGGATAGAGGATAAGAAAAATCAAGGTTTAGATATGACTTGGTCAAGAACACATATCCAGTAAGTGTTACAGGTGGCAATCAGATAAACATGGGCCCAGCCCCCTCCCTTTGTGGTATTGGGGAGTGAAACTTTACACTGAGCTACATCTCTAGCTCTTTAAATTTCTTTAAAAATTTTGGAGTCAAGTTCCTGCTAAGTCACTGAATTTCCCAGGTTGGGCTTGAACTGGGGATCCTCTTGCCAGAGGCTCCCAGAATGTCAGGATTGCAGATGTGTCCCTCCACAATCAATGTGGTAAACCACTTCCCTCATGGAAGAGAATATGAGCTCAAGTTTGTCTGATCTTGGAGCTTTAAATCCTGGAACTACCACCTAAGGTGGGAGGATATAAATTTCTTTACCTATTTTAGTATCAGCTATCTCATTTAAGGAGGAGGAAATTGTCAGTTTTTAGAGATGTAGACAAGTCCCTTGAATGATATCCATATATTCCAATTCAGTATCTGATAGCAAGCTTCAAACTATGTTTTCTCCTCAGAATTGTACACAAACAATGGATTATTCAAGGTGTGTCACTATTTTCACTGATAAATTTATAACCCAGAAGTCAAGTATTCAACTTATAAATAGGAGAATTATTTTATTTGTCGGTATCACTGTGTTGGCTTGCCTACCGTATTTTCACCTTTGATTGATGTACATAAGATGAGGTGTAAAACAGAAGAGTTGTTTGGATGAAACCAAATCCAAGGATTCAGTAGAATTATTATATAAGTGAAGGATTAAGATGTTTAATAGCACCAAACTTGATGTCTACTTTTATGTTATGGGGTTCAGTCTGCCACTGGCCATCTCATTTTTTGGGCTGAGTGCACTCTTGTGGACACATTAGAATGGACACCGATAATGTTTGCTTCTGACCTTTTATCTCTTTCCACAGCTGAATAATTTTTTTCCTTACATTCTTTCATTGTACATTTTAGGTATACAATACATTTACATTTATCATTGGGTGGTTGTACCTGTACATGATGTATCTTGGTTCTTATATTTAGCAGAGATATTCATATAAATTTCAGATTATTTGAATGGGGAAAAGTAATGTTTATAATGTTGTTCTGCACATCCAATGCATAGGTCTCCATCGGTTGAAAAAATGAAAAAGTTGAGTTAATATAAGATTAAGGGATGAGACTTTACTATAACCTTAAACTACTGGGGAGCCCTGAAATGTTACTGGAAACCTCTGCAGTAGGCTTCAGTCTCCTGCTCAGTGTATGATGCAGGACTTAGGAAAAAAATACTGAAAGATAGAACTAAGAGAGACAGAAAGTAGGGTGCCAGAGTGACAAATGCTGGTGCAACCTACAAAGGTGCTGGCCAATCCAGGCCACTGATTTTTATTGGTAATCAGTTGGGATAAATGCAAGCTACATGCGAGGGTGAAACTATATGTGAGGATGCTCAGTTCAGTTTCTATGGAAACTAACATAAGCAAGGCTCATAAAGGAAAAAGACAAAGCATTCTTAAATTAGGAACACAATAGACAAAATATATGGTTGTGATTACAACTTGTTCTTCTGGTTAAGAAGGTTTTATTTGTGGGAATAGAATTTGGCGCAAATTACTCTGAGCCCAGCATGTAAGCTTCAGCCAGATTCCTTTCTCAAAAACAAGCTAATTGTGTGGTTAACTCTTTACAGCCTGCACTGCTTTTGGCCTGCTTTGGGCATAATCAATATTGCAGTCTCCCACATGAAACAATTTCACAAATGTATTACTATTCATGCAAAATATTCATTTGGAAAAAATACTATCTCACCTACTTAAGTATATCAAAGATAGTTCATCCTTTGGATGAACACTGAACCAAGTTTCAGAAGCTGGATATGAATTTGTATGGAGTGACACTATTTCTTCATTACTAGGCTGAGGGTGCAGGACATGGACAAGCACAGAGGCAAGGAAATTATTTTGATAACTAACATCGATTTTACACAGAATGTAGTTTATTGTTATGGAGCAGCTTGCAATCTTCCCAGTTTTCCCTGAGGTTCCATGGAAGTAGGAATCTTTAAAAGGAAAAGAGAAAAATGAATCCTTCTTGTAATGATTCCAACTACATTAGCCTCTTCTCTGACCATACTGCCTCCTGGTGTGAAGGAGAAAAGTTCCCAGGCTTATGAGAGCTAACCCCTCCTGAAATGCAGAAGCAATAGTTGTAATGGTTATGCATATTATCTAAGTTACAACCATCCAAAGAAATAGGTTTTATTCCCATTTTAAATTTGGTAGAAGTACAGATGCAATAGCTTGAGGTCACAGTGAATGTGTAACTGGGCTAACTTTTAAGATCGAACCCTTTGAAAGTTTAAAGGCTATGCTTTTCCACATTTCCTAGAGTATGATGCCCCATCAACTCATGAGTATTCTATTAGGACAGCCCAAGAGACAGACTGCTTTCTCCATTTGGACTCTCATCCTTTGTGAGGAATAAGATACTTGTGGATGTTGGGTTTCTAAAAGTATAGGAGGTTTGTTCATATCCTTTACAAATCCTCTCATGATGTCAATACCCTTGAAGGTGTTGACCTTGAGATAGCTTAGTTAATTTAGGACTCTATCATCACCTCAAATACATAGCGATAAAACACCATTAGAGATTTATAGCCGCATTGACGTCTAATCTCTTATTTCTGAATCCAAGGAAACTTCATTTCTACCTCAGGAAGGACATTTTGATTTCTGTTTGGTATCCTCAAAATAGCTGGAGACTCTAGGGAGGCCAGATGCAAGGAGCAGGAGCAGGACTTGGACCCAAGAGATTCTAACTCAAGAGGTCTGCCTTTCCCTGTACTCCCCTCTGGCCCATTGTGGACATGCAGAGGACAGCTGTGTTTACATTTAAATTATGTCCTCATCCTTCTGGCATAAGGCTAGCTATTATCCCTCTTCAGTGGACCCAGAACCTTCTACTTTTCTCAGACAGAATTTCATAGGCTCCTAAGAAGGGCATTTCAGTACAAGGTCTCTGAGGCATTTGCAGAGCCCCAGGCTCTTCTGATATGATTCAGCTCAGGTAAGAGCATCTTACGAAGGGGAAGCTGCAAAAGGAGCAAGGATCACTGGGGAGACTCTGCACCTTATAAGGATGAACAGGCAGGGACTCCTGGACAGCCAGCTTTAGTCAGGCTACTACTTAAGAAAAGACTCAGTGGGAGGAATTCTCTTGGAAGGGGGCTTAAAGGATAGAATCTGCAGAGAACCACACATAAGAAGGATGAAGAAGCTTCTAGTTCACTAATGTTGATATAAGACTTGAATGTACTTTTAAGGTGCTTGAAGAGAGCTATGCACTGTACTATCACAGAATGTACAGGAGAGGAGACATACACAATCCCTACCCTTTTAGAACTTGCATTCTTCTTGAAGAAACATGCATATCAGTAGGTACTTCCAAGAACTGTGCAATATGGAAATAGGGTGCTGAACTAAGGGTTAAAGAAAGCTTCCCTGAAAAGGTAATACTTAAGCTGTGGCAAGGTGGATATGCAAGGGTTTGTCAGGTGAGGAAAACAGGGTCAACGTGGTTAATTGTCAGAAACCAAAGAACATGATACATTTGGGAAACAAATATTCAATAGGAAGAGGATGTGGAGCGGTAAAAGCTGTGGTTGGTTACGGTGAATATGTCTGGGTAGGAGCTTGGTGGGAGGTTGATTTGCAGTGATTCCTTATACTTTTAGAATCCCTGCACAGGAACTGCTATAGTCTCCTGGGTATCTTTAAGGTTTCAGGGTCACTTCTGATTAGGAAAGCATAAGGAAATGCTAATGTTAGGTCTCTGGGAAAAAATCAGCCCACGGCCCACCCTCATTAGAAGCCAAGGCACATCTCTCCAATCTTGGGACTCTTTTTCAGCTTAATGATGGGTTTTCCAAGATGGATAGGAAGAAAAAGAGATGAAATGGAGTTGGAATATCCATCAGGAAAACAGAACAATATGTGTTAGCAGTATGGGGAAGTAAAGAAAAATCCAGTGTTCTGTTTCAGGGCCTTAGGTCAGTCTAGAAGGACTGAGAACATTTGGCCAAGCTCTAGAATGGTTTGTGGTGGAACAGATGTCTGCTGGCTTTCACAAGAGGTCATCTCCTTTCACGTTCATTATTCATGAGGTGGACATTAAGCCTTACCTGTGACTTGGGCCTCTGAGATTCTCCTACAGCACAACTTCTCTGCCCACACCTACAAGGGAGCCACCCCTAAAGGGCAGTAGTGAAAGGACCCAAAGAGCATCGACAGGGAAGGTCCATCTGAAACAATCTCCTCTAACACAGCAGAGTAACAGCTACACGGAACAATCATGGGGGCAGAACAATTCACCTGGCAAGTCCCATTTATTTTTTCGTTCAAGTCCTCTCCATTTTCTGGAGTAAAGCAAAACTATTATTTTCCATATTACAGCTTTGCTTAGTATAATATGTTCATGTTATTAAAACCACTTACTTGATTAGAAATATGAGGTAAAACAAACAAATGTCCATTTCTTATAAATCTCGAAATCAGGGGAAAAAGTTTTCTAGTCTTTGGGATTATACATTTTTTTGCTTCAAAATTTAGTCACACAACTTGACCTACCTCAGATTCTTTGTCCTGCTAAGGAAACGATCTGTGTGCCAAGAGACAATATTAGGTAAAGACTGCATATTGCTCTGACCTGGTCCAATATCCACAAGAGAACACATATTATGGCCATGAGGATAACTGAAGGGATTCTATGCAGGGGCACCGGGAAACCTGAGGAAGATAACAGGGAAGGTGAAGTATCAGACCAAACAGTGAGGAGTGTTACTCAGGCCTTCCTAGGTGAGGAGAGGTGTAGTTACCAGAACTCAAGAAGGATCACTTTTCAGGAGTTGGAGGCTTTTGCAGAAGACAAGACACTGCCAAACATGCCTGGTGGGAAAGGAATTAGGGAGCAAGTCTCTGATCTCTCGTATTAAAGCCCTAACTCCTACTAGTACCTCACACTGGCTGGGCTTGTTTAGAAAGCAGAGGAGAGGGTCATCTGGATGACACAGCCCATAGCAGTCAGATCCTCGAGGCATCATTCAGGGGGGTTGAGGGGCACATGGTGAAAATAGTTTAAGGAGCCAAGACAGATTCCTGTAGTTATGCCCTTGTCCCACCTTTCCTGGAGACTTCACAGGCCAGTTCCCGTGCATTCCTCCTTCTTTCCATCTCCAGTGACAGATATTTATCTTCTCCTTTAGCAGATATTGCCAACATTGTACCCCTGTAATAGCATGTGACAATCTTAACATAGATCTATCTTACAAAGAGAAGCTCTTGGCGCACACCTATAATCTTGTCACTTAGGAGGCTGAGACAGGAGGATCACAGCAAGTTCAAGGACAGCCTGGGCTGGGCTACAAAGTGAGTTGAAGGCTACCCTGAACTTCCTAGTGAGACTTTGTCTCAAAAAACCGGGGTAGGGGGCTGGCTGTAAGATCAAGTCATTGAAGTGAACTTACATGGGGGTCATTTTCCTAGAAACACAGCTCCCTGGAGATAGACAGATCAAAGTTCTTTGAAGTTTATTGACCATATTCTAGGTTTTGGACATTAGTCTCAACTGAATAAAAAGGGCCCATGCTTAGCATTATGAAGTGTCTGATAGACTACATGTAATCTCATGACAACTTCAGGAAATATACTTTTTAAACAATTTGTTGTGAAGCAAGGCTAGTTGTGTTTCACTGATAGAATAAAGCAGTTGTTTTAAGCTTCTGTTGCCAGGATCTGAAGTGGAGACCTAGAGTATTCCCAAACCAGATTACTGATTGTCCCGATACAGCCTGCCTAAGTCCAAGATGCAGCAGACAAAGCTTTTTAAATGTTCCTTATCCTTCTTCCAATTTTCTTTTTTTTTTCACGTTTCAACTAACAGACTTTATTCTTTGGCCCACAGCCATGCCTTCCTAAAACCACAGGGTCTTAAATCAACTTTGATCATTTAACCAAAGTTTCTGAGAAAGAACCACTGGGAAATAACATCGCTTTCACAGACATCAAGTGGGTCCTCAGCCACCAGTCCACATCTTGGTCCTGCTGCCATCCGGGTGAGGTGACTGAAGGGCACACTCTTCAGTCTCTTTGTTACCACATCTTCTCAGCCATTACTGAGCTCTGAATTCTTGGAGATTCTAGAAAGCTTTATAGGGCTGTGGTGATGCTTCTAGAAGTACTCATCTTTCTTCAACAGTTGTCCATATTCACTTTGCCAGTACACTGGAAGCTTTGCAGAAAGTTGCAGCTTTCAAAACCCCAATGGTCCAGGGCTATCACACAGAACTTCCTGTCATGGTACCTTCAACCTGGTCATGAAATCTCTGCAGACCGACCAGCCTTGTCTTGGCTCAGAGAGGTGGGAGGAAAACAGCATCCATTCAAGTTGACATCTTTGGCTTTCAGGAAGGGAGGATGAAATGGAAGGTGGTTATTGCTCAGAAGGAGTGTCCCCTTCCATAAGCCCATCAGGAATCTGGCTCTCTGGTGTCCTTCCTCTCCCTGGGAGAGTCTGTAGCCCACTGTAGTGAGCTTCTGGCTCACTAGGTCTCATTCTTTTCAGAACTAAAAACTGGCCTAAGGCGGTCTGCTTCCGTCTTTTCTTTAACACTGTTCTGTAGTATGACATGACATTGTCATTAAGCAAGTGAATGCAATGGTTGACTTTTTCTCAGTCTGGTTGGATCTTCTCTACAAATATTTGTAGCTTTGTCCATTTTTTTAGGATTTCCTTTATTTCAGAGGAAGAACATGGCTGCACTGATTGTTGATATTCTCCTTCCTCTTCAGAAAGCTTCTCACCTGCAATTTTCTGAAGTTGCTGAAGTTCCTCTGTAGACAGTTCCTCTGAGTGTTCCTCCAGCAGTTCCTTAACCTGCAAGCCTGTGCACTCTACTGTAGCAGCTCTTTTATCAGTGCTGGCTGCTTCACCATGCCTAGTCATGCTACAAACCCCAGTTCTCACTTTAAAATTGTGAAACCACCCCCTACTAGAACAAAATGTTTCACCATTATCAGGCATTGATGGATTATCCTTTACAAGATCTGCATTTATAGCCCTAGGTTTTTCACAAATTATAGATTCAGATAGGATGTAACCTGTCATCTGTCTTTCATTTATCCACTCTAATAACAGCCTTTCTACCTTGTCTAATACTGTTGATCATGACTTACTAATCTGAGTAACTCCTTTAGCTACACTAGCTTCTTTATACAAATCTTTTCTCTGTAAGTTTGTCGAAGTGGTGAATTTCGACATGCTGCACATATTAGCGAGATCGGTAACATGAATGCCACTCTCATATTTCTCCACAATTTCCTTCTTCTTTTCAATTGTGATTGCTTTCTTGACCTTCCCTTCCTTCCTTAGCTTCTTTTCTAGCTTTTTTGGGGCCATTCTGATAGTAGTAATCGAAGCGATTATATAAAGCACTGCCTGAAATCCTGTGAACAAACACCACATCTGGACTCAGACTGGTGCTTATATAGAGTTTCCTCGCATCAAGTCTTTGCTTACAAGCACACAAGCAGCTGGAACTCAGGTCAAAACTCAAGATGTTGGCCATTAATTTAATATTAAATTCTGGTGGTAACCCAAGCTGTTCCTTTGTGGGGCCGGTTGTAACTAGAGGGTCCACTTTGAGTAGAGCCAGGCACAGGAAGACTGCCTGGAGTTCAAAGCAGCCCTGGACTAAACCCAGATCATGATGCAGCGGCTGCAGTGATGATGTCCAGCTCCAGAGTGCAGCCCTGGCCCCAGGCAGCGGTTTTTGTCACTGTTGCAAAGCATAGGGCGGCTGTCCCTTCTTCCAATTTTTAAAACATATATAACAAACACATTCCCGGTTAATTTTTTATTTTTTTGGTACTGGGCATCAAACCCAGGACCTTGCATTTGCGAGGCAGGCAGCAGAACCATTTAGCTAAATCCCCAGCTCCTGTGTTGATTCTTTAGAGGGAAAAAGCAAAGAGAAATCAAGACACCAGAGCATAAACTGTTTCCTCATCTTTTCTTTGTAGACATCTCCCTTTTAGCTAGTTTCTCCAGACTCTGAATAAACCATCTTTTCTTTATTTTTCTCTCTTCATTTTGTTAAATAGTCACCTTCTAGAGCATTCTGCCACTCTTCACTAACTGGTGAATCTACCTTCTTCCTTTCTGGTGATAACCTCTTCTTCTGGAATCTTATCTTCAGCTCAGTGAAAGAAGGAGGAGGCCTTTGCCAAGTTCTGTCGCTGGGTTATTAGATACACAAACCGAGTTTCAGTAGAATTTCATCTTTCAGAAGTAACCTTATTTCCACCCTCCAGAAGTCCCATCTTTCATATCCTACATCTCTGCCTGGTGATTTTGGCCTGAAGATCAGAAACTTTACCTCATCCAGTAGTTAACAAGGGTCACAAGTTTAAGTTATATTTACTATGGAGTCTAGATTGACTCAAAAGTCTGAGCCTGGATCTCAGCTCCAGTGGGTTTTCTTCCAGGAGCTGTCACTCTGTAAAGCATTATAATACAGTCACAACGGTCGCTCATAAAATTCCTGCAGAGGTAAAAACCAAAAGGGTATAGAGCTGCCTAGGTCAATTCATTCACTGATGCAAGAACATCAGCACTTGTGTGTCATTCTGCAAAAAGATATTCATTCATTCAAATATGCATTTTTGCTTGTGCTTGGTAAAATTTCATGGACATTGTAGCATAACATGCCATTTATAGTGCACAATTCTGTGATTGTTTCTAAAAGTTTATTGTATAGCACCTAGTCAATGAGTTTATTTTTTATTATATGATGTAAAAGTGAAATATTGTCCTTTCTTTCCAGGAAACAAAAGTTCTGCTGCATTTTTGGGGCACAGATGAAAAAGTTTATTTACAAATAGCCATGCTAACATTTCATAATGTTTGCTCAGTACTCAGCTCCTTCCGCCTCACGGGCATCCCAGGACTGGAGTCCCTGCACATCTGGCTCTCTATCCCCTTTGGCTCCATGTATTTGATGGCTGTGGTGGGAAATGTCACCATCCTGGCTGTTGTAAGCTTAGAGCGTAGCCTGCACCAGCCCATGTACTTCTTTCTTTGTATGCTGGCTGTCATTGACTTGGTTTTGTCCTCTTCCACTATGCCCAAACTTCTGGGCATTTTCTGGTTTGGTGCTAGTGATATTGGCCTAGATGCCTGCTTGGGCCAAATGTTTCTTATCCACTGCTTTGCCACTGTTGAATCAGGCATATTTCTTGCCATGGCTTTTGATCGCTATGTAGCCATCTGCAAGCCACTACGTCATACCATGGTGCTCACCCATGCAGTGGTGGGTCGTTTGGGGTTGGCTGCCCTTCTGCGAGGAGTTCTCTACATTGGACCCCTGCCTCTGATGATCCGCTTGAGGCTGCCCCTTTATAAAAGCCATGTCATCTCCCACTCCTACTGTGAGCACATGGCTGTCATCACCTTGACATGTGGTGACAGCAGAGTCAGCAATGTCTATGGGCTGAGCATTGGCTTTGTAGTATTGGTCTTGGACTCCATGGCTATTGTTACCTCCTATGTGATGATTTTTAAGGCTGTAATGGGGCTGGCCACCCCTGAAGCCAGGCTTAAAACTTTGGGGACATGCAGTTCTCATGTTTGTGCCATCCTGATCTTCTATGTTCCCATTGCTGTTTCTTCTCTCATTCATCGATTTGGTCGCCATGTGTCTCCTCCAATCCACACTCTGTTGGCCAACTTCTATCTCCTCATTCCTCCAGTCCTTAATCCCATCGTCTATGCTGTCCGTACCAAGCAGATCCGAGCGAAGCTTCTTCAAATCCTGAAGATAAGAGCTAAGATCAGATGACTACAGCCCCCTCTTTTCTCTGAAGTAAGCTCCTGGGCAAGATGCTATTTGAATATGGAAGCCTTCTTCCCAATTGGGAACCTGTCAAGAAGTCTGAGATATTAGGCCCAATCTTAATAGTTCCAAAGGGATGATAAAATGGAGTATGGAACTAGGTTCTAAAGCCAGAAGGTAACTGTCCTCTAACTGAAGGATATTTGAGTTGCAAAGAAAGCAAACCAACAGTGACCTCAGTAACAAATAACAGCAAGTGTTTATTCTGTACTGTTCAGGTAATTCCTATAAATATCCTAAAATCTTATGAGATATTGCTCATATTTTATATTTGAAGAAGTAGGACAAGACATTCCTACTTTATGGACTGCATACCAAGTTATTTAGGGATGCTAGCTCAGTGTTATGGTTTAAGTTCACAACGCATTGTAGAATTATATACTAATAGTTCTTACTCAGTTTTTCTATAAACCAAGTCTTTTCAAAGTCTCCTTAGCTACAAAAACCATTTTGTCAGTTAACCACTAGCAATTGAAATGCTGCCAAAACTGCTTACACTAATAAAACATGTGCTCAAGAAGACTGACTTGCAGGTACATATGGAGATATCACTCATGACCAAATGTGGTCTGACAAAAGTTACAGGCTCAAAGATGGTAAATGAGAAAATGACTGTCTTACTTAGTATTGCCCTTGTTGTGTTTGTCTTTCCAGGACTGAAATACATGCATGCTCCAAGCAAGGGAAAAACCTTCTCTTTCCCACAGAAACTCTCCTTGATTTCTGATCAACCAGGAGGGCTTTTGTTCATAATATACTCTGTTCATTAATGGGTCAGCATGAAAAAAGTTACAAGTTTATATAATTCGTGCACACATTGACTTTACCCTCCAGATTACATGTTAAATTAATACTTAGGAAACTGTTAATGTGAATGAAGCACTTAGTTTCTATTGAAAATTACTGACATAATTACTATAAGGCAGCCATTTTACCATACAGACGAAGAAACTGAAGGTCTCCAAAATGATAGAATTGCCAAACCTATTCCTTTGTGAGGGGTAATTTCAAGAATCAGTCACAGTTGAAAAAAAAAAAAGAACCTCTAAATCTCTCAGTCTTTCTAATACTCATTTTCCTTAATTGTCAAACGGATGAAAGGCCTCTCTTCTGAGGTCTGAATGGTTGGGCATCTAACATTTCCAACACAGTAGTCATTAGGTGTACCCACTTTTCCAAGACTGGGGTTCTGCAGGTCAACAGTTTGATTTACCTTTCTTCTGAGAGGGATGACAGAGTATAACTTGGACTAGGTCTGTGTCTGATTACTCAACTATAATTCCAAGCTTATTATTTATCACACATATGGATCTCAATGGTGGGATCTTCCTATGCTTATGGTCATACTTCCTCTTTTTTGAGAAATCATGAAGCATATATAGTAAAATTGAATGTAACTGAATTTTAAACTACAGTTAAGGTAAAAAACCAATGAGATATAATGCAAACAGATATAACAAAAACATGTTCATCTCAATTTTGATTATTTTTCATTCAGATAGGAAATAGAGACAAAACTATTAGAACTGAAATGTGAAAATGAGATGAATTTGGAAAATAAAATTAAATACTCACTTAAACTGTGTTTATGGTTATTGGTTAACTTTCTAGCAGTGGAAACTTTGAGGAACAATGATGTAGAAAACAAGAAATACTGTAATAGATTCAGCTGTGAACATGACAAAGACCTTGAGTAAATGATGTGTCTCTATGTGAACACTGACGAAGGTATTTACTAGACTGATCAAGCTCTAGGGAGATTTATTTTGCTGTCTGGCACATTCTGCTCCATTTTCTATAATAAATATGTATTTTTGTGAAGAAACAATTGGAATCTTGTAGAAGTTTTTCATGAGGTGGTACTATGGCTGGGTCTTGATAGCACAAAATGAAATTCTCCTCTTGGAAAGTATGACAGGGTTGTAGTGAAAATTAGGTGAACACAAAAAGGGCTGTCTGGCTGAAATGGGACTTGTCATCAATGCCTACTTGCATGTATACCTATATTTACACACAAACCCACCTGCATAAGCAAGCCTGCCACTTGCTTTTATGTTAAGGTGGTATGTCCAGTCAGTACTACCTTCGTCAGTCTCTAATTGCCATCAACGTTACTGCTAAGATTTCAAGGTCTCAGGAATTTGACAATTTCCACTACTGATTAAAGCTCATCCATGTGCTGACTAAACCATCTCTTCCTTTCATGCTATATGTTCCTGAGATGTTCAGTGGATGCCTTATGCCAGTTTAAGAGGCAGATTCCCATTTGTAAAAAGACTATAAAATTAATTCAAACAGGTTGAAGTCATTAGTAGTACTGAATACAGACCTGTATGTCACCTCATTAGCTAGCATCAGACTCTAAAAGCTTGGCTCTACTTTTCAGACTGATGCCATAGCCCTTATACTTGCAGAAGTGATTTTCCAAAAAGGAGTGGTTTATGATACTGCTTCTCAAATGTTAATATGTATGCACATCATTTGGGAGGTCATGTGAAAATGCACTGATTAAATGGGTTTGGGGTGAAAGATAAAATTTTGCATTTTAATTCTCTAGAATACTTACACCATTTGTCTGAGGGGTACACTATGAGCAGCAAGGGTTTAGGAGATTCTGGTAATTTTCTAAGCTCAGCTGAAACCTCGTCTTCAACACCAACATAGAGTGTTCCACTTATAACAATTATTATTTTGATTAGTGACCATAATGGTAAATATTTATTAGGTAATTAATATTGTGCTAGGCAATATGATAAATCCTGCACATGTAATAGTCACTCATTTAAAAAAATAATGCAGTAAATGATGTATTACATATGATCTTGAATTTACAAAGGAGGAAATTCATATGGAGAGAAATTCAATGATATGGTTCTAAAGCAATAAATTCTCTTGTTAAAATGACAGATATTTAGGCCTTACTATCTAAAAACTAGGTGGGGGTATGTCAACACACTCTGCATAGCAAGTGCAGAAAAGGTCAACTACTTAGTCTGGGAATCAATTCTTTTAAAATTTATTTTTATCTGATATATAAAAACATACATACTAATGGCGTACCATGTAATGTTTCAATACATGTATATATTGTATAATGTTTAAATCAGGTAAAACATCTGTCTTCTCAAACTTGGGAAATCAATTCCTGAAGCACCCTAGTTATCTTTAGAAGTGGAAGCTCTTCTGTGGGGATTGAATAAATACATGCTGTGTATATATTTATGTGTTTGAGAGACAGAGAGGGAGAGAGACAGAGAGAGAATATGTAATAAAATCAAAATGAGTGATATTTTGAGATGTGTTGGCTGAAGAAAGGACAGCTTGACAGATGAAGGAAACATTTAGAGTAATAGAGTTCTCAGCGAAGCCAAGATGAAACAGCCCAGGTGCACAGGTGGCACTACCTAACATCCCTCAAGGGACCCTTTCCAGAGTAGTGGTGAAATGCTTATAAAATCATGTTGGCTCCAGGCACCACCAGAGGATTGAGCCATCTTCACAAATTCTTTACATGCTGATATCAGGGAAGGACAGAAGCCAAAGTAATTCTGAACTGGGGCTCACAGGTAATAAAGTAGTCTTAGCAAGTTCTGTGCAGGATAATTTATTATGCATTATTTCAATAAATTCTTAAAGAAATTCAAGTAAGGGAGATGATTAAGTCTGATGGAATCATCTAAGTGCCACACAGCAGTGGAAAGAAGATGTTGGAATAGATGGTGGAAAGAAAATGCAAGTGTTATTAGGAATAAAAGAAGACGTATCCCATGGGAGAGGAAACAGTGCACAGAGAAGTATGGAATGAAGATGAGATGAAAGAGTGAACAAGAATTTCACTGGGTGGGGGAAGAGCAAACAGGATGCTAAATAGTTAAGGAAAACAGAAGAAAAGATAGTGAATGGCAATAGGATTGAGAAAAAAGAGCTTAGGATAAAATATGTCTATGTCAAGACAAGCAGTCAAAAGCAGTGAAAAGCAAGGGGAAAACCAGAATCAAGTGTTCGTATGTAGTACGGTATCTGGCCTTGGTGACTTAGAGACTTTAATAATAACAGATTACTAAAGATTTTGCAAGAACTTCCCAAGAAAAATATCCAGTAGATACTAGCCGACTGATTATTCTCAACAGAAAGACATCAGAATTACTTGAGAGGAGGGATCCACAAGCCTGGAGAAGTGAAAGGCTCTCACCTAAGAGGTAGAATACAACAAAGCTCCTTCCTCACAGTGCAGCCAGAGGATGAGGCAGGCATCCAACCAGCCTGCTCAGGTCTGAGCGCTGTAACTTATTTGGAGAGAAGACTCAACATAAGTGGACTGCAGTACCTTTCAAGGGTTCTGAGAGATTAGAACTAGAAAAACAACTTGTTTGTGATTGTGTTTCCGGAACAGCTAGTCCTCCTCCTACAGCAGAGAAAAGGGGACAGAAGAAGCAGTGAAGCCACCTGGTTTATGGGCCTAATGCCACCCTGGATTTAAGAGTTCCCAGATCAGCTCATGGGATATTTTTTCTCTTTTCTCAAGTAGATGTGTGTGAGGAAAAAAAATACTATTGAGCCTCTGAAATAATTCTCCTTTGATGTTATTGTAAAAGCCACTTTGAAGAATAGATGTCCCCCTTGGTATATGATTTTCAATGCTGAAGAAGATCAGGGAATTGTTTGAGGGTTTTTGAGATTTCTTAAAGCAAAACTCACCTTTCTATGTCCACATTCATTATTTTCTTCCCTGATTCAGCACACATGGAAATACTCATATGTGCTCTATGAGGTGATGAACAAGAAAATATATACTGTTTCTTCATGGACTTTAACTTCTTATACAAGAGATAGCCATTTAACAAGTACTTATATAGTATTTAATTAAGAATTAATTTATATTTGTTTATCAGAAGAAAAAGCTCAGAATGTTAAAACACCATACCAAGGAGACTTATACCAGTATAAGCGTTTGGGAAAGGCTTACTTGGGAAGGATAGATGAGTAGTCTAAAGGAGACATTAGAAGGAAGGCAGCAGTCTAAAAAATGCCTGGGGAATGGAGAAATCTTGTATCAGGAAATAACTAAGTGAGATTCAGGAAGTTAGAGACAGCAAATTGGGCTGAATTGAAGAGGCCAAAGTGGAAAGTAAATGGCATAGGTTGGAACTAGAGAGGTAAGCAGGAGTTGAATCAAGGTGCACCGTGCAGACTAAGAATGGGATTTAGATCTCTGTTCTAAGTACAATGGACGTCTTTAAAGGAATTTTGCGTGTGATGATGTTCCGGAAATCTTGAAAGAAATGCTTGGAGACACATAATTCGGTAAAACAAATAAAAGTTTACTTGCAAGCTGGCAAGACTGCAAGAAACTGGTCTGGTCAGAGACCCCCCCCACCCCCCGCCCTTTTGTTAGTCTCTTCTCTTTATACTTTTTGTTAGTCATTATCTCATTCCTAGTGGTCTTTGATGTGTAAATACAATTCCAGTTCCTACCTATAAGTCAGAGACACAAGATAAGCACATATACATTGTAAATTCTCTTAGGCATTTGCAGCTTTGTTAGGTTAAAATGTTATCTATAATTAAATTACTGGTTAACACCTTAAACACCAAGAGTTATGGGAAAAACAAATCTTAAAGGAATACATTACTTATTTTGCTTCTACAATTACCTTCATATTCAATCTATTTAGCTACTTAAGACTTTTGTCTATCAATGTGATTTACAGAAAGCTTCGGGTCTACAGGTACTTTTGCTAGCAAGGCATGGTAATTGTTATTTTAGTTTGGACATCTTGCCCAATTCAAGTAGGGGGTTGCGGGTTAAGAAATGCTGCAGGCATTTCCTTCTCTTGGGATGATGCTAGGGCCTGAAGTCATTTTACATTTCCCTTAACAATAAATAAATCAGAATTTTATTAAAACAGAAGCTTATTATGATATAGACTAAAGAATGCATTGTAAGAGGGCATAAGAGGATGCAGAAACATCATCTAGGAAGTCTGAAATAAATGGTATACATGATTTTTTTTGGCTATTAACAGAATAAAAGGGGGAGTGTATTTTTCATGTGTTTTTGAGATAAGTTTGAAAATTGGTTCCATGTTGGTTAGATGCAATAAGAATTGTCAAGAATGGCTATCAATGTTCTGGTGTGCAAGGAGACTTTCAAAATAGTTTGTGTGACTGGTCCATTATTATATTTCATACATGTGGTTGTGTATGGGGCAGTAAATTTTATTTTCTGCTCTTGGATATCTTAAAATGAAGTTTAGAAAAATTATATACTTTTGAAATTTGTGAAGCCCAAATGTTAATTTGAACAACTTTATCTACTAATGTGCCTAATTATACATGTAGTTCATTACAAATACAGTAATATAAATGCGTGGGAAGGTGGAAAATATTTTTAACACACACAGACACACACGCACACACATGTACACACTGATTTGAATGGGTGTGGATTTGGTTTGTGGCAACACTGGGATTTGTGTGTAGGTGTGTATGTGGTGATAGCATTGTGAGTTTAGTAGGTTTTAAAATAAGTTAACTGCTCTATTCTAATAAATCCATGGGTATGGTTCCTTTTTTCCTACAAGACCTTGAGAATTGTAAAAGGAGTAGAGATACAAATTAACTACTGTACAGAGAGTGGGTGCTTAGTCTTGTCTTTATTTTTCAGATGAACAATTAAATCCAAGTGAAGGGAAGTCATCATATAGAACTATGTAGGAAGTAAAAGGACAAAGTGATAGAACCACCACCCAAATACTGGTTTTCATTTAATTCTTTCTTCTGTGTTGTTCTATATATCCATAAAGTCATTTGCTTATCTCAAATGAGAATTTATGTTCAATTTAGAACCTGCAAGCTAAGTGGGAGAGTCAGGATTCACCCAAAGGTGAAAGCGCCATGAAGAACTTGAGTGCATCAGATTTCAACTACCATAGTTTTATCCTGACAGGTATCCCAGGGATGCCAGAGAAGAACCCATGGATGGCCTTTCCCCTGGGATTTCTCTACACACTAACAATCCTGGGAAATGGTACCATCCTCACAGTCATCAAGGCAGATCAGAGTCTCCACCAGCCCATGTACTACTTCCTCTCTATCTTGGCTGTGACTGATGTTAGTCTCTCCATGTCCACTTTGCCCTCGATGCTCAGTATCTTCTGGTTCAATGTCTCTGAAATTGCCTTTGACGCATGCATCACACAGATGTTCTTCATCCATGGATTTGGTGTAGTAGAATCTGGGGTGCTAGTGTCCATGGCCTTTGACAGATTTGTGGCTATCCGAGACCCACTGCACTATCCATCCATCCTCACCCATGGTGTTATTGCAAATATTGGAATAGCTGTCCTCATTCGATCATTCTGTGTGGTCTTCCCTGTGCCCTTCCTCATAAAGCGGTTGCCCTTCTGCCACTCCCGTGTCTTGTTTCATTCCTATTGTCTTCACCAAGATGCGATGCGGCTTGCCTGTGCCAGCACCCGAGTCAACAGTCTCTATGGACTCATCGTTGTCATCTTCACCTTGGGACTTGATGCCCTGATGATTCTCTTTTCTTATGCACTCATCCTGAAGACAGTGCTGGGCATTGCCTCCAGAGCTGAAAGGCTCAAAGCCCTCAACACTTGCCTCTCTCACATCTGTGCTGTGCTCCTCTTCTATATTCCTCTGATTGGTGTCACCATGATCCACAGATTTGGGAAACATTTATCCCCTGTAATACACATGCTCATGGCCAATATCTACCTCCTACTGCCCCCTGTCCTAAACCCCATTGTGTACAGTGTGAAGACCAAGCAGATACGAAGACGGATCATTCAAATGTTCCAGCCAAGAAAGGGCCATGCTTAGTGGGATGGAAAAACATGTAAATTGCAGAATAAACGGACACTAGGAGAATTAATAATTCCACTTCCAGAAGTTATGGTGCAATGAGATGTTGTCCATTTTATGAATTATGGATGTGTGTAAGTGAGGATATAATGTAAGCCATTATTGTTCTGTATTTACTCTTTTTTGGGAATTTATACATTTTGCTATCTGGTGTCACAATATGCAATTTAATGAAGTAATGTTATATCTGTTATTCTTTGAAAACAGAGATGAACATCAGTAATGACAAATTATTTATACAGAAAACATTTATGAATATTTAAAAAAAAAACAATGGCAATGTTTATTTGTAAAAGTAAAAGTGAACAGTGAGAGAAACTGGCTCTGCAGAGTGAGCTTGGGTTGAGTAAAAGAGAAAAAAGCAACATAAAAGAACACCTGTTGAAAGCAGGGTGGGCCTCTGTAAGGAAAGACAGGATAGCCTATGAGTACTCTTATAATGTTAAGTAACATTTTTCTCTATTAATTAATAATTACATCAAACAATATTCAGTAAGTCCCTGTAGTATTTCTCCAGGATTAGTATATGAAGTAGTAGTATCTTACTTTAAAATAGAGCATAGAAAACCAACAGGATCTAATATCTCTCTTTCTATGTATTTATGGGGCAAATGGTACCTATGATGAAATTAAATCAGATATATGTAGTGTTCCTAATACATACATTTTCTTTTGGCTATCACTTGTGTATAGGTCATTTGTTTATAGATTTGACAATATTCTATTTTTCTGTGATATACTAAGTATATGAATATATATTGTGCCTTTACTCTTTTGACCAAGTGGAAATGACGCAGTTTTGTCATGTACTATATAATAAACCCAAATTTTACAGAATTCAATTTTTTCTGGACTTTTAATGAAGCAAGTGAAAATATTTTAGCACGAAAAAAGAACTTTAAGAATGCAGTGCTCACACGTGGGATGAATATGTCAAGCACCAGTTGAGTTTTGCATTGATGATAATATCTTGTTTAAGAATTATGCTAAACAGTACACAAACCATTTTTTGGGGGGGATTATTTATTTATCCAGTGCCACATGGCATAGTGTATGGAGAGTGATTTGCATGATAAAAACATGGACCAAAACCAGAGCAGAGCAAGGCAAGAGTTTTACAGAGTATACTTTTAGGCAGCAGTGGGCAAGTTCCCAGAGAGGATCATATTGACTGTGGAAGGCAGAAAGTTTTGATCAGAGTTTTTTAAGCCTAAGAATTATAGACAAGACACTCATGCATAGGAAGAGAATGTTAGTGAGGACAATATAGGGCCATGTGTTCTCTGTCTCCTTCAAGCTGGTAATATATGTCATTCTTGCAATAGGGCAGGTGATGTACATCAGCCTTAAGATATGGACTTGGAGTTTGGGGTAATAGCCATGCTTGTTACAGAAAAAATATAATGGGTATTTCTCTAAATCAGCTCATGTTAAAGCAAAATAACCGGCTCTTGTGTAAAGCCAAATGGGGTATCCAAATGGAGGCCAAAATAGCCTCTTCCATGTTGCACTCTACATTTAGCCCCTGACTGATTGACAAAATGTAATCTTTGACATTTGGGTTGAGACCTCTTCTTCTGTGTATCCTTCTGGCTGGGAATGGGCAATGAGAAAAAAGGGCCCCACGTGAGTTTGTTGATCTATCCAGCCTTGTGGACCACAGTTGCATAGAGTTTGAGTGGGGATTGGTTGGGCGGCTTGCTTGAGGGGTGAAAGATCAATCAATTTCTCAGAAAGAAAATGGAATCCTTGTCTGGCCATCATTTGAAGGTAAATTTTCTGGAGTCTGGAAGGCACAAACTTTGTCATTATGTTTAAGATTCAGAGCCAAGAGGAAGTAGGATAGCTGTGAGAGACCTTATATATATGAGGGGCCTTATAAAGAGTAGGAATCAGGCAAGGTTAGGTATGGCTGCTTTTATGATGGACCAGAAGGTGTTGGGGTCAGCGCCTTGATTATTTAGTGCCTGTTTATAAACCTTTTGGGTATTTGTCTCTACTTTGCCCGAGGTGTTTATGTATGTTGTGTATATAAGCGCAGTAGGTTTTATTGATGTTTATAAGACTCCGCTTTGATCTATCAAGAGGTAGTCTAGGCCAACCATCTGACTAGGACAACATTTACCCATGAATCTAATGACTCTCAGAGGCCTCAAAGAGCCTCTCCATTATTGGTAGACTGGTCTTCTGTGGTCAATGTCGCAAGTATCTCAAGATAGTTTCATAGTAAGTAGATTCAATCCAAGTATCTTCTGATAGATGCTCTGTTTTCAGCTAGAATTAGTCCAATGGCTCTTTCTGGTCACACACAAGTGATGTTATTCCTTGAGGTCTTAACCTTGTCTAGGTACAATGGCCATTGACTTGAACAGTATGTATGAAAGGGTAGGCAATAGTTCAACATGATGGAAGGTATTAGGGTTGCTCTCATATGATAATGAATGTGACTTAAAGCCCCAGCAAAGCAGGTTTCCTGTGGAGCACATGCTTTGTGAGCCATAGTGGAGTAAAACCAGAATATTAATGGAGGTCCCCAAGGGGGTACCAAGGAAGATTGTATTAGGCACGACCTTGACACCATGGGTAGATTGGAGATTGAAGACTTGTGGCTTTTCACAAAGCCTTGGGGACTTTATAAACTACTTTCCAGATAACACAGGTCTTTCATGATCAAAAATACATGCATGTATTTTGAGTGTCTGGAATATTGTATATTTCACTGGGATACCAATGAGTGAGTTTAGCGATATGTGGAGGTATTAAACACAGGGATTATGAGGAGATATTGGACCTAGTGGGTGTGTTGCTCACATTGAGGCAGCATGGTGAGAATAAAGGCAGGGGCAATAGATGGATTTGATGTGAAACACGAGAAGGGGAATATCTCATATTTGTTGAGGGTTGCAGTGGAGTGTAAGATCTAAACAAGGGAATGAAAGACTTGATGTGAGAGAGGCAAATAAGTGTTCAGACTTCGTTGGACCTGACTTATGGAAAAATTTAAATTGTTTACTGGTAGGAACAGCAAGGCCACATCATTAGGTCCAGTTAATTAGGGGAAAGGGTGATAAATCCAGTATTTGAAGACATTATTTCCTAAAGTAATGATTTGAGAAAAAATAATTAGAGAATTGTCTTCCTATTGGCCATGTGCAAAGCTCCTGAGCAGGGCGATGAAGAAAAGAAAGAAGTAACAGCACAAGTACAGTAATGACAAGAAAACAGATAAGAAATTCAGTAAAAGGAAGCTGTAGAACATAACTGGGGCCAGTCTAATCTCAGCAAGAGAAAGGAATTGGTTCACAATGGTAAAGGAATATAAGTTGAATGACAAGACGCAGGCCCCTTGCATGATACCATCACCATATTGTCTACCCCACAGAGGGCCCATCTGAGAATGTTAAGGTAGAGGAATACGTAGAGGGGTTATATTTTAGGTGATACCACAGGGTAAATTTGAGAAGAAAGGTAAAAAGTATAATAAGAGAGGTTGTTAAAATGAGAAGAAATATTAGGCACAGTATAAGGCCAATGGCATTGAGGTACAGGAGTAAAGACAGGTAATGTAATTGAAGGTAAGCAACAACCTCAGTCCAGGAATAGTCTGAAAGACTCCCTTCCAGAAATAAGTCTAGGACAACTTCCCTAAATTGAGGTGAGCCCTGTAGGACATTGAGGGAATAGGAAGGAAGAGCTTATGAGATTATATTATAAAACTTAAAAAGATGAGAGGAAGAATCCTGATTACTCATCAGAGTGCAGGGGTGTTTGAAGGCAGGTTTCACCTAAGAGAGTGATGGCGAAACTTTTAGAAACTGAATGCCTAAACTACAATCCAAAACCCATTTATTTACTGCAAAGTGCCAACACTGCCTCTATGTGTGCTGCTATATAATGGTTGGCTGCTGGGGCAATGCTGGGGTGACTTGGTTCACGCACCAACAGAAGGATCTCTGTGCCTGCTGTGGTACACATGCCATAGTTTTGCCACTAGTGATCTAGGTCTTCTCAAGAAAGGAAGTGGAGATCCACCAGAGGCTGATGGGTGTAGCTGTTATGATCTTCTGGAGGGGACAGCAGTCTTTATCTTGCATAAATGAATTCATGATGACAGGCCTTGTGCCTTGACTGGCATCAAGGAGATAAACAGTACCCAGTAAGGTTTGGTTTACATGGTTTTGTCCTATGGAAGGGTTTTAAAGTGTAACCAGTCCCATGGGCTAATGGAGTCAGATTTGGGGCTTTATTTGCTCTGGTAATCCCTAATAGCCTTGAATATTTGTGATCAGGATATGACATATTAAAACAGGTAGTGGTCTCTGGGTTCAGCAAGAGGTGGGACCAAAGGAAAGTTCTTTTAAAGTTTTATTACTCCTTTTTCCATTCTACACTTTGCAAGTATCTTTCATGCTGCTCTAGGCAGGTGGGAGGAAATAGATAATCCAAAAATTGTCTGCTCCCTGATGAAGATCTTCACATAGCTTATGCCTCCTAAGAGCATCAGGAATAAGGTATATTGAATGCGAGAGATAATTTAAGTGAACAGCCTGGAGGCTATTGATTATGTATCCTCTGTCCATTCCCATGAATTATAAATGCATCCCAGACACAGAATGTTGTAATTAAACTGTCACACTTGAGCATGAACAACATTGCCTTAAAATCTGTCTTTCAATTTTTAGTGGCACAGTATTGCTAGATTAACAGTCAAGAAAGAGAATCATCTTGCCCATGTATTTCCATGCAGTTTTAAGCCCTAAATGGTCTTGATAGTCACAATTAGGTGAATAGCTATCTCCAAGATCAATGATTATCATTTTCAGCCTCAAATTCAACCCACTGTTGTACACTGAAGGTATGGCTAGCTACTGCATTATTATTATTATTTTTTTGTGTAATATGTTTCCTAAAAATTTAGCAGTTTAAAACAACAAAAATTGATTATCTCACAGTTTCTGGGCATCAGAAATCTGGGTGAAGCTTTGCTGGGTGTCCAAGATCTTATAGAGTGTCATCAAAGTGTTAGCCAGCAGTCCTGTAAAGATTCAGTTGGAGGAAAATCCATTCCGACTTCACTCTATGGCTGCTGCAAGTCTCAGAATATCCACTTTTAGGTTAACTCATTTTGCTGTTGTGAGACCTTAAGTTGTTGTTGACTATTAGTCAGAGGCAATTTCGTTGCCATGCCTACCACTCCAATGGTTAGCTCATAATGCTGCAGCTGCCTTGCCTCATAAAGAGTGAGAAAAACAGTGGAACAGAATGAACAAGATAGAAAGCAGAATTTGTTTGTAAATTAATCAATTTGAAATCCCATCACTTCCCAGCATTGTAGTGAGTCCTGAGGTCCAGTATACCCTCAAGGGAAGGGAATTACACATGACTGAGAATATCTGAAGGAAGGAGAACATCAGTGCCATCTGCGCTATCTACTGCAAATGCCTTCTAGGAAATTATGACAATATTCTGAGTAGGAAAGGTTAAGCAACCAGAGGTCCTGCAACTAGTGTAAATAACAAGTTGTTTATTCTCATTTGGAGAACATTTTGCTTTTCATATCTTTGTGCTGAGGTCCAAGTCCTTCCTTTGGTTTGGAGAATTTATCTTCCTTGGTCTTCACAGTATCCCATTTCTATACTGTGTTTTAATGGGACTTTATAACCAAGTGTCATAAGAAAAATTTAATGAGCAGAGCCCAACATAAGCTCCTAGAAGAAATGAAGGCAGCAAGGTGGAATTTGAGAGGTTAATCACACAATCAATGTAAACAGTTATAAAACAAAGTGAAACACACTATGATTACTAGAATCTGCATCATGATTCTCTAACTTACTAGGTTTGTGATCTTTCAATCTCACATTTATCTATGAAATGTAGGTGCAATGATGCCAGCTAGCTCAGAAGCTTGAGAAAATTCAATGAGACAATCATAGAAAGACATTTATTAGAGTACCTGGGATAGTGAACTTTCACAAATCTGACAAATTTTGGATCATTTGTTTTCCTTTCAGGATGCACTCTCTATTCTTACTCTAGTGTTTAGGTGCCCTGGGAGGACTTGAAGCAACAGAGACTTTTAATACACTAAGGATGGCCTACTCCTGCAATCTGAAAGCCCTAGGGCCAGGGCCTAGAGAACAACCAGTCTCTGAAGGAGTTACAGTATTTGGCTGTTGGGCAGAGGCCAGGGGAAATTGGAGTATCCAGGGAAAAAGTAGGATGATAAAGTATCTGACAGAAGAGAGCTTCAAGTGGAAGTTTTTGTACAGTAAAGTATTTACCAAGACTCCACGCTGTTATCTTTGATCTTGTGTGACTCTTACTGATCCTTCTGAAGAATCATACATAAATCCTTCTTCTATTGGACTACTGGGCATAGACCATCAGAAATAGTTAAAAGAGAAAACTCCAAGGATATGCATAACTGATCTGGGAATTGGGGGGTTAGACTGATGGATTTTTCAAAGCAAGGGTCACCCCAAAAGGACTGAAGAACGTGACACAAGGAGAAAAGATTGGGCTGATCTGATGATGACCAATATCTTCTTCTGGAAATGATGGAAAATGAAGGGAACAAGAATATAAGAATATTTCAGATCAAAAATCAGAAATAAAGAGTAAGTCCAACCTTGAGATGGTGGAGAACATTTTTAGGAACTGAGAGGAGTTATGAGAAAAGAAGCCAAGCACTAGGGCTGACTGGAAGTGTATTTGGTTGGAGATGGGAGGCACTAGGAAGGGGGACAGGGTTATCATAAACAGAGAGGCTGAATTCAGATGAGTTATACATTAGTACTTTGACCTTTAAGAGTTTTAATTTGAGTTATGACTACTATATCCTTTAGATATGAAAGAAAGGTTTTCACATATGCTATGATTTAGTTATTGCTGCTAAGTGACTTGTCTAAGCTAGTCTTCAGTGAGTGAGTTTCTAGGTGTCATACCAGTGTGTCTTCATGGTTGAAGGCAAAAGCAGATGCAGGGCTGGAAACATATCTTAGAAGAATCTGGTCAGAGCTTTCTGGAAACAGTACACCTCCACAGTCAGGAGCAATTGTGTTGGTATGTTGACCCTGGCAGTGATTATATGAATGTGTCTGTGTGCTCGGTGTATAAAGTTTATCATGAAGTACATTTTAGATTTTTACATGTTATAGTATGTATGATATATTCTAATCAAAGAGTCAACAAAGAAATAAGGGAGGAAGCAGTGATGCTAAAAAAAAATCACTGAACTATATAGAGAGACCTTATCTAAAAAAAAATAAAAAAAGAAATCACTAGATTGGCAACAGATCTTTAATGCAGCTCATTTTGATCATAGTAAGAAAAATTTCAGTAGCAATAGGTTGAATGAAATAAAACTTTAAAAGAGAAAACTGGCCAACCCAAACGTCTTTTTCTTTGAAAAGACTTACAGCATTCATAAACCCTTAGCAGTGTGGAACAAGAAGAAATGTAAATGAAGAGAAAACAAAAGTGTTCTAGATATCATAGAAGATAAGATGAAATGAGATTTGCAGGACTCTTGAGAGGAAGGACAGGGCAGGGCATAAGGGGAGGCTGCCCTCAGAAGAAAGGTGGGTTTATACAGGGGAGCTGGAAGAATAGATGCTGGACCACAGGTAGGTGCTGCAGTGGAAATCTTAGATTCTCTACTCTTGTTCAGATCTTTAGTCAGTGATCCTCAAACCTGAATTTGTGGCATCAGAACTGTACAGTAGTCTTAGGACTATCTAGATTGTTTTCCCACTCTAAACCATTCTTGTACTTTGAAAGCTTTCCCCTGTTCTCTGTTGCTCCATCATTGAAGACATCTCATCTTGTGCTTCCCCATACCAAGAGTCTTACAATCTGAGATGCAGCACTTTCTCCTTTATTTTATGTGTCAAATTGTTTACCAGTTTTTGCTTTTGGTGTTGGTTTGTTTGTTTCA
Source organism: Heterocephalus glaber (assembly GCF_000247695.1). The sequence continues at coordinate 5,773,742 of NW_004624817.1, forward strand.
ATAAAGATGACAGCTTTCTATCAGGTATAAGGCTGTGGCTTTGTAGAAAACTCTGGAGGACTCCCTTCAAGGTTGCAGGGCTCACCTGCAAGTGGAATCAATCAGTGCTCAGCTCTCCAAGAAGCAAATGAAAGTGACAAATGTATGCCACATGCTCAGGACAAAGAACCAGGTGAATGTTTGTTCAGTGCTAACAGTGAAAATATCTACTGCGGTAGTTGGGATTTTGAGCACAGGATTCTATCGATGTGATTTATCTAATTATTTAGGGAGAGTCCAGGCACCTGAAAAGAAATGAAAAAGGAGGAAGTAGAGGCAGTGTTTGAGTGTAAAGATGTGGCAACTTGCCATCTCAGAAGCCTTTTACAGAGGGGAGGCACAGGAAATTATAGCTGAAGTCAGGCCTGTCTTGAGGTTTGGCAAATCATCGCTTCCCTGAAGGTTGCCTGGAAACCTAAGAAACAATTCTTAGGGTATTTATTATTACTGTTAAGTTTACTCAAGACATAGTTGGTGTGCTGATCCACGAGTCTGAGGCCTTGTTAGATAAAACATTAGGGCAATAAGGGAGATCAGTTGGACTTAATATGATCTAGTCCACACTTGGGATCTTGAGTGCAGGTCTGGGACCAAGCTACATGTCCCTGTCCCCAGGGAGTCGAATGATTAGAGAGTAATAGGAATTACAGCATCAATTTATCCTGGATCAAGGATGTTTTTCATAGCTACTTGTACTCTATCCTTAATCCAATTTCACTTTGGCAAGTATTGTTATATGGCAGCAGAAATGTTAACTATTTCTAGAGTTTGTTATTAGTGATGCGTTATAGGCAAGCATTGGAGAGACTTTTCTATCAAAGTGACAATGAAAACATAGCAAGCACACAAATAAACAAAAAAACCCAAAAACCCTAAACTTAATTGTCTTATAAAGAACAAAACCGGGAATTTTATTCCAAATTTGCTGACTACTTGATATATGATACTATTAGATGAAAGATTTTATCTTATTTAAATTGTAACAACTATCTTGTATTTTTTCTGTATTATAAAGAGAGAAATATACTTGGGTTATAAACAACACAGTTCTCATCTTAATGCTAGCACATATTACTTTCTTTACAGGGTTTTCTTTTCTAAAGAATAAAGCTTCCTTGTTAACTGGAACATCTTGGTAGTTTATCATGAAAAAGGGGTACCTATACTAAAGGATTAGAATACTTACTGGAGGGTTCATATATAAATTAGTCTTGATTTATTTGTAGTTATTAAATCTACTAGAGCCAATTCAAGGATTGGGAGTGAAATTTAGAGAAGGTAAGGATTATAAGTGTTTCTAGACATTTCTTATATCATATGGAAAGTGATAATGTTGTTGTTTAATGACCTTATGTTCCTGAACCTATTAATGAATTTCTTCAAGCACAATGATGATTGGTTCATCTTTTGTCTAGGCATTATACTGAGGATACAAAATATGACCTCAAGAACTTCATTGTTTCATTAAATAATTATTGTTAGTAACTGACCACAGAGATAAAAGACAAATTTCTCTGATTTATTTCTTATACTGCGGAAATTGTAAGATATAGTGAATATATATAATGTGTATCTCTTTACTGTGTGCTACAGGTGAAGATCACTACTTGATATAAAACTACTAACAAGAGAGATATTTGCATGTATGCAATAAAGTCAGAGGTAGACAATTAAATTTGTCAATTTAGATCCTTCAAGGGTCAGTAGGACAGATTTCATGAAAGCTCATAAGAAAGGAGCCATGGATGAGCATGCAACAGAGGCAAGAAAGAGAGAAGATTTCCCAAAGGAAGAACCCCAAAAGCTGATCCGTGAACAATAAATAGAAATTAGGAATGTGAAGACTATGGAGGAGGATGGAAGTTGGAGTGGTATAGCTTTGTCAGACATCACCACTTCTCTGATCTGGAGAATATCCCCAAGCTGAGAATACTGACAGGATTTACCAGTGCCACAGACAAGAACAGATCTGACATGTTTGCATCCTTTCTTACAACTCTTTATAAATGAACAAGAAAGCAATCTCGCCTGTGGTGCTGGGGCCACCCTACAACCACACAGTGGGAACCCCTGCCACCTTCTTCCTTGTGGGCATTCCAGGTTTGCAGTCTTCACATCTTTGGCTGGCTATTTCACTGAGTGCCATGTACACCACAGGGCTGCTAGGAAATACCCTCATCATGACTGTAATCTGCATGGATTCCAC
>NW_004624817.1:5788884-5799383 GCF_000247695.1 Heterocephalus glaber
GCTTCCTCTGTGGTACCCAAGATGGTGAGCATCTTCTGCTCAGGAGATGGCTCCATCAGCTTTAACTCTTGCTTCACTCAAATGTATTTTGTCCATGCAGCCACAGCTGTGGAGACAGGGCTGCTGCTGGCCATGGCTTTTGACCGCTATGTAGCCATCTGCAAGCCCCTACATTACAAGAGAATTCTCACACCTAAAGTGATGCTGAGAATGAGTGTGACCATTGCATTCAGGGCTGTTGTGTTCATGTCTCCATTGAGTTGGATACTGAGTCATCTACCATTCTGTGGCTCCAATGTGGTTCCCCATTCTTACTGTGAGCACATGGCTGTGGCCAAGTTGGCATGTGCTGATGCCATGCCCAGCAGTCTCTACAGTGTAATTGGTTCCTCCATTATTGTGGGCTCTGATGTGGCCTTCATTGCTGCCTCCTATGTCTTGATTCTCAGGGCAGTGTTCAATCTTTCCTCAAAGAATGCTCGGAGGAAGGCATTAAGCACATGTGGCTCCCATGTGGGTGTCATGGCCCTATACTATCTACCTGGAATGGTATCCATCTATGTAGCCTGGCTAGGGCAGGACACAGTGCCCTTGCACACCCAAGTGCTGTTAGCTGACTTGTACCTGATTATTCCTCCCACTTTAAACCCCATCATTTATGGTATCAAGACTAAACAAATACGTAAGAAAATATGGCATTTGCTGATGTTATTCTTTTATCTCTCTTATCAAGTTTCATGAACACAAGTCTACTTCTGAGTAGCTTTAGCTCTCCAGCCAGCTGCAAAGATGGTCTGGAAATCTATGGAGTTGGGATTGAATTACCTGGCACTACAGAAGTTTAAGATGAAGATGTACAAAATGAACTTTTATAGCTTTCTGATTTCAAGCAATAAATTGAATGGGATGATTCTTATAGTCTAACAACATTTTTGATAATTTCATTCAATTTGTACCTGAATAATAGATTTTCTTTCCTTTGTTTTAGACCTATGTTTCCAACACTAATTTCCAACACAGTTTGCCCCTCCTCCCACCAATCACTCAACCACTCAAGTTTTTAATAATTTTTCCTTTTCTGATGTGCTTATATGGAAGCTGTGAGTACATGAGCTTTCTCTCTGCATAACTGATGAATCTCTTCTTGACCATGTGTTCACAAGTAGATCAAAATCACTTTCCAGCCATAATATATTCCAGTTTGTTGCTGGACATACAAACTTCTGATCAATGATGATACACATTCTGTAATACTTGAACTTGAGAAGAGAAATCTGGACGACAGCAATGAAGACATTTATTTAAATGGGATGATGACAATGTTTCTCTGGTTCTCCAGTTTCAATTCACTTTGGAAAACAAGTATATTCCTGTTACTATGTTCTACAAGACAACCTTTTGTATTTTACATTTATCTCCTACTATAAGCCAGTTGGAGTCAATATATGAATTATTATCTTTTGTTTTTAAGCAATAGAATCTAAATCAATGTGAATTTGGCTTTGGACATGTTTCTTTTGCTTCTTTATCTTATTCTGTTTAGCTCAATCTTAAGATATAAAAGGGAGAGATGAAGTATAATACAGATCCTTCTTCTTGTGAGTACCACTCACAAATGATCTGGGATATAAAGGCTAATAATGAATGATAAAGGTAATAAATTAAAATTTCAACACTTTTCCAGGTTCCCTGACCTGTAAATTGTTTTTCTTTCTATTTCCATGTTTTGAAAATGTTTTTACATTCTCTGTGTGGAGCTTGAATGTGTATACAACACATCTTGATTCCTTTTTTCATCTCCTTTCCCTCTCTTCTCTCCCTCTCCCTCCATCTCCCAATACCCTTACCATTTGAGAAAGATTCATCTACCTACTTCTTACCATCCTTCATCTTGCTCTTTATTTGTAATTTGAATTTCTAATATAAGAGAAAACATGTGATAACCAAGCAGTATCTGATTTATTTCACTTAACATTATGGTCTCAAGATGCATCTATTTTCCTACAAATGACTCAAGTTTATCTTTCTTTATGGCAGAGTAGTACTCCATTGTGTGTAAATGCAACATTTTCTTTATCCAGCTTTGGAGACATTTTGTTGCCTTGTCTTCTCATGGTTCTATTTGTTTGTTTTTATGCTGAGGTTTGAAGGTTGTTTATAATGGAAGGATTTGTTGCTAGCATGGAGACCTTTTTAGTTAATGGCTACTTTTCAGTGATGCTTTCTGGGTATGCCTACCTATAGGCTTTTGACTCTGTCCTAGAATCCAATCACTTCTGTGTTTTTGGGTGGAGAGGCTGCAGTGTATTTTGCCCAGTACCCAGTCCTCTGGAAATGGGCTGTAGTATTGTCGATCACACAAAGACATTCCCGATATTAGCATATAGAGAAAACCAATTAACAGCCACAACTACGTCACCTTGGATACAGTATTAAATTCAGCAACAATAATAGCATGAGAGACAAACTGGATATTGACATACTCTAAGAACCAATGATGTAACTCCCTTTATCATAGAAGAGAGATCTATAATTTTATATAAGCACTAAGACAAAACAAATATCGACCTACAAGTAAATATCTACTAAGTGGAATAACTTCAGCTCCACTAAAAGTAGAGCAGTATTCAACACTAATAGCCTAGAGCTATCTAAAAGTCCATAGTGCTCAATGGTTGTACTAGTAACGAGGGAGGAAGTTGGGAATTGAACAAGTGAAAAGTAAAGTTTGAAATATTAGTCAATAGAAAATAAGGAGGAGAGAAGTGTGAGATAGAGGATCCTACTGAGGAGTAAAAGAAAATTAATAATAGCACTATAGGGCCTGGGATTTAGCTCAGTGGTTTCGCCGCCTGCTGCACAAGCGCAAGGACCTGAGTTCAATCCCTGGTACAAAAAAAAATAGCACTAGATAACTTTAACTGAAAAAAAACAAGCAAAAGAAAAGAAAAGAAAAAAGAAAAATATGAAGGAAAAACATTAAAAGGAGAAAAGCAAAAAGGAAAAAAAATTGAGAGACTAAACACCAAGCTCCAAAAAACAAAAACAAAAAAGACAAACCACTGACTTTAAAAAAATCCTCTGTGTTTTTGAATGAGTGTCTTATTTTCAGGATATTCAGTCTTGGAACCCAGGAGGTCACAGTTTTCTCTCTGGGCTTTTATTGTGGCTTGTGCCATGGGCCACATCTGTTTTTTCTCCCCAGAGCCGTCAACTCTCCCAACTTATTCTAACCTAGGGAATTGGCTTCATCTTCAATCAAATTGGTTGGTTGTTCTGTGCCTCTACTGCCCAGTGCCAAGGGTAAGTAAAACACATACTAAATTTAGAATTTGTGGGTGGAATATGTGAGTTCACAGTTGGTCAGGGGTAAGTGCCATGCAGGGATGGACACCTCATACAAATGAAGGCTAGCTAGTTCAATGTACCTAATAAAGAAAATTTTGGTTTTGTTGCTAAAGGAAACTCTTTTTGGTGTTGCCATGATTCTACACATAACTTGACATACTATAGAATGTATGATGATTGATAAAATCTAACTCCCTCTGGCTATGGGTGGAATGCCCATAATCCAGCACTCCTGAAGCAAGACAGCATCTGCTGAGGACAACTGTCAATACACAGGCATTTGGTTGTAGAGAATATCTGTTTCCTCATTAACTTAACCTTTATCCACCCATTCTCCATAGCTGCTATTTCACGAAATATGTGCTATCCTTCCCCCTGTGCTTCTCACTGGCTAATAGAAGTGGGCCAACCACGGAATTTAGAGTGTCTGCTAGAGTCAGGTCTCCTCTTGGCCCTCCCTTGATAACTTGAAAATTGTCTCTGTCTCCTTCTTTTATTCCTTGTCATTCCCCCTAAAAGGTAGCTGAGGGTCTGATCAGCCTTTGATAGGTTCCCAGTGTTATGTTCCCGTAGTGAATGGGTGAAAAACAGCCACAAGTAGACAGTTGTGGCTAGGCAGCTGAGGTCAGGCTGGAAAGAGAACCCCTGAGGGGTTTCAGATGTAGGACATAGGTTTCAGCCTAAATTGCTCTGGATTTGAAAGTCCAGCCATTGGTGGCCTTGCCCTAATCCTACTGCCTGCTGGTGGTGCCTGCATTCAAGCATAGATCTGGAGTCTGTCTGCTTCCATTATCTACCAGCGTGAGCAGGGACACATCTTGATTTGGACACTGCCCTAAAATTGTAGATCACCGAAGAAAACCACACATTAAAGTCACAGAGAAAATTTTTTTTGTATGTGTTGTTTTTAGGTTTTTAAAAAAATATTTCTGTTTCTTTCATTTCTCTTTTCTTCTTCACCAGTTTATTGGGGCTAGGGGAATTTTCCTTTGTCCTTCTTCTCTGTTTCTTATCTCTTTTTCTTATTGCTTTTCTTCTGTATTTTTTCCTCTTCTCCATTTTAGTTATTCTCCCTTTAAGTTTTTCTCTTATTTTTACTTCCCATATAATTTTTTCACTCCTTTTTCTTTTATCTTCTATTTTGCATCAGTTGTTTTTCTCTTACCTTTATCTAATTCTATAAACATCCTTTTCCTAATAAGATCCTTTGTGGTGCATCTCTCTCCTCCTTTTCATATCATAGAGTTTAAGGTTTCAAATTTTCCCTCTTGCATTCCCTATTCAAATTTCTCAAAGTAACTTCCATAAAGCATTACTTCATATTTATGAAAACATTTGCTTTCAATTGAACAGAAAATACCTAGACTATGTATGTATATGTATTATAAGAAGAAAACAAATTGAATTAAAATACTGCAACCTTTGAAAATTCTTATCTTCTCCCATAAAGATTACAACAATAAACTAGCTAGATTTAACCATTTTACAAGTATATACAGTACAAATAAAAAATAACAAGTCATAAGAAATGAAATCACAGGAAAATAGTAACAATATATAAATTTACATGTAAAAGATTTGTAGATTATAAAAATTTCTAATATAAAAATATCAGAAACTCAAAACTTGAAAAGGGAAATGACTTTGGAATGTAATTCTGTTTTTTTTTTTTTGCATTGGGAATCGTACTCAGGACCTTGTGGTTGCTAGGCAGGCATGGTGCCATTGAGCTACATTCATGGCCCCTCAATATAATTCTTTTTTTTTTTTGGTACTGTTGTGGCAAATCTGGGAGTCAAAATGATCTTACAGAGACCAGGAAAGTTGGGTAAAATAAGAAAGCAGTTTATTGCTAGGCAATGGCCAGTCCCAGGAAATGAGTCCTTATAGACTGACCCTGAGTTGAGATAATTTCTCCTTTATACACCTTTTACAGAGTAAAGAGTTCAAGTAGCGGTCAAAACAGCAAGGGACTTTTTTATGGCTTTAAGGTTGGGGGCTTACATAAACAATCTCAAGGCTGCTTTCTTATCTCTTGGAATAGGCTGTCTCACATGAGGGGAAAGGTTACCCTGTATTTTTAAAGCAGGGACAGGTTAACACAGACAGGGTCTTTGCGATAGCCTACACAGAGCACAAAAACAACATATTTTACAGTTCATGGACAGATGTGCTGCAGTAATTATTCATTCCAAGTTATGTTTGGCAGCTCCTTCCACTTCATTCCCCCCTGTTGTTGTATCAAACTGAATCTTCATTGATTTGAACAGGGCAAACATAACTAGCCTCTAAGCGCAGTAGCATTTGATAGATTGTATAGAACGAACTCTTTCCATTATAAATTTGAAATCCAATTAATTAAACATGGTCCAACGGTTACTGGGAGTATTATTATCATTACGGGTCATCCCATCAGGGCCCCTAACCATGTTTTCCACCCAGGGATTTGCCAATTCCACCAGGAGTTAGTATCCTGGGAACCATATTTAGTTTCCATCTGATTTAATCTTTCTTTTAATCGGGTCATGGACTCCCTGACCACTCCTAATTGACTTGTATAATAGCAACATTCTTCCCCTAAGTAAAGACAGGTTCCCCATATTTAGCAGTCAGTAAATGGAGGGCTCCTCTATTTTGTAGCACTACATCTGCCAGCGAGTCAATTTGTCCTTGTAGAGTGAGGATCGAGGCTCGCACTGCACCTAACCCTTTTTGGATGTCTTGACCTAATGAAAGGTATTGTTGTTGTCTGAGCGAGTGTTGTGGCACCAAGTGTCAGGGTTCCTGCTATAGCCAGTCCTGCTAGAATAGGGAGCACAATGGATCTCTTTTCCTTCTACTTAGTTCTCCCTCAGAAGATCCTATTTGAATAGGAACTTGTCTCATAGCACTGGGGGAATACACATTTAGGTCTGGAAAAAGAATGCCTATAGCACAATCATTCTGTACAGTAGGGGAAAAGACTTGATAAAAGCCATCCTTACATATAAAGAAGGCTCCTACCAGATCACTGAGGTTGGAATTAGTCCCTTGGATATTAACACAATGTTTGGGGATGTTTTATAAGGCAGAAACATTAAATACACATGAACTATTTCCTATCACTTCGTTGGGATCATTTAAAAACCGAACTTCTGGCTCATTCATATGATTTAGGGTTCCCTCCAAGGTCAGTCCCAAAGCATGATAGGTGAGCTGACTGACGGGGCCACAAATCCAGCATTCAGAGGCCAGTTCTGGGTCAGTGGCCAGAAGTAACCTGTGTGTGTTGTTTATAGTCTGTACCATGTCTATCCCTGTAATTAGTCGTTCTGGACTTAATCTTTTTTTATTTCTTTGATTATTGGGCTTTCCCTGACTGTTGGCCAAATTGCTGTCCAGACCTTTTTGATTAGCATATCCCAACGAGTGTTGTGGTCATTACTGCTTATCCACGTACTTGAACCAGGCACCGAATAATAAAGTTGGATCCTTGCAGTTTGTCCTTTTAATCATTTGGGATCCCATGGATCAGGTATAACTACTTTAAGTGGGTTACATCCTGCTTCTTTACAAGAATGGGAATTTGGGGATTGGGTGTTCTTTTCCATTTAAGCCTTTTGTTGTCTTTGGAAGGTTATAGCCATTCTTGTTGGCCCTTCTGACCTCATTGTATAGTATTGCCATTCCCTACTATGTCCTCCACAATCTATCACTTCCAGCCAGCCATAGTGCTGGCGTGGGCATCCATCAAATATAATGGGCAGGGGATGCCCTTCGAGTTACCATTTAATTACCTTAGTTTGGTTTGGGCATCAAACTTTGAATCTTTAGGCTTGTACATACTCAGTTCAAAGTTCCAATGTCCTGTATTTACCTTAAACATACAAGAACACAGAAAAATGGGATGGTACCTCAATACGTGATAGCAATAATTTTTGGCAAGTGGTCCAGTCTTTTGGGGCACTAACACTCAGAGCATTGCCAAAGAGGAACCCAATTAGAACTAAACACACAGCAATAATAATAAAACAATAATAAAACCAAACAACATCAATAGTGAGTAGGAAAGTCCCAGTCAACAAAGTGGTACAACTATTTATGAGATTTTGGCCATACTTCAACCTGTCAGCAGGGCTTTTTTGTTTTTTAATAAAATACTTATTTTATTGAGTTTTTTTGGGGAATTTGATACATCTCCATTGTATTGCAATTGAGCCATTAATCTTGCAGCTTCATCAACATTAACTGGTTCATCTTCATGATGCTGCTGATTATTCAGCTCTTTCTCCAAGGGTTCAAGAGTAAGCCTTTTTGAGAAATTTGCAAGTTCCTTCTGAATTCTTACAAAAGCATTATTCACTCTACGAATTTTTTCATCATTTACGATGTTTATCTTTTTAAGATTAGTGGTGACTGGTTTTGTTTTGTTTTTGGACTTAAAGTTCTTTTGGCTGGCTATATGAAATACATTCCTGGACTTCTGCCCTCTTCATTTGTTCTTGGCCATTGTCTTTGATATCTGTATGCTGCTGCTCAAGCTCCAGGTGACGCTATCTGCACGCACAGGGTCCAGGAAGTTTCGGGCTCAGCAGGGCTTTTGAGAGCATTGTCTCCTTTAATTTCTTCAGTCGTGCATTGACCTGTCAGCTTCTGGAGTGACAGAAGCAGGGCTTTGAGAGCGCCGTCTCAGCAGGGTGGCCTTCAGCGGGTTTGCTGGATCTGGCTGCCATGTTCAGGAGTCTCCTGGATGAAATTCCTTGATTCTTGAATGATGGATCCAAGGCTGGATTTCTGCAACTTTTACTGTTGTGGGAGTTGTCATAACAATAACATAAGGCCCTTTTTACATTGGGGTGAGGGAGTCCTTTTTCCAGTCTTTTATATAAATTTAGTCCCCTGGCTCAAAAAAAATGAGCAGGAATGCCTGTGGGAATGTTATCCCTTTCCCCATATTTATGTAGCTGATGGAAAGCCTGTCCTAGAGCCTCATGCTGTTGGTTAACCATTAGACTTCCTACTTCATGTGTATTGGCCCTAAGGCTTTTAATCAAAGGTGGTGGCCTTCCAAACAGGATCTCAAATGGGGAGAACTTTCCCTTGTTAGGTACATTTCTGATTTTCATCAAGGCAAAGGGATCTACCCAAGGGGCCTGGGTCTCTAGGCAATACTTAGTGAGAGCTAACTTTATGGTTCTGTTCATCCTTTCTGCTTTTCTTGAACTTTGTGGACAGTAAGCGGCATGCAAGTTCCATTTTATTTTTAGCAACTTAGCCAATTTCTGGACTATTTCTGCTGTAAAAGCTGGATCATTGTCACTGCCAATGGTCAGATGGACCCATTTCAGAGGGCAGGTAAGTTGCAGGATTCAGAGCTTTTGCAGCTGTAATAGTCAGGCAAGGGTTTTCACACAGCAGTGCTTGATGTTGGGTGATGTGGCTACTGGGGAGCCAGTTTGGGCCTTTACTATTTGATAATTCCATTACTGACTGAGAAGTACACACAGTAAGTTCTTGTCCTAAAGTCAGCTTGTCGGTTTCTTTTATTAATGTGACTAGCAGCCACAGCTCACAAACAGGGAGGCCATCCTTTTGCTACTTTGCTACTGGATCTAAAACTCTTGAGAGGTAAGTGATAGATCTCTCCCAAGGGCTCATCCTCTGAGTTAAGACCCTTAAGGCAACATGAATTTTCTCATCTGAAAACAGGCCGAAGGGTCTGGTTACATCTGGAATGCCAAGTGCAGGAGTTTTACTTAAAGCCCTTTTTAATCTTCTGATGGACAAATCTTGTTCAGTGTTTCATTCTGAATTGGAATGTTCCTTTCCTTTACCTTTTAGCATTTCATACAGTAGCTTTGCCTTTTCTGTGAATCCTGGAACCCAGATTCTGCAGAATCCTGTCGTTCCGAGGAACTCTCAGAGCTTTTTCCTGGTTGTAGGTCTTGGTAGAGGACAGATGACTCTTTTTCTCTCTGGACCTAGCCTTCTTTGTCCTTTTTCTAAATCAAATGCCAAATATTGAACCTTAGTCTGACATATTTGTGCCTTTTCCCATGAAAGTTTGTATCCAGCATCTTGCGGGAACTAAGGAGGGCCTTGGTCCCTTCTCAACAGTCTTTTTTTTTTTTAAACTCACTACAAAGGAGGAGGTCATATTGTAACCTGTTGGCTCTTAAACCCTTTGAAGATGACCGATGTACACATATTATAGTAACATATTTAGAATTTAACCCTTCGATGATAACCAATGTAAACATATTTAAACTTTTTATAAAAACTTGAAACCAAGAAACAAACATACATAAATCACTTTTGCACATCCTTTTGACATATGTAGACCTTCTGGTCTCTTTATCTTTCTAACAAGAGAAACATACAAAATTTTTTATATCAAAATTATATCTCTTTTACTTATAGCTTTTTAATATTTTTATCTTACTTACTATAGACCTTTTATCACAAACTTGTCTTTAGCTGTTAAAATTTTAAAGTGTCCCTTTTTTGTTCTCAGATTGTTACACTTTAAATTTGGTTGGCTGCCAATAGAAAGATAGTAACCTTGAGATTTTTTTATCAACAAAGTACAGAAAAGAGCAAGTTAACCCTATAATTATCATTGAAGAATTTGCAATGTACAAGAAATATTTTAAGCACACCAATTAAACATCAACTCAAACTGAAACACAGATACATTTATCAATTGGCTAAAATTTGTAACTTGATTTTTCTTGTAAAATTTCTTTATGTCTAGTAGAGCACATTTATTTTCTCTGGCTTTGTTTTATGCTCTTCAGAGCTTTCTTAGCTGTTTTCAATCCATTACTTATTTTCTCTTTTCAGTTTTTTTCCAATTTGAGTGTAAGCCCTATTCGATCCTCTCTGAGTCTGACCACAGCATGCACCCTCTGGTGCACTAAAGCCAAGCAGTTTTCATGCTTTTGTCCCCACCTCCTTCGCACCTGTGAACTTAGCAACTCCAAAGGAGAGGGAAAGTCTAAATTCTCTCGGTCTGGGTCTGAAAGGACCAGTTTCTTTCCAGCATCATCCTCTTTCTGACAGAGGGCCAGGATATTGCTTTTTGCTTCCAGGGTGCACATATGAAGCCAAGGAGGCATTCTGTGGCACAATTTGAGCCATAAATCAATATAGGGAAATTGATCTGGATGTTC
>NW_004624817.1:5817035-5867409 GCF_000247695.1 Heterocephalus glaber
CAATTTCATCACACTATGGTCTGATAATATACAGGGGATAACTTCAGTTCCTTTGCAGTTACTTAAACATGTTCTATGTGTGAGTATGTGGTCTATTTTTGAGAATGACCCATGTGCAGCTGAGAAGAATGTGTATTCTGATATTGTGGGTGGAACACTCTGTAAACATCTGTTAAGTTCACTTATTCAAGAGTTTGATTGAGTTTTACTATTTAGTTGCTTGTTTTTTGTCTAGTTGATCTATCTGTGACATTGACGTATTGAGGTCCCCCACCACAATTGTATTAGTGCTTAAGTGATTTTTCATGTCCATTAGTATTTGTTTTATATAGTTGGGTGCACTATTTTTGTTGTTATCATTTATTGTGTTATTGTTATTTGAGAAATTATTTCTGATTTCATTTTTTTCCAGATCTTCTTTTGTTGCTAGTTCATGGAGTCCAGGTGGTTCAGTATCAGAATATTTTATCTCATGTCCCTTTGGGGTTGCTGTAGGTGATGTGGAAGTTTGGTTCTGAGGCTTGTTTACCTGTGTTCTCATGTCGACTGGGGGGGGGGTCGCTGCTGCTGGGGCGCACATGCTTACCTCCTCTGTGTTGGGAGTGGTGGTAGGTTGGCCCAGAAGCCTCCTACTCTGCACTGGGAGCTGTGGCATGCTGACCCAGAAGCCTCCTCTGTGCTGGTAGTAGTGGTAGGTTGGCCTGGAAGCCTCCTATGCTGCACTGGGAGCTGTGGCATGTCAACCCGGAAGCCTCCTCTGTGCTGGGAGCCTAACATTCCAATTTTTACAACATCTCTGTTGTGTCCATCTTACAGATGAAGATCCTGAAACACAGAGTTATGTACTCAAGAGCCTAAGCTGAGATTGAAACTGAGAGTTTTGTTTATGGGTATTTGTGAAAGTAATCACTTTTTTCTTCAGCTTTATTAAGGTAATATCCATTTTGCTACAACTGAAATCTGAACCAGTGTTTATGAATGTCTTCACATTTTTCTTTCCATTTTATCAGTGTGATATCCACTTTGCCCAGAGGTTTGGAAACATTTTATTTTATTTTATTTTTTCCTTAAATTCTTTTATTAGTACATTTTAGGTATACAATACAATTACATTTATCATTGGGAACTTGTATCTTTACATGATGTGTCTTGGTTCTTATTTTTTCCCCATTCCTCTGCCCTCCCTTCACCCCTTCCACCCCTCCCTATTTACAAAGACTTAGTTTCCATTTTTTCCTTTCCCGTCTTTCCTTTCCCCCACCCCTCCCACTTCCCCTACCCTGTGTAAATACCAAATAGTTTCTCTCCTGTGAGAAACTGAAAGTGTAAATAAGGATTAAAATGAATAATTGATAATGTGAAATAGGAAGACTCTAATTTTCTTTTCTGATAGTGTTCTTTTCTGTTTTGGGTACCAATGTAATCCTATCTTTGTAAAATGACTTTGAAAGTATTCACTCTTCGGGATTTTTTTAGAAGCATTTCAGAAGCATTGAGAACCATGTTTTTAAATGTGGTAGAATAGAACAGTGAAGCAAACAGATTCTGGGCTTTTCTTTCAATTGAAACTCTACTATTGATTGAATCTCCTTACTCATGACTAATCTTTGAGATTCTCTCTTTCTTCAGAATAAGGTCTTCGTAGGTTTTAGGTATTAGAAACTTATCTATTTTGCCCAGGTTATCTATTTTGTGGGCAGATAGTTGTTCATAATCATTGCAGACTCCTTTTTTAAAAAAATAATTAATTAATTTTTTTTGCAGACTTCTTTTGTACACCTGTGATACTGGTACTACTGTCTCCTCTTTCATTGGTAATATTGTTGTTTTTTTTTTTAGTCTCTTTTCTTCTTAGAATGCTAAAGGCTTGTCAATTTTGTTTATTTTTCAAAAGATAACCCAGTTTCATTGATGATTTCTATTGTTATTCCCATCTTTATTTCATTTATTTGAGGTCTTATCTGTATTATTTCTTTCATAGTCTCTTAATAGTTTTATTCTCTTAATAAATTGACTGCTTTTTCATCATGTATTGAACCTCTTTTTCTATTATGGATGGAATCTCTTGTATATAGTATATAGTTGGGTCTTTTTGTCTTTATTATTAATGTTTGGCGACTCTATGTCTTTTGATTGGAGAATTTAATCCATTTACATTCAAAGTAATTATTGATAGGTAAGGACTTGCTACTCTCATTTTGTTAATCATCTTCTAGTTTTTTGCAGATCATTTTCTCCTTCCTCACTTGTTGTTTTCCCTTGTAACTAGGTAATTTTTACTAGAAATATGATTTGACTTCTTTTTCTCTCATTGTGATTGACCAAAAGTTTTTATCTTATTGTTACTCTGAGGTTTACATAAAACATCTCCTAATTATAATAGGGTATTTTAAGATGATAACATTTTAACTTTCACATAAAATAACACCATTTTTACTCTAACTCTCCCACCATTGCATGTTTTTGTTTTATACTATATATAAACACTATACTATTTATAAACACTATACTATTTATACTATATATTCTTTAATATGTTACAGTAGCTATTATTATTTTAATTGTTTGTCTTTGAATCTTCATACTAAATATATAAGTAATTTACACTCCACTCTTAGAGAATATGAG
Source organism: Heterocephalus glaber (assembly GCF_000247695.1). Next base: position 5,819,664 of record NW_004624817.1, read on the forward strand.
TGTTATGGTTTAGATCTAAAATATCCCCAGAAGTTTCATGTATTCAGAAGTGGGACTTTTGGAAGATAATTGGATCATGGGGGTACTATACTCATCAGTGGGCTTAATCCATTGATGAGTGTGTAGCTTAATATGAGTTTAGGAGTGGGGGCCTAGTTGGAGAGGACTGGTCATCAGCGGTATTACCTGAAAGGGTATATTTTTTTAAAAAACATGATTGTAGTATATAATGATCACATTCCTTGTGGAGTTATTTTACATTTGTGAAATAGATTGTAATTCTTCTTTGTTTTAATGCCCACTGCTTCTCTTTCCCACACCCCACCCCATCTCTTTGTCACCTTTCCATTTCCAAGAGGTGTATCTCCCTATTTCCTATTATCTTTTATTTTGCTCTTTATTTATATTTGGGGTTTCTCATATAAGAGAAATCATGTGATATTTAAGCTTGTGTATTTGATTTATTTCACTTAACATTATGATCTCAAGGTGCATCCGTTTTCCAACAAATGACTCAAGTTTATCTAGAAGGATTATTTTGTCCCCAGCTCCTCCCTTGTCTCTCTCTGCATCCTGGCTGCCATTAGTTAAACAGGTTTCTTCTTCCATGCCCTTCCACCATGTCATTTCTGCCTTGAAGCCGATCATGACCTGATTCCCCTCAAACTAATCTCCTGTAAATTGTACACACCAGGAATTTTGCCCCAGAGAGAGGAAAATGATTAATACAAAGAGTATTTATAATTTGACTGTGTACTTACATTTTATAGTCAGTTTTATACTTTTCTGTGCTTTTATGTTTCTAAATAGTATCTTTTTCTTTCATTTAGAAGAACTCCTTTTAATATATCTTGTAAGACAAGTCTGGAAGTAACTAACTCTCTTAGCTTTTGTTTGTCTTTCATTTTTCAAAGATAGCTTTTCTAAGTATACTACTCTTGGCTGTAATATGTTTTTCCTTAGCATTTTCATTATATCATCCCACTTTCCTGGCCTACAAACTTTCTGCCATTAAAACTGCTCATGGCTTTCAGGATCCTCTCCTAGTTCATGATTGACTACTATATGTCTTCATGTAGTCTTCTTTGGAGACTTAGAATTTCTGTCCCTGATATGGCAAGTTTTCTGCTGTAAGTCCTTTAAATGTGCTTTCTATGCCTTTGTCTCTCTTATCTTCTTTAACTTCTACACAACAGATATTTGCTGTTTTGAAGCTGTCCCATAAACCTTCTATTTTTCTTCATTCTTTTCATGACTTCTTTTTTCTCCACATACTAAATATTTTCAAATAGTCTATCTTCAAATTCACCAATTCTTTCCTTTTCTGCTTCCTTCTTGATTGATGCTGCTGTTGATACTCTCTGTTGTACCTTTCACTTCATTCATTGCATCTTTTAGCTGCTCTTCTACTTCTTTATGTAAAAATGGAGGTGACAATTTATCTCTGTGATTCTTTTACATTTTCAACAGTAAAGTTGAACCAAACTCAGAAGCATGGATTACAGGTATCCGGCCTAATGAACAGATCATACTTAAACTCAGAGACCTGTTCTACCTGGCCAAGGTTACCACTTTCAAAGCAAGCATCAAAGATAAGATGTCCTTTCCTGGCCTGTCCACAGTATTCAGCTGGAAGCACTACATATTTGCTGACATTTCCTCCAATGACATCATTTCCCATATTGTTGCCTGCCTCAGGCGCCGTCTGGCTCTGCTCTGTCATTTTTTGTTATCCCTCACTCTCCAAGCCCAAGCAAAAACCGCAGGGCAATGGGGAGCTGGTGATGGGATCCATTGGCTGACAGATGCTCCCTCAGGAAGATGCGGCAGGACGGTTCCCCAGGTAGCGGGCTGGCTGCTTGGCTCGCTGGCTGCCCGCTGGGGTGGGGGTCGTGGTGCGTGCATCCGAGGCCCCACCCTCACAATGCAGCTCCCCTTGTGGGCCTGGCGCCTTCTGCGTGGAGACCCAGCTGCTGCCCTGCAACTCAACATTTTATTTTTTATTATTTTGGCTTGTTGTCCTCCTCAAATATTTGCAGAACTTTTGTACCATGAGTACTGATCTTTTAGGTTGAAAGAGTTGTGCACAGATATACACAACAGTATATCGTATGTGTATATATATACACACACATACATATTCATACACATAAAGTATATTTTATGTGTGTAGATATATGTATTAAAAATATAACAATATTACAGCAACCTCATCAAACTTGTCTTAATCAGTCCTTGGCTTATTTATAGATTTTAAGTGACTTGATGAGAGATGACCAGCTATGTTTCAGATTCATTCAAAAGTTATCAACCCCTATTTCTAGGACTTCTTCCTGTCTTTAAACTGGAGATAATTATATCTAGCTCATAAAAATAGTTTTGTACTAGGGAATTAAAAATGATGGAGTAGAGATAAACAGCAAAACACAACCTCTCCAAGATCTGGAATCAAGATACCTGGAAAACAAGTTGGTGAAGAGAAACAAAGAAGTAGATCTGTGGGAATTGGGAGGAAGCTGATAGGAAAACTACTACAGAGAAGTTGGAGAAACAGAGAAAACAAAGAAGAGGTCTGGAAAGCTGACCCGTGCTCCCAGGGAGGGAGACCTGTTTCTGCTGACACAAGGTAAGCCCGGAGAGGGTTGGCAGCTCCAGGGAGAAAAAGCCAACCAGGTTGGCAGTGCTAGCACCTTGAAAAGTCTATTGGTATTGTAAAATGCAAAAATAGTGTGTGGTTTTACTCTGAAAGTGACTCCTTACCATGATGGGCTAGAGTTGAAGAAGAAATACAGTGTAGTGTCCACCATATTTGAAAGGATATAATCAAATAATTTTGGGAGAGGGTTAATTTGCCACTGAACCACAGAACAAGTACAGAACAACTACATTTCAGAATTTTTGGTGTCATCCTACCACAGTGTTTGGGTGGGAGGGGGTCACAAGAGAGAGAAAAATAGAAATATGAGAAGGCAAGAAAACATAATGCTTTCCAAAACTCCCAGTGCCTCCAAAGTTAATTTGTGGGGCATCAAGGGGGAGGAAATCAAGAGCCACACAACTGAACTATTCAAAATGTTAAAAGAGGAGACAAGAAAACCAGTTCAATGAGGTTCTTGGTGAGCTCACAGAAGATATAAGTAATAGATAATGGACTTAATAAATAAAGCAATCAATTAAGTCTACAGAGGACACTAAGTAAAAGATAGCTGAGTTTAACAAAATGATACAAAAAATGAATGACCAGTTTAGCAAAGATTGGAGTCCATGAAAAGGTACTGAATAGAAATCTAGGAGAGTCAAAATTCTATTGAAAATATGGGCAGCAGAAGTGATCAAGTGATCCTGGAGTGTCAGAATTAGAAGATAGGGTTGTTTCTAGTGACCATCTACTCAGAGATATCTTAAAAATAACAAGAATAATAAGACAGCATGAGAAATACATCTAACAGCTGCTAGATAATGCAAAGGAGACAAATCTAAGATCAATTAGAATTAATGAAAAATCAGAACACAGTACAAATGGCATAAACATCTGCTTACTGAAATAATAGCAGAAAACTTTCCAAATAATGGAGAAAAAATTAACATAAAGATAAGTGAGACATGTAGAACCCTAAATAGCCATAATCAAAAAAGAACTTCTCCAAAAAGAAAAAAAAGAACTTCTCCATGTCTTGAGTTTTCAAAATGAAAATTCCAAAAGTCCAGTACAACAATAGAAAAGCAACATATCACTTATAAAGATAAACGCATTAGAATTATAGCTGACTTTTCAAGACAAATCTTAAAGGCCAGGAGAGCTTGGAGTGAAATATTTTGAGCCCTAACAGAAAACACCTTCCAGCCCAGACTGATATATCCTGAAACTATCTCGCAAAATTAATAGGGATATAAAGTCTTTCCAAGACAAAGAACACTTTGAGAAATTCATGTTCACCAAATCAGCTTCAAAAAATTCTCAAGGATATCCTAGAAAGAGAAAATGAAGGCAATAATGCCAAAAAGTCTAATAGAATGTATATACCAGGCAAGGTGCACAGTTAAAGAGGGAGAAAAAAGGGAATAAGCAACAGGAAAATCATGCAATGATGGCAATAATGTTTTTCAGTAATAATTCTCAATGTGAATACTCTCAGTTCCCCAATCAAAAGACACAGACTGGCTGAATGGATCAAGAAACAAAATCCAACAGTAGAGTTTAATGCAAATAGAAATTTATAGGCTAAAAGTAAAAAAGATGGAAAAACAGTATTCCATGCAATAGGATCCTGCAAAAAAGCAGGAGTAGTTACCCTATTTTCAGACAATGTGGATTTCAAGCCAAAACTGACCAGAAGAGGCAAAGGTCAGTACATATTGGTTAAGGGAACAATTCAACAGTCAGAGATAACAATTAGAAACATACTCACTGAACACTAGTACATCCAACTTCATAAAACAAACACTGCTGGACCAAAAGATCAGATAAACACCAACACAGTTATAGTGGGGGACCTCAATACTCCACTATTACAAATAGATCAACTACACAAAAATCAAAGAAATGTCAGAGTTGAACCACACTTTTGAATAAAAAGATTTAATAGACACCTTGAGAGTGTTCCACTCAATGACAGAATATACCTTCTTCTCAGCACTACATTGACTTTTCTGCAAAATAGGCCACATAAAGCATGGTTAAGTAAATGCCAAAGAGTTCTAATTATCTCATATATATTATTAGATCATAGCACAATGAAACTAGAAATCAATGGCAAAAGAAACCACAGAAATTATTCAAACATATGAAAACAATATAAGCAATAGGTCACAGAAGAAATCAAGGGTGAAATTAGACCAGTGATGGCAAATCTTTTAGAGCTTTCAATGATACAAGTGGTGGTGACACACATGCCATAGGTTTGCTACCACTTAATTAGACAGTTCCCAGAATCAAACAATAGTGTTAGTACAAAGTAGTAGAACCTATGGGACACAGTTAAAGCAGTCTTAAGAGGGAAGTTTATAGATGTGAATGTCCACAGCAGAAAATCAAAGCAAGTCCAAATAAATAACCCTAAATAAATAACGCACCTCAAGAGCCTATAAAAACAAGAACAATCCAAATCCAAAGCTAGAACAAGGAAGGAAATGATAAAGATCAGAGCAGAAATTAATGAAATTGAGACTACCAAAAAAAGAGGAAAGACCTAAATCAAAGCTATTAGAAATGAAAAAGCAATATCACAACAGACATCACCAAAATCCAGAAGATTATTAGTAACTTCTTCAAAAACCTATACTCCAATAAATTAGAGAATCTAGAAGAAATGGACAGATTCCTAGATACATATGTATTAACAAAACTGAACAAAGAAGATTTGAAAACCTTGAATAATCCAATAACTGGCAATGAAATTGAAGCAGTAATAAAACATCCTGCCAACTGAAAGCCAAAGACCAGATGGATTCACTATTGAATTCTACAAGAACCCTGGGGAAGGGCTGGGGATTTAGCTCAGTGGTTCTGCCGCCTGCCTTGCAAGCATAAGGACTGAGTTTGATCCCAGGTACCCCCCCAAAAAAAGAACACTAGGGAAGATCTTTCATCAGTACTCATCACTTTTTAATGATATTGAAAGGGAAAGCATGTTCCTGAAGTCATTCCTGGAAGCCAGCATTACCCTAATTCCAAAACCAGGCACAGACTCAATTGAAAGAGAGAATTACAGATGGGGCAGGGCTCCTCTGCTGCTTCCAAAGCAGCAAGGGAGCCTCATTGGTGGGGTGGTGCGGTGCCGGGGTGACTTCCACAAAGCTTATTCTGAGCATACTGCTGTCAGGCATGAATATCCAGTTTCCCTTTAAGTCATTCAGGGTTCAACCCTGTAACTTTTTCATTCAAAATTATTTTATTATTTTAAAATTGTACATATTTATGATATACAGTGTAATTCAATACATGCATACAATATCAACCTTTGAGCTCTTAATCATTCTCAATCTTGAGTGTGCGTCATAATAACAAATAGTTCAGAACTTTGATACACCACTACAAGTGATTGTTATGGTTTGGATCTAAAAGTCCCTCCAAGGTCTCATGGGGCTTTGGAAGGTGATTGGACGACAGGGGCATGATACTTATCAGTGGATTGATCCATTGATAAGTTCATAGCTAAATGTGCTGTTAGAAGGTGGGGCCTGGTTGTAAGAGGTATATTTTACTGAGGGCATGCCTTTGGAGGCAGATGGTCCTGAGAACCAACATCAGCTAACAACAGTAATTTATCAAACCACCATTCATAACCATAAGCAAAAAATGAAAACTAGTAATGTAAAAAACCCACAAAAAACAAAAAACAAAAAACAAAAAAACCAGGGCTTGGAAATGGGGACATATTTGAGAAACTAGACTAAATGGTCCAGTAAAAATGGTGAAATAAAAACTTTTTAAAAACAGATTCATAGCTTCATGAGAGCTGAGAAAATGTTATTTCATGTAAACAAGGACAGGTTGATACAGAAGAATAGGGAAAGAAAAATGAACCATTGGAAATAATGATAACAATAGGACAGAGTGTAAAAATTTTATGTGGAAAATTCCTTTCTCCCTTACCTCATTTCCATGCAGAAGAATTTCCATTACAATAGAGCTCTTGGCCTCTTTCCATCTCCTCTGGCACTGAGTGGTCTTGTAAATGGATTCTGGAGAAGGAAAAAGTCATTGTGGGTTGTCGCTTCCCAGTCTTCGCTGGCTCTGTCTGGCTTCAGAACATATGCACTCTGGTATTTTCTCGAATTCCTAGAACTCCAGTGTATAAATTGAAAAAAATAACCAAAAAAAAGCTGAATTGAGGCAGGGCGGGCACTGTCTTTCTGGGAGAATTCCTCAAGTTCAGTATCCGTAGTTCTTTGCTTTCCAGTAAATATATACTCAGTCAAGAACTGATAAAAGGCATGTAGGGCAAATACAGGCATTTCCAGAAGGAAGGAAAGGAGGCAGTGGAGCAGGTGAGTAAAATCAGCAATCAAGGAAAAAAACAATAGAAAGTGTCTAAAAGCTAAAGATTCATGTTTCAAGTCATAGAATGTTCATTAATTCATGTAATAAAGGATCTGTACGTAAATAAATCCTGGTAAAGTTCCTGAACTCCAAGAGAAAAGGAACTCTGGCATGCATTTAGAGTGATTTTCCTGCTAAACTATACTGACTAGCATGTAAGTACCATCAAAGCAGGGTGTTTTGTCTGTTCTAGTCATTGATTCATCTGGTCCCTTCCATTACTTAGAAGAGTGCTTGTCACATAATAGGCATTGAACAGATATGCATGGATGAACTAACTGCATGAATAAATCAACCCCTATCTCTAAGCTGAGGTCATGAAAATATCTTTTTTACATTGTTTCAGGAAATCTGTGTGCCTTGCCTTTTATTTTTATAGATATTTTCCATAAAAATTGGTACTTGTGAGTGCTGTAAGATTAGACTTCAAGTCTCTTTTTTTCCCATATGCATATTCAGTTGTTGCAATGTTATTTAATGAAAATATTCTTTCTTTCCCCATTGCTTCATAGTGTTATCTGTATCATATAATAATTGATCATCTATGAGTAGATGTGCTCCGGGGATTTTATTTCTATTCATTGACTTAATTGTCTACTCTTTACTATTACACATTCATAATTGCATTAAAATAATTCTTGATATTTGGTATATCAAGACTTTCTACTGTGTCTTAATTTTCAAGAGGGGTGTAGCTATTTTGACAGTTTATATTTTTGTATATTTTAAAAATTAAGCTCAATAAGTTGTACAAAATCACTTATCAAGGCATTATTGGGATTATGTTAACACTGTAGAGAAATTCAGGTGAGAACTAAATTCTTCATGTTATTTAACTTTCCAATAAAAACATAGTTTTTTGCCGGGGATTTAGCTCAGTGGTTTCGCCGCCTGCTGTGCAAGCGCAAGGACCTGAGTTCGATCCTTGATACAAAAAAACAAAACAAAACAAAACATAGTTTTTTTTCTCTGTTTACTTATGTTTAAAAATTTAATACTTTATGATTACAAATATTTGTAGGTGTAGTGGGATATTGCAATACATGTGTGCAATGTGTAATGATCAAAGCAGGGTAATTAGTATAATTATCACCTCACTTATTTCTCTGCATATTTTGAAATATACAGTAAATCATTGTCAACTATGGTCACTTTACTGTGCTATAAAACACTAGAACTTATTCTTCTTAACTGTAATTTCGTACTTGTTAATCAACATTTCTCTATCTCCTCTTCCTCATGCCTTTCCAAGCCTTTGGTAATCAATTTTAAACTTTATATCCATGTGATCAGTGCTCTGAGCTTCCCACATAGTAAAACACATATTATTTGTCTTTCTGTGGCTGGTTTAACATAATGTCCTCCAGGCTCATCCCTATTGCTGCAAGTAATGAGATTTTATGCTTTTATGGCTTAATAATATCTCATCCTATTTATATGCCACAGTTTCTTTACCCATGCATCCATTAAAATCAATTTTTTAAAAGAATATTTTATGGTTGTTTGTGTAGGTCCTCCATCATTTCTTAAATTTACTCTTAGACATCTGAATTTTTTATGCTATTGTAAATACTCTTAAAATCATACCCACTTTTTTTTTTTGGTACCAGGGATCAAACTCAGGACCTTGGGCTTGCAAGGCAGGTGGTGGAACCACTGAGCTAAATCCCCAGCCCAAAATCATATCCACATTTTACAGAATTACAGAGAAATTTCATACATCAACCTTGTAGTCACCAACCTTTCTATGCTCAGTAATTATTCTAATACTTTTTCAAAATATTTTTCGATTATCTAAATATACAGTAACTAATCCACAAATAATAACTAATTTCCTTTTAATAACTCTCATAAGTCTCTTTTTCTTGCTTGATTGCAGGTTTTTAACACAAATAATCATTTCTACTTTGAAGTAAAATTATGTTTTTTCTTTTTTTTAAATTTTACTATTTTGTGAAAAAGCTACAAGCAGAATTCATAAATAGACATTTCTATTTAAAGCAGGAAAATGATAAAGTAGCTTCTAATAACATAGTCGTGCACATGCCAGTAACAGGAATATATTAACATCTTTTATTTGCTAGACAAAGAGCAGTGTCCAATATAAATTTCCCCAAAACATTTAAGACCTGTGAATTTCTGACCAGTTCACAAAACCACCAACTGACACTTTAGCATGAAGTGAAAACAAACCTAACAGACTGTCAGCTCTAAAGATGTTAGAGAGCAGAAAGCTTCCAAGGAAGTGTTATACAAGCTGTCTTTCTGGCCAAATGGAAAATATAGCTCGTATAATACATTAACAAAAATTTACAAGGTAAGATTATGTTTCCACATACTTAACAAGCATTCACTATTTGTCTCCAACAAACAAAGCTAAGGAAATAATGTGACCACCTTTACACAGTACATTAAGGTTACAAGTCATACACAAGAACAGAAGTACTTGTGCATTAAAAACTGTTCAGCTTCATTGTCGTACTCTAAATGTTGGCTCTCAAATCATTTTCAGTTATATACAAGCAAAGATTTTAATATATTCAGCAATTAATAAATTTTCAATAATTTAAGATACGGTAGCTTAAAAAAGTAGACTGAGAATGGTCTTGATAAGGCAGGTAAAACATCTTAGTTGAATGAAAACTCACAGAAGCTTTTGCCAATTTCTTAAATATTCAGATTGAAACGGAAAGGTTTGTATTAAAACACGTTCTTAGGGCTGGGGATTTAGCTCAGTGGTTCTGCCGCTTGCAAAGGACCCAAGTTTGATCTCCAGTACCAAAAAAAAAATGTTTTCTAGGAGTCAAGATGCCTTTACCTTTTTTTAAGTTGCATGACTCAAGCAGAACAAATCAGGTAAGCTGTGTGTGTGCCTGTGCACACATGAGTGTGTGTTGTATTAAAATAAATGGAAACTTGCAAGCATAACACTGTACTTTTTGTTTTTTTTCTTTTTAAACCTGCTTTCTTCTGTGCCACTGAATACCAAATATTTCTGGTCCTCTTTTAATATATATCTTTATAACTTACACTAGTGTTTTTATGCACTGCCTACTAATTGTAGGCCAAACTGCAAAGGCAGAACATTAGAGGAACTCCATTTCCAGAATACATGCCTGAGGGGTGTCAACAATTTCAGAAATTAAGTCTAAAAATAGCTACCACTTCAGTATCCCAACACACATCCACAGTTAAAGGGTGGCCTTCTGACTTCTGATTGCTTAGGTAACTCCCACTGCTAGCTACAGTTCCTACCAAAACAGCAAAGTCATCCCACCTGTTCTACAGCAATCCACCTCCCCTTCCTTCACCTCTCTCGTTCTTTAATTTATCATGGAGGCAAAACTGAAAAACCAAGACATTGGTAATGAGTTAATTAGCAGCCTGTGAGTAGCTAGTTAATCACCTATTCCACTAATCTAGGGGTCCAATCACTTTACATGAAACTAATTTTGAAAAGTACATGTGTTTCTGGACAAAATAAATACCACCACTTATTGGTTCAAAAAGCAGTGCAACCCACTTGAATTTGGTGGCATTTAATTTTTTTTAACAAGTTAATTAAAAACTTAGCAATTCCTTACTTCTCTGGAAAATAAATATGGCTAATTTACCCTCCCTGAGACCCTTAATAAAAAGGGTATTAAAACTTTAGTATGTCTTTGCAATATCCCACTAATATTAAAATGTGGATTTAAAAGTCATAGTCAAATCACTATGTATTTTATATTCTGATGCTTGTAGAGAGCACCTGATTTCCTTTGGTTCATTAATAAATACTTTAAAAAGATATTTAAAAAGATAAGCACAGCTTGCATCCCAGATACAAGCATTATTTTAAAAAGAGGGGAACATTGTCCATGCATATGAGAATAGGACCGCAACAACAAATGACACTGCTTTATAATCTAGATTTTTTAAAAACAGAATTTAACTTATGGTAATTAGTGGACCTCAGAATAGTTTTAATGTAAATGTGAAAGGAACCTTTACTTTTGGCTACTCAATTCAAGCCATTAATTTCTTTTTACTTGTTGCCTCCACAGACAGAATTTAGTTCTATTAATAAGCAAATTACATTCTTAACACCAAAATATGGTGCTTCATTACATTATATGCCCTCTCATGAGTCCTTAAAGTAAGATCAAATAAAGGAAGGTTAACATCAAATTCTTATGCTTGAAATGATTCTGAAGTACTACAAACTCAGTGGATATGAACATAGATGTCAAATAGAAGGTAGACCCCCAAATCTGAATAAAAGTAAAGCAAAACAACATTTTTTAAATGATAGGTGGAATTGTATTAGTAGTCTTTGATTTTTCTTTTTTTTTTGCAAGACAGTAAAAAGAGTGAAAACAGAGAGAGAGTTCACTTGAGCAGTCTTTCTGTCAATGAAGACAGAGATCGCAGGTGCATTGGCCCTTGCCATGAGTTTGAGCTTTTCCTGCTCCTTAGCCATCCACCACTGGAGTCCCTTCCCACCACAGGGAACTGGGAAATATCCACATACTGAAGGGCTCCATGTTGGGACTGATGTGTAGTTGATAACCATTGTTTAGTAAAATGAACCATACTAGGTTTTAAGAAAGAAAAATGAATTCTAACAACAACATTGGTGAGGGACAAGGGAACATGAGGCAAACAAATTCCAGTAACAAAAACCACCACTGCAAAGTCATGTGCAAAGTGGAAACAAGGGATTGCTTCCCAGTGTGGTATAGGACAAAGATGGAGTTTTAATCCTAAAACTAAAAGACAACTTCTAGATTTACCTCAGATATGAGTAGAGGTCTGGAAAATGGATGGAATTCGAGTCACAGAACACCACATTTTCATGAAAGTGAGAACAGCAATGTTAACATGTAACTGAAATTTACATGAATACTTGACATTCTGGAGCTAGTTTACTTTTGAATGATCAAAGCCCTCCCCTCAACTAAACCACTTGTGATTTGTCAGTTATCCCATTGCAAATGCAGGCTATCTGGAGCAGTCTTTAAATTTGAGATCACATAGTTTAAAAATATATTTTTTTATATCATCCAGGACTCTTTACAGACAGATGAGAGAATCAAGTTCTCATGTGGGTTGGAGCACGCTTTATGTAAGACTGATTTTAATTCAATTTCAGCACTTTCATGGAAGGGACTGTCCCAGATCTATAACTGTTCAATGTTGTATTCACTTCACAGTGTATCAAGCACCAGCGTTGCCATGGATTGGTTTCAAATAACCCTTTATATACAATTTTATATTTACATATATATAGTTAGAGCAAAACTGATAGCACATAGTATAACTAGAAGAAAGAACTAAACTTAAAGAGGATATGCTGAAAGGATGGAGTTTGTGAACACAATAAATAAAAGTCCCCCCTAACCCCCCCTCAACAAAATAAAAACAAAAAACCAGTTGTAATGTACATGGAAAAATTGTTCAGAGCAGTTTTTTTTAATATAAAAAGTAGATTCAGGAGCACATCCAATTATAAATGATTGTTAGGAAAATCATATGAAACAATGGCATACATAAAAGTGTCAAGAGTAATTGTCAGGGTGCGAAATTCCTTGGTGGCCAGATACCCACGGCAAGCAGAAATTATCCTGGGAGCATTGCTCAGAGGTCGATGTCCATAGAAGATTCTCCATGGTCGCCAACAGCACGGGCAGGTGGAGGATTTGAATTTCATACCCTGATTCATAGTTTTCACAACTCCATGTGCAATTTCAGAAAGATTCATCATTTACTGCCGATGTGTCTGCCGCCTTTTGGCGTGGAGGAACGGGAGAGCCCTTGTCTCTGCTCTCTGACCCCGAGCTGCCCTGGTTCTGCTGTCCGGACCCTGCACTGGAGGTCACTGTGGGTGACGATGTCGAGGAAGAGCGAGGCTTTTCCTCCAAGCCTGTGGTAATGACGGTACGTTGTCCACGGTTACTGCCAACAGCTGTACAGTGCTCCTGCCCACAGTTTTCAGCCGGGGCCTTGAGGTGGGATTCGTTTCTCTGGTCTTTGCTGTAGCTTTTGGAGACTGTATACTGTTAGCTTCACTAGGAGGATCTTTCAGAATACCTGACTTTGGTTTGTTTTCTTGTTGGTATTTTTCTTGGTAACACTAGGATTGATTTCCTTATCTTTTTCAGGTTTCTCTTCATCTTGCTTTTCAACCTTCGCAGATGCTGCATTTAAAGGCTTCAGCGCTGTTCCTGAAGGTACAAACGCTACAATCCCGAAAGCCTTCCTCCACGGCAGGTTTTGCTTGTCTTTTGGGCCTGGCTAAATCCCCTTTTGTCTGGGATGAGGAGCCGTCACCACGGCTGCGCTCGAGCCACATGGCCTCCTGTTGCCACCCTAAAATTGTGTTTGTTCATGAAGGGCTTTGTATGTGACATGTATATCAGTATTTCCTAACAAAACTCAGTGGCAGCCCTCCTCCTCCAAGATGACGAGCGGTGGCAGTGGGGGCGTTTCGGTGCCTGCGCTGTGGAGTGAAGTGAACCGTTATGGACAGAACGGCGACTTCAAGTGCGCTCTGAAGACCGTCAACAAGATACTACAGATCAACAAGGATGACGTAACTGTCCTGCACTGTAAAGTGGTCTGCCTTACTCAGAATGGAAGTTTCAAGGAAGCCTTAAATGTCATCAGTACACATACCAAAGTTTTAGCCAATAACTCTCTCTCCTTTGAGAAGGCATATTGTGAGTATAGGCTCAACAGAATTGAAAGTGCCTTGAAGACAATAGAAAGTGCCAACCAGCAGACAGACAAGCTAAAAGAGCTGTAGAGCTGTATGGACAAGTGTTACACCGTTTGGAACGCTATGATGAATGCTTAGCTGTACATAGAGATCTTGTGCAAAACTCCCAAGATGACTATGATGAGGAAAGAAAAACAAAGCTTTCAGCAGTTGTTGCAGCTAAAAGCAATTGGGAAAAAGTGGCTCCAGAGAACCTGGGCCTCCAAGAAGGCACCCATGAACTGTGTTACAACACCGCCTGTGCACAGATTAGACCAGGCCGGCTGAACCAGGCAATGAAAATCCTACAGAAAGCTGAAGATCTTTGCCGCCAGTCATTTTCAGAAGACTCTGATGGAACGGAGGAAGACCCACAGACAACTGGCCATCATTCATGGTCAGATGGCCTACATTTTGCAACTTCAAGGTCATACAGAGGAGGCTTTGCAGCTTTATAATCAGATAATAACACTGAAGCCAACAGATGTGGGATTACTAGCTGTAATTGCAAATAACATCATTACTATTAATAAGGACCAAAATGTCTTTGACTCCAAGAAGAAGGTGATATTAACCAATGCAGAAGGAGTAGAGTTTAAGCTTTCCAAGAAACAACTGCAAGCTATAGAATTTAACAAAGCTTTACTTGCTATGTACACAAACCAGGCAGAGCAATGCTGCAAAATATCTACTGGTTTACAGTCCCAAAGTCCTGAGCATCTCCTGCCTGTGTTAATCCAAGCTGCCCAGCTCTGCCAGAAAAAACAGCACACAAAAGCAATAGAGCTGCTCCAGGAATTTTCAGATCAGCATCCAGAAAATGCAGCTGACATTAAGCTGAGTATGGCACAGTTGAAAATTTCTCAAGGTTAATATATTCAAAGCATGCCTAATTCTGAGAAGCATAGAAGAGTTAAAGCATAAACCAGGGTGGTATCAGCATTAGTGACCATGTACAGCCATGAGAAAGATATTGATAGTGCCATTAAGGTCACACAGGGTATCCAGTGGTACCAAAACTGTCAGCCCAAATCTCTTGCTCATTTGTCCTTGATAAGAGAAGCAGCAAACTTCAAACTCAAATATGGGTGGGAGAGGGAGACAATTAGGACCTAGAACAGCTATGGAAGCAAAATCCAAAAGATACTCACACCCTGACACAGCTTATTTCTGTTTACTTACTTGTAGATCCAGAGAAAGCAAAAGCTCTTAGTAAATACTTGTCCTCATCAGTTAGTATGCCTCTAAAAGTAGATGTCAAGGCCCTTGAAAATTCTCCTGGTGCTATGTACATTTGGAAGAAGGGTGGAAAAGTCACTGGAGATAGTCAACCAAAAGAGCAAGGTCAGGGATATTTGAAAAAGAAGAAGAAAAAGAAGGGAAAACTGCTTAAGAATTATGACCCAAAAGTTACCCCAGGTCCTGAAAGATGGCTGTCAATGCTAGAACATTCTTACTACCGAGGAAGAAAGAAGGGTAAAAAGAAGGATCAGATTGGAAAGGGTGCTCAGGGACCAACTTCAGGAGCTTCATCTGAACTGGATGCCAGTAAAACTGAGCAGTCCTCCCACCTCCCCAAGACCAGGCAGTGCAGCAGCCATATCTGCCTCTACAAGTAGCATCAAACCCCCAAGACACCAGAAACATGCAGGGGCTCCAGCAACAAAGAAGAAACAGCAACAGAAAAAGAAGAAAGGAGGAAAAGGCAGCTGGTGATTAGAATGTTCTTGTTCCAGGCTGTTTGTAAGCTAGTTTCAGTGACACTAAGAACATAATAAAAGTAACCCAGTGAGAAGCATAGAACTCCTCCCTCTTCCATCCCCCTATTTTCATAAAATTATATCTTGTGTGTCAAATAGGACAACATCTTCCTCAGACTGTCTAGTTAGATTTGGCTAACTTGTCCCACATAGTTTTGTACACATTATGAGGACTGAAGATGATCGGTCATTTACCCACCTTGATAACTGTTGCATCCTTTATCTTTGTTGATTTGATCTTTTTTCCGTTTCACAAATGAGGCACATTACTTGAGGTTTCCCAGGGATTTAAACAGAAACTATTTCTGCTGTTTCAACTAGAGTCTGAAGAGTGAAGGTGCTTGTTCCTATCAAGTCCCACTTTAAATTATGTCTCAGGAGGCTCTGGGAGACTAAAAGTGGAATCTTCTGAGGATTTCAAATATTTGCTTAGAAATATCATGTGATAAAAAGGGACCTTATTAAAACACTGGTGTTCTTCACTTGGCTAAATGAGTGGCCTCGAACAGACGACTGTAAATGTCTTTAATAATTTTAACCACAAATTCTGTCTTGGATACTAGAATATGGGATACTTTTCATTTATGTGGCAGCTTTGTCATTTTCATTTTCAGATTATGTTAGCATGGTGATTTAGCACCACCGAAGACTTCTAGAAAATACATCAATGTTGCTAGTAGTTCACTTTTAGACCCAGTGTCAGAGGTCAGATGGGTTTGGACTATTTCAATCAAAAAGATGAATGTTCCTGAAAGTTGACTTCATTAGGTAGAGAGGAAATCAATACCACACAGTATTAAAATCTAACAGAACTGGTTGACCCAATTAATATACTCAAATGGCTCTTCTTTCTAGTTCTGGGTTATGACTGTTCATTACCTTTCCCAGAGTAATGAAGTGTTTTACAGTCAGTTTGTGATATAAATGTTACTCATCTTTGCTTACCTACAAGCCACTGTCATTCAACAGCTGTGAGACATGTTAGGATGCCTACCCTTGTTGGTATTCATTTTATGCTCATTTATTTTAGACTTTTGAGTATTTCCTTGTGACTGCATTACTCTGTCCATGTGAATAAAATGTTTGACTGAACATATCTACTGAAACATCTTCAGAGAGTTTTTTTTTTAAGAGGCTTCCTGTATAAGAAATAGTATGCTGTCTTTCTGTTTAGCACAGTCCAAATCTGCAATGGCATCTAAACAAGATCTTAAAGTGATTTATTATGATATAATTGCTCTTTTGAGCTCTATGGAGAACAGTGTTTTGGTAAGAATGACAGATATTCATTACTTCTGAATATATCCTCTGTTGCAGAAATAATCATTAGTAAATCTCTTAAAATTCCATTAAATAGCTATAGTTCAGGATAATAATTTTTTAGGTTAAACAACAGAGTCTTGGTGAAAATTATCCATCTTTGAAAATTCTGACTCAAGGCAAAACAGTGAAATTTATAATTCCTTAATTGTAGTTATTGACAGCGTTGGTCAATTGCAAAACAACTGAAAAACCTTAATTCAGGTAAACAAGCTATTGTCAAATGAAGTATAAACATCTACATTAACTTCCTAGTAATTCTTACCTCCTTTGGACAGGCTGACAGTGACATTACATACTTTGTTTATACATGGGTGTGTGTACATTTATAAAATCTAGTATGGATATGTCCTTCACTGTGACACATTTTTAAATAAAATATTCCGGCAGTGAAAAAAAAACTCAACTCAGTCACAATAGTCATCTACAAATGAAATTTGAATACTCATAAAACATCTTCCTACAGGAAAAGATTTCCTTTTATAAGCAGCATGTAAATCGTTAGAATATAGAGGAGGACTACAGAGAGGTTGGCCGTTCCAGACAAAGCAAAAGTTTGAGCAAATGCTAGGAATTGGGTGTAAGGACAAAGACCTTTCATGTGAGAACCTGAAAGAATGCCAGAGAAGGAGCACAGTGAAGGGAAGCTAGGGTGTCCTGTGGTGGGATTGAGAATTAGGCAAGTTCATATCATTCAGAAGCTTCCATCCTGAGTATTTGAGAATATCCTTGGCCAGAATTTTCCACTATTGACCAGACATTTTCACATTCTGTTAAAAATGAATCATTTTAATCTTGTGAAAGGTATGTAGGGATAACTATTATCTTTCAAGTCACACCATGATCCACCTTACTTAATAAGATACTGTTCTTATGGCTGTAAGTAGTGAAAAAATGCTTAAAAGTTTCCATGAAAAATCTGTTTAAAAATTTTACCAGCTTGGCACTTGATGTTGTTTCCAGGAATCTAAGGGTACCTACTCACTAGATATTCCTTAGTTAAAGTAATGGAGTTGTGAATTGTGAGTGAACATCAACAAGAACAATACTAATTTCTCTCTATGAATGTGACAAGGAGGATTCTGTACACATAGTCTTTTAAGCATTCATATCAGTGTCCATATCCCTCCCCCAAGATAAGAAGGTAAGATCTGATCAGAAATATAAAATACAATTAACCTAATGTTGAACACCATCAGTGAAACAAAGGAAAACAGAGTAAAGTGGACCCATCAAGATTAGGTGTCAGTAAAGTCTCAGGAAGGAAGTTTAAACAGACACTGAAGGCTAAGAATGAATTAGAACAAGGAGTGGGATGAGTGCTTTTACCATGAGGAAAACATATGTACGTGAAGGCCAAAAATGAGAAAAAGAATTAAAGTTGTGGGACCATTTTGGTATATCCGGAACTCAGCATACAAAAAACAAGGCAAAGTGATTACAGATTGGAATGGAAAAGCTGAATGGAATAGGCTCATGGAGGCCTCCTGAGCTGGGTTTTGGAATGTGAACTTCAGTCTTTAAAGGTAAGAGAGTTTACCATCAACTAAATTTATGTTTGGAAGATCATACTGGCCACACTGTAGGCCTTGGAGATTAGTGTTGGTGGGAAAGCTCTTCAGAGAGACTGACCAGTGATCAAACTATTCTGATGATCTAGGGAAGAGATTATCTTGTCTTGGACTGGTGTAATGCCACAGGAGACAGAGAAAAATAATCTGATTCACAGTATTTCTAGGATACAGAGTAAAGAGCACTTGGTGACTGATTGTGGTTGGGAGGGAGAGGACAGAAAGAGGGAAGAGGAAAGGATGATGGGCTGGTTCTAAGCTTCTGGCTTGGGCAACAGAGTCATTATTATGACTGAACAGAAGCAGGGAACATGATTCAGTTTGGGAACCAGAGATATTGAGCTTAGTTGATAATGAGTTTAGAAATGAGTTAATGTTGAGTTTGAGGTGCCCCAGAAACTCCTACATCCATGGACACTGCCATTCTTAAGTTTAGAAGAGTGGTCTGGCCTATTTGAGTGATAGATGCTATGCAAACAAGTAAATTGCTCATTGTTGCTGTATAGAGGGAAGAGACAGCATCTACCTTCACCATATCCTTGAATCATGTGAGAAGTACAGGACAGGAAACCTCTCCATAATCCCATCCTGTTGATATTTACTTGTGTTAGTCACTTCCAGCTCCTAAATGCACATTTAAAAAGATTTCTGTGGAGCTATCAATTCTTCACATATTGCCTATTTCACTGCTTCTGTTCACATGCAAGCATCTTAAGAGAGTGGTCTGCATCCACTTTTTCCATTTCTTCCCAAACTACTCACTTTCACTCTGCAGCATTAAAGAATGTCCTCACCAACACATTCAAGCAGTTCTCAAGGCAACCTATGACTTTATACTTTACTTCTCAACCAGTTTTCTTTGACACTATCTCAATCACGTTTCCTCCTACTTCACTGGATCCTCTAATTTTTTCAAAGAATAACAAATATTCACTGGAGAATTGCTAGTGTCCTATTTTTGAATCAAACTGAAGTTTGGTGTGGTTAGTACATTAGTAATTGATTATAATTAGTAACTGGGCCCAGGTCTGTTTCCTGCACAGCTCCACATTCAAACCACTGTGCTATCCAGTCTGTTTTCTGGAGGGACAGAAGAGGTAACTGGTAACCAAATGAAGAAAAGGCAGTTTGAGAGGGGAGGGAGAGAGGTAATGTCCTGTGTTGATTACAAGACTGCAGTTCCCCAGGGTGACCACAAGAGGACAACATTAAGAAGCGAAAGGCCCCCCCCCCCCCCCAAACCAGCAGCAAAAGGCCATCCTGTTCCAATGCAGCTCTGGATCCCCTTGGTTGGTTTGTTCTGAATGTGAGCACTGGTAGACCACTGCTTCCAGCCACACCCCTAATTCCATTCCAGTAGCTCATCTCCCAGCCCTGTTATTTCTCTTTTCCCCTCTACCCTAAACACCCCACTACTCACCCAGTTTCCTAAACTGGTCTCAGAAGAATTGGGTAGGAGTCTGGCTCAGTTTTCCCCGGACACTAGAGCAGAGCTAAGGTCCCAGTTCACTCCATGGCTACCTTCATACTCCCTGAGGCCCCCAGAGCAGATACTTGTGGGTAGTGGCTGAGGGCTGAGGCACTGATTGCAAACGTGCAAGGCTGGAGCAGGGAGGAGAGGGAAGGGAGGTTTGTCTTGGCTTTGGGAAATCCAAGGACTGGGTGCTGTCAAGGAAGCTGGGCCTTGGATCACACTACCCAGCTACTGAGACAAGACCTGACAGACAGCAACCTTTCCATGCCACAGTAGCCCGGATCGCAGACTGTGTCCAGTGATAAAGAGGAGTTTCTTCAAGCTTCTCCAAGGCATCTTCCAAGCTTTGCCTTATTCCTTGGCCAGAACTGCCCAGTTCTAACCTCCTACCCTCCACTTAAGAAGCAGAGAGCAAGGGAAATTAATTCAACCAGGAAAAATGTAAAGTGTGTGTGTGTGAGTATGTGTTTGTATGTGTATGTATTGATTTTCAATGAATGGTGGTGATGGATAATGAAGAAGGAAACTGAGAAGCTGGGCTGGAAAGTTAAGTTGGACCCACACTGTGAAGGGCCTTGTATGCATACCATAGAGTTCTCACTTTGACTTGAAGGCTATGAGATTCACCTGTATCTTGCTAAACTGTGTAAGATGGGTTGGAATAGACAGGGTTCAGAAGCAGGGGGATGAATTAGAAAGGTTTTACATAATAAAGGCGGAGGGATTGATATAATGACATTGAGGGAGGGAGGGTGTGTCAGATAAGAGGAAAGACCCCACTAGACTAGTTCAAAAAGCGAAGTCACACACAGGGGTGAAAGGGCAGATAAGTCGAGATGGGGCTAGCTAGCTGCCGAGACTTCGGTGACCTGGGAGCTGGGTGGCACCATTCACTGAGCTCAGGACCAGAGCCAAGGCACAGGTTTGCAAGGGGTCTTATCTGGGGCAAGATGAGTGTGAGCCTCATAGTCTACTCTGGTGGAAATGTTAAGCAGGTGGTAGTTTATATGGCTGGATTTCAGGGCAAAAGCTTAGAGCAGAGAGGTCAGGAAGAAGTTGGGCCTGAAGTGATATGAGATCAGTAGGGAGAGAGGGTGGAGGAAGGAGTGTGCCTTTGACTACCACAGAGCGATGACAACAGCACTAAATGATTCTCTTTCCATGTCTGGAATGCATCTGGCTTCCATGTCCCATCCCAGCCAGGATAATTTGTTAGTGACTGTCACGTGAACCTTGAGAGATCTGGTGGCAGATTTGGTTCTATACTTTGTCCCAATGGTTAAGACAGTTCCCTGTCACCGTATTTCCCCACTCCCAGGACACCAGAACAGCTTTCCCCAATTTTCTTTGATTAAGAATAAAATCACTTAGGGAAAAAAGACTTGTGTTTTTTGAAACAGATCTTGGAAATTTTGATTATCTGGGGCTTGGAATAAGTCCTGGGGTGGGGGTAATGGGGTTTACAACCAATTATATCAGGGAAATTTGAGAAATACCACACAGACCTAAATATAAACCTGTCTTAAAATCTAGTCCCAGATCAGTCCATGCTTCTGGCTCTAAATCAGATTATAGTAGGTCTTACAGTCAACCACATACTGAAACTCTGACTCTGGACCTAAAACTAAAAGACCTAGGATAGCAGTGGAAGATTTCTGCACACCTGTCTATCCTGATGGGGAAGGGCTAAGAGCAGTAGCGTGGTCAACAATGTGGGCTTTAAAAATAAAGGACTCTTAAATGTTTTATGAATGAGCATGTACACATTGAGACTAATAACACTAGAATTGTTTTGTACAGCACTGGGGCCTTGGGGAACAGGATAAGATTTGGGGTATTCAGGAAGGTGTGTATAAGGAGAATTAAAGTAGAGGGATGCTGGGGTTCAGAATTGCTAGAAATATTTAGTCCTCTTTGCTACTGTTACTGTTCCAATGTCTTTCCCTTAGGAGCCCTTTCTCTTTTCTGAGATATGACTGAATATTTCTTTTTTTTCCCTTTCCTAGACTCTGGATTTGGGATGCAGAAGTTACAGCTCTTGGGGCCTGTCATGGCCACTCCAAATGGAACTCTGGTCCACCCAGGCTATTTCTTACTGGTGGGCATCCCTGGCCTGGGACCTAACATACACTTTTGGTTGGCTTTCCCACTGTGTTTTATGTATGCCTTGGCCACTCTGGGCAACCTGGCCATTGTCCTCATCATTCACGTAGAGAGGCATCTGCATGAGCCCATGTACTTCTTCCTGGCTATGCTCTCCACCATTGACCTGGTCCTCTCCTCTGTTACTATGCCCAGGATGGCCAGCCTTTTCCTGATGGGGATCCAGGAGATTGAGTTCAATGCTTGTCTGGCTCAGATGTTCCTTATCCATGCTCTGTCAGCCATGGAGTCAGCTGTCCTGCTGGCTATGGCCTTTGACCGCTTTGTGGCCATATGCCACCCATTGCACCATGCTTCTGTGCTCACCAGGCCTGTTGTAGTCAAGATTGGACTAGCTGCCCTGAGCAGGGGATTTATATTCTTCTTCCCATTGCCCTTCATCCTGAAGCGGTTGTCATACTGCCGAACACATACTGTCACACACTCCTTCTGTCTGCACCAAGATATTATGAAGCTGTCCTGTACCGACACCACAGTCAATGTAGTTTATGGACTCTTTATCATCCTCTCAGTCATGGGTGTGGACTCCCTCTTCATTGGATTCTCCTACATCCTTATCCTGCAGGCTGTGTTGGAGCTTTCCTCTCGAGGGGCAGCACTTAAGGCTTTCAATACCTGCGTCTCCCATCTCTGTGCTGTCCTGGTCTTTTATGTGCCCCTCATTGGGCTCTCGGTTGTACACAGACTGGGTGGTCCCACCTCCCTGCTTCATGTGGTCATGGCTAATGTCTATCTACTGCTACCACCTGTAGTCAACCCCATTGTCTATGGAGCCAAGACCAAGGAGATCAGTTCAAGGGTCATTCATATGTTCTCAGGAGGTGACAGGTGAGAAGGATACCCACCCCAGTGTCCTCAATTTTACCAAAGAGGAGAGGATGAGCGTCTGTCCAATGTCATGGTGATTGGAACATCCAACCTATTGGGCTGTCTGCTTTCTGTTGTCTAAATAAATCTTTTATTTCTGTCCCCAGGAATGATTCAGTACAGAATTTATGACCTTGTCTACACAGGCCATCCTGGAGAATGACTGCTATAATCCCTCTCTTAGGATGGCCTTGTCTTCTTCCTCCTTCCTAACTAGAAAATATACACAGTTTTGACATAAGAAGGCTATAAATGCCACATCTTATGATTCACTGATGTATGATTTTTAATTATGCTTGCTCCCATGTGTCTCTGAATCTGTGTTGGCTATAAACTTTATTGCTTATGCCCCAAAGTGGTTACATAGTTGTAAATAAAGGCTAATGAAGGTGTTTGGTGTAATAATTGGAGGGAGCCTGTAACAGGGGAGGATGTAGTCGACATGAAGTGTTTACATTTCTTTATGCATGTGAGTATGTTTTTGTGTAATCTGCCAATGTCTATCACTGTAACTATGTGAGGAGTAATGGTTGTGGATGTAAGTGGTATATTTATATGGGTATATGTGTGTGTATGTGCATGAGACAGAGAGAATGAATGAATGAATGAGAGTGGAACATGTGCCAGCTGTGTCCAGGTGAGTGTGGTACCTGTACTGTGGTACATATATGTTTTATAAGTTCTGTTTCTGATTATACCTTTACTCTGTTTTCATGATATCTGAGTTAGTATGTGATAGGCCTCTATGGGAGAATATTTCTATGTGCATCTGTTTGTTGGGCAGTGTTTTTATGTGTATCTGGTGAGAATGCGCCCTGTGATTTAGAAATCTAAATCTTTCCTTTTAGATTAGATGCATGTAGAATGTGGTGCACACATGTGTGGACTGTGTAATATTGGGAGGGTTTCACCTTTCAGCATGTGTGATGTTTATGTTTGGGTATATGTCTATCGTGAAAACTATTTTTGATATCAAATTTTTCGTGTGCTGCTACATAGGCCTTTAGACAGATGTGGGTGGAATGTAATGTCTGAAGTATGTGGCTATGTGTGATTTGTTTGTGATGATTGTATCTTTGGGTTTGTGTCTCATGCTTATGTTTTAGGGCCCTTTCCTTTGTGTAACAGGTATGTTTTGTGGCACAAGACTGAGTATAAGTTTTGTATTCATGAGCATTGCTTGATGTATGATGTCTGTATGGGTGGAGGCAGGGGATTAAATAAGTCTAATCATAAGAAGCAAGAATAATTTTCAATGTTGAGTGATAAACCTCCAAGAAACCTAAATTCTTGGTCTGGGCTCAACCAGAGGTTATTCTGCTGTGATAGATTTTACATGATGGTGGTCTGTTTATTCTTTATCATAGAACTTACATATCCATGTGACAGTTGTCTGTCTCTCCTGAGGGTGGAGCCCATGCCTTATGCTTGTTTTCAGAGCCTGGATCCAAAGTGTTGGATGTTCAGCTGGGGCTGCTCAGCAAGTAAAAGGCAGAATGGGTTCTGGTTCACTTTAAATAAACAGATTCACTCTTGTTTCCCTATCAACCCTCATTTCTTGTTCCTCTCTCTCTAAATTATTTTCCTTAATTTGACCTGTGTTACATGAGGTCTAAACAGTACTTTCCCCAGCTATTAATAATCAGCTAAGATCTATAAATAACATTATATTTTAGATCATGTTTCTACTCCCATTTTAGTTAAGCAAACCAAAGCTCTAAGAAGTTAAGTGACTACTTAAGGTTGAAGAGCTGAAACCAGGACAGTGACTCAATGCCAATTTTTTTCTTCACTTGAACCTCAGATCTGAACATTTTGTTAATATGTACTAAAAGGTACAAAAGCTTTGATTGGTGGGGCTACCTGAGGACCATGCCCTCATGGTGTACCCCATTTCCCTATGATATCTCTACCTAGCTTGGCTCAGGAAAGAATCTTTTGAGACTTTATTTATTGAAAGGATGGCACTTAGCCTCCCACAGCCATCTTTCTTAGGGCAGATAATTCTTCAAGTAATACTCATAATTTTTTTTGTTCTGATCTTAAGAGGCAAAGGGGATCTACATCTTCTCCCTACAACCTTACCCCTTCCAAGCCCATCAGTTAGAGTACATAATAGTGCATTTAGTCTTGGAAAAATATTTCTGACAAGTTTTAGAGACCAAATGAGAGACCTGTGTTCTATAGAGGCTCTGGTTTATTACATTCATCTCAGAGCACAGAATTAAGGTTACCTCAAAATTTAAGGTTACCTCTAATCTTTCAAAGTGATTCTTTCCCTAGCTTTAGAAAGCCTGCTTACAGGCATATACTGATCAGTACTTGGCTGAATTCTTGAGGAAGATCTACTTATATCTAGTATTCCCTCTCTGTGTGTGTCTCTCATCTCTAATACTTTACCTTCAAAATATAACTAGGTTAGTCTTCCTGAATCTTTAATTTATCACCTCAACTCAGGGAGCCCTCTAGCTTCTGCCTGGATTCATTTTGCCTTTGCTGCAGCACAGAAACTTTTTCCAGGCAGCAAGCTGGCAAACTATGGATCACATTTGTTTACCTTGTCTTATTTCTCACTGTCCTTCACTGACTGATGCCTAGTATCTTGAAAATTATTTTATATAGGTAATCTACTGTTTCATTTCTTCAGGTTGATATTACTTCCTATTATTCCATCTTGGATGGAAACAGAAGTCCTTAGGGCACTTTGAAAAAGCCTTTTTATCTTCTAAGCTTATGGGAGGATCAACGGAGACAACAGAGATGTCTAAGGCGGTGGCAGAAAGTGTCAGGCTGCAAGATCCACAGGGAGCAGGAGCTCTTGTAATCAGTAATTTTGATGTGGTTTGAGTTAGAATGGCCTTGTTTGACACTGTCTTTTTTATTGAGTTAGCATGCCTTATGTTGTGAACTCATAACTATGATACCGGTGAGTTAAACCAAGTAAAAACCATGATGCTTTCTTTATTGCAGACATAATTTTAACTTATTTCAAAATTTAAGGTATTCAGTTTCACATTCAAATGGTTCTCTGTCTAAAAATTCTCTTACTATTTTTGCCTTTAAGAGAGACACCAGATGGCGTTGGTCTTATATGGCTGGTGTTGGGGGTAGGGAAGGTTAAAGAGAAAACGTCCTTCTTCCTCAGCCAGAAATTTAGTAAACTAAGGCGGGGGAATGGGAGTCCTTGGGTACCCCTGTAATGAGCTGGCCAGACACAAGAGCCAAGCTTTGGAGACAAAGAAGCCCTAGGACTTTGGGAAGGGAGGTTAGGTCCATTAGGTTCAGCGTCCATCAAAGGAAAGGCAGGGGAGAGAGAAAGCTTCAGGATGGGAGAAAGCTGACATTTAATCATGAGGTCCCTTTAAAAATTTACGTTGTCGTTCCTCTGACTGAGTGTGATAAGATTATGAAGAAATTTGGAAAAAGGTCATCAGAAAGACTACGGAAAAAATGGGTTTCATTAGCTTTTTCTTACTCTAACTTTTCATTGTGAACTAACATATATGCCAGCTCTCAAAGGCCCATTTGAGAACTCTAGAGACCCACATTATCCACTGCTCCTCCTTTCCCATACTACTAGGTAGAATGTGGACACTAAGAAGAAAATCTTTATAGAATGTGGACACTGAGAAGAAAATCCAAAATCACAGTTGGCTTGTGAGGGGTATCTGCTGATGAACTCTGGACAAAATCCTGCATGCCCAGAAGGGAGGAGCAGGAAGGAGGAGGGCAGACTGAGAATAAATAACCCCTGCCAGTGAGACCTCAAAGAGGAAGTGGAGACAGAGAGGGCTGGGCTTTAGCACAGCCTGCTAGACTTCTTTTGGAAGAGTGCTGGGAAGAACACACTCCTGCAGGACAACTGAGGTGAGTGCAGGAGACCAGGGGGTATATCAGAGCATGTAGGTTCCTCTAGCTAGGGATCTTCCAGCAGGATTGCTGAGAGAATGAGAAACCAGGCTGTGAAGAATCAGTGTACAGGGTGGGGCTGGGGGATGTGGAGGAAGCCTTCCATCCAAAGGATGACAGTTTTAGTAACTTCTATGTTTGTGTGTGAAGGGGAGCATTGGGTGTTCCATGTTGCCTAAGGATAGTTTTCAAGCAATTTTTCAATGACCAGTGTACAGGAACAGCCATCTAAAGCCTGGCAGGGGCATGCACAAATATGAAAGAGACAGAGAACACAATTTGTTGGGGTTAGATTTGGGTTGGATTGGGGTTGGATTGGTTTAAATGTGTAGACAGGGCCAACCCTGGTGTTGTTAGTGTGGCTGAAGCTCAGTCTATGATTGAAGATCAGGCTTTGGGTAGGGTTATCTTGCCGCCTCTGAGCAGGGTAGATAGATGCCCATCCTATACTTTGCATCAGGAGTTAGGCTGTAGTTGAGATTGGGATTTAGTGACCTGCTGGGGCTTCAAGCCTCTTTAGTATAAGCCTAGTATCAGGGTTCAGTCTTCAGCCTATTTTTTTTTTGTCTTTCCTGGTACTGGGGATGAACTCGGGACCTTGTGCTTGACAGGCAGGCCCCGGAACCACCGAACTAAATCCCCGGCCCTCTTCAGCCTATTTAAAAGTGGCTTAAGGTCTACCCTGCAGTCACCTCTGGCTTTGTACTCTTTTTCCCAGCCATCTAAAGTACTTGCAGCTTTCCAAACAAGGTCTCTTCTCTTTCGCTTTGGGTCTTTGCCTTTGCCGGAGGGCACTTTCAAAAATAAATTAGATCAAGTCCATTGCTTAAATTCCTCCATTCATTCAGAATTAAGCCAAAGCTCTTTGCCATGCCTCACAGACCCCTGTCATCTGACCTAGTCCTTGCCTTCCTCTGCCCTAATCTTAAAGTCTTCAGTGTTCGGGCCACCTTGACCTTTCTATTCCATGAACTACCAGACTCAGTCTTGCTGAAAGACATTTTCCTTGTGTGGTCTCCCGGAATGCCTGGGATGCTCTTTCCTCAAATCTTAGAGGGGCTGGCATTTTCTCATCACACAGCTCTCAGCTCACATGTAACCTCCTCAGAGGCTTTCTTTGGCCCTCACCTCAACTCCACCTTTACCTGAAATTTTCTTGCCCATTTCTTTTTTTGTTGTTGCCTTCTTAGTATGTGAGTTGCAAGAGAGCAGTGATCTTTCCTATTTTGTCCAGTGTTTGATCTCCAGTTTTCATACTCAATTTGTGTTTTGCTATCTGTGTGCTGCTGTCTCTACACTCACCTAACTCCCTGGTTAACTGAAACTGGTTCTAAAAGCATGACTCAGTATCATCTTTTTAGGGAAGCCCTCTGAACCTAAAACTTTTGTAAGCTATTGCTGTCTTTGCTTCTGAGATCTTGGTGCTTGCCTTGTCCTAGTACTTACCCCGATGTGCTGTGATGGTTGAGTGTTTGTCTCAATTTCTCCCACAGAGGGGTGGACCTGTATCTTTGTTTACTCTCTTCTTCAGTAACTTCAACACTTAGTGTACAGAGTGGCACAGAGGAGCCAGCCAGTCAATAATTGTTGAAAAAAAATCAATGTATTGATCAAAGTTCCATGTCAGTCACTTCCCTTTTCTTGCATTTATCAACAGGCGGGCACACACCACACTAGCTCTGGACACTGACATATAAGTAGGCCAAGCTTTGCAAGCCCCTAGAACACTTAACTGGTCCCACTTAAGAAGGGGTGGTGATGGTGGGGACCTGAACCCTAGATGTCTACATAAAGTGGTATAAGGGGACCAGTCTGACTTGAGTGAATAAGGTAGGGTGAGAGCTTCACAGTCATTTTCAGGTTAGAAATTGTACTCTCATCTTTCCATTATTAGCTTAGCAATAAAAAAAGATTGGCCAATATTCTGCAAAGGTTCATCTGCATCATCAGATTCAAGCAAGGTATGGGACACAGTGGATGAAGATAATTTGGGTGATTCTTGGGAATACTACCCTCGTGAAGTCTAAGGACAATTTCTTCCTCTCCAAGAATCAGGTGTCTGTCAAGCTCCTTCAGTCTTTTACAGCCACAGCATTGTCCTTGAGGTCAGTCTTGCCTCTTTGGGTCTGGCAGCAAGAGCCAGAGGCTCCCAAGTCTGTCTGAGATTACCTTCAAGAGTATTCTCCTTCAAATATCCCCACAGAGGCTGAAGCAGCACCACAGGTCTTCAGCCCATTACTCTGAGCATGGAACATAATGAGTGTTTAGCTAGATGATGACAGAAATCACAAATGCCCTCCTTTTCCTTCTTTTATCCTTTTCACACTGCACCTAAGTGGGGAGAGCCAGTCAGGTGTCCTGAGCTATAGAATGTTCCTTTCACTCATGAGCCCTTTATTTTGGATATCTTGGAAATTAACATGAACCTTGTCCTTATAAAGTATTTTACTCATCTTATAAAGACTGGGAGAGAGGCAAGTTAGTAGCCTGGAATACTGGAAAATCAAGCATTTGGCATTTAGGGCTCTAACTAAACATCGATGTCTTTATCTACCAAATGGGATGAATACTATTTGACAGATTGATGAGAGACTTTAATTAGAAGGAGGTAGAGGACAAAGCATTTTCATCACCACTGAGGGGCCTGCCAGTATCACAGCTAGGGGAGTTGGGGCTGGAAGAGAAGGAGGGTGCCTCAAGTTCTCATCCAGGAAAGCTCTCTTTACTGTCCTCTTAATTACCCTTCTAAGATTGTTCCTGGGCCAGGTGTCTTACTTACCAAGCACCTGCTCTACCTTGCCGCTGGGTGGTTTTTGTTAGATTCCAGAAAGTACAGTACAGCACAACTAAATCCCAGAATAAGGGAAAGCATGCAGGTCTTGGGGTTGTCTAGGTGAAGTTTCTACTTTACGAATCAATTGTTGAACACTGGGAATGTTATTTAACTTCTTGGAGCCTCAGCTTTTTCCTCTAACGCAGAGGAGACATACAGATCTCCTATCATGCATAATTGTTGCTGGGTTACAGATAATATTTTGGCAGTTGGTACAGTGGCATTTTATAGGCACTCAGTGATCTGTTAATACCATAGAAACAACAAAATAAGTGTTGGGGGTGACTGGCGGGACACAAGAAAGGCTGAAGAGCCCTGGCCCTCTTCTCCATCAGCTTTTCCGTGGGTCTGTGAGAAAGAAGGAATTGAGAGCCGGGGAAGAACGTGGAAATGAGCAGGTAAGGAGCGCAGAGCTGGCACTAGAGGGCAGACTACCGAAGGCCAGAGGGAAAGAAGAGGACTGAGGCCCTCAGGATGAATTTCCACTCTGTATAGTTGGTAGGGCCTGCTCCCCACTTTCCCCAAAAGCCAAGATGTTCTTCATAATTCTCCAGGGAACATTCCAGGGACATGCTAAGACACTTTGGCTTTTTAGAGAAAATGTTAAACACAAAGCTGTTCCTTGGGGATTAGGACAGTGTGTGGGCTCTCTCAAAAAAATAGAAAAAAATATACTTTCTTAGTTTATTTTTCATTAATTGTGTTTTGTTTTTGAAATAGAATGATCTAGTTCCAACTTTCTCCCGAGTGCTAAACCGTCTCTTGAGTATATGTGAATAGTTCTAATTACTAGCAGATGTTGAGGCTGGAAGGCCACCTGGGAGTCATCTCTTCTCTCTCCTGTCTACTGGGGAGACTGTGGTGGTCTGGGGTGCCTCAGGGTTGACAGTCTGAAGAATGATATTTGCGCCTTCTGTCTGGCTTCCTGCCCGTGCCTTCATTCCTTTTCTGCTGACATTTTATCTCTAGCCATAGCTGCCCAAGCACCTCCCAGGCAGGCCAGCTGGCTTCCCCTTTTTGATTTCTGGCATCTTTTATATCAGTACCCAGCCTTGCCATTGTGAAGATTTATTGCTATAGGTACGTGTGTATGTGTGTGTGCGTGTGTGTGTGTGTGTGTGTGCGTGCACGAGTGAGTAGAACAGGTGTGTATAGGAATTAAGTGATTGAGGTGATTGCGAGAAATAAATTTTTGGAAGCTTCATACATTTTCATAGACCTTGTTCCCCGCTTTTATGGAAAATGCACTGTGATTATTTTTACAATGCCTTTTGACGTTCTTTATCTCATATAATTTCACCGCAGTGCTAAGAGGTTGTTATTCTTCCCTGCATTATTTAAGCCATGATTTGCACTCCTAGCCCCAGGATTCTGCTCACCACATCAGTCTACGCTCAGAGGCAGTAAAGCTGCACATGGTAACCCATGACCCCTTCCCAGTATGTGTGTTTCCCAACACAGCATACTTTTGATCGCGGGGAAGCCTGCACTAGCAGGTATGTTCATGTGAAATTGCTAGATGGCAAGGGCATCTGGCCCTCGGAAGCATCAGAGCCTTCTTGCTGATGTCTCCAGGTTAGGGACCCCAGGTCTCCCTTCTTTTCAGCCCAACTGTGCTGTACAACCTCTGCATTTCTGCTGCAGTTGCCCTCTTTTCTATATACCCTCTCAGGCCCTCTGGCTTCCTGGGTGAAAAAAGGCTCTTCTCTTTGACCCTGAAAATTCTTGTTCTGAACTTAAGATTAC
This sequence comes from Heterocephalus glaber, assembly GCF_000247695.1. Next base: position 5,851,088 of record NW_004624817.1, read on the forward strand.
CCTGAACTGACCTTGAAAATATTCTTTCCTCCCTCTCAAAAGTCTCTTAAGTTCAGGCATCTGGCAGTGCTACCTACCTCTTGGCTGTGTTATCCTCATTAGATACTCATGGAGGGATTCTTCTATTGATAAAGTTTATTTTCATCTTCAGCAAACACCAATTTAACATGAATTAATGAATATAATAGGATCTTTGGCATTAAGGAGTTCATGATTCAGCAGAAATAAATATAATGATAATTACACTTATTACTATTAGGGTAAATATATAAAATGAGACCTAAGTAAAATACTTTGGGAGCACAGAGCAGGAAACATTTAATTATACCCAAGGGAAAGCTTAGGAAAGTAGTATAGGATAGAGAAAGTAAGCCAGGATATGAAAAATGAGTGTGGGGGGAAGTAAAGGAGGGAGATCCGGTATGACAGAGGGATGAGAAATAAACAAGACAAAAAGACACAGTTATGGATATCAGTGCTACATTTATGAGGCAGCATGTATTCCAGTGTGGCTGGGGCACAGGGCCATGGTGAGGAAGGTGAGGAGAGACCTAGGGTCATAGCACATTCAGAAAGGATAGTCATGTTAGCCGTGTTCTCAGAATTGTAATCTTCATTCTAGAATCCATTTAGTTTTCAAGAGTATTTTTAAAAACAATAGGCAGTGGTCTGACTTTATCCGGTTAGGTTGCTGGATTTGTGCTGAAGGAAAAGTTTTTAGTAGAGGCCTAACCTGATAGAATCCTGGTCTAGCTTATGTAACTGGTGACTACCATAAAAAGAAAAAAATAAAATCTGGAGGAAAACAGTCAATAACAACAAGAATTATTTTTCATACTTAGTATATGTGAGAAGTTGTGTTAAAAGTTTTGCCCTCATTATCTCATTTAATCCTTACATTGGCCCTATCAGGCCGGGAGTATTAGCATTTTAAAGATGAAGAAACTCAGGCTTAGCAAGTTAAATGATTTGCCCTGTATTGCACAGCTAAGGATTGGGATTTGAATTCAGGATTAATTTCAAGGCTCATTCTCCTATTAGCTACACAATGATTATGATGTACTTTACAGACAGCCAGGTGGACCTTTTTAGTAAGACGTTAGAATTATGAATCTGAATCACAAAGAGAGTTCAAGACTCACTAAACAGACCAGGAACTAGAGTACAGCTGTGTGCCTCTGGTGTACGTGTGTAAATACATTTGAAAACTGCAATGTACCTAATCTGATTAGGTGTACATGAATATTTCCTCACAGAAGCAAGAAAGGATGGGGCAGAAGGGAGTCAGCTAACTCTCTTAACAGAAGGATGCAATCTGAGATAGCCTGAGTCTGATATCCCACTTGAGCAATCTCCATTTTATAGCTAGATTCAGTTCAGATTCAGCCTGAACCCTGCTATAGCCTGAACCCACCATCTCCGGCTTTGAATTCTAATTGAGTCAGTTCTGATCTCAGGATGAGTGGGGCTCCTAGAAGCAGAGCATGAGAGAGACTCTCATTCAGATGACATAAAAGTGGCCTCCTGTTAACTTGGGGGACTATGTTCCATGTCTCCTAGTGGGTACTTGAAATGGAACCCTATATATACTATGCCTTTTCCTATACATACATAGCTATGATACACTTTCTCTTTTTCACCCAAAGGAAACCTTTAGGACTCCTCTTTGGCATATCCAAATTACCAGCATCATTCCACTTAGAGGCAAGGAGGCTGGCTTTGTGTATCCTTAGGTCGGGCAGTCCTTGGCATCTAGCAAGGACAGTTCTCTCAAGGAGAGCTGTGAGCCCTTAACACTGAACACCCACTGCAGGTGGGAGACAGGTGCTCTGGGTCTGGATGAGATATCAATGGCATCCACTCTGGTTATCATTTTCAATTTTCTGATGTAACCTGAATACTATGGACAAGTGTAAAACTTTGATTAGACATTTGGGCAAGGTTGAAATAGAGAATTAGAATTCAGGATTAAATTCCTGTCGGGATTTTATTGGAATTAGGTTTATCATAATAAAGTTGTTATTATTTTGGGGTTAAGATTTAAGTGGCCATTAGATATTGGGTTAATGTTAAAGTTATGGTTAAGGTTAGAAGTGGGGAGATCAACAGATTAGTGATGAGGTTAGGTTTCAGTGTTAATCTGTGTTAGTGCTAGTATTACTATATTTATATTGGAATTCATTTTAAGATGGTGAAATGATATGATTAGAATTTACTATCAGTATTAAGTACAGGGGAGCTAAAGATACAATAGGAAAAAGGAAGTGATTTTATATCTATTTATTATCTATCTATCTATCTATCTATCTATCTTAAATCAATGTATATTTGGTAAGTAGCCTTTCTTTGAGAAATAACTTAAAATATAATTACAATTTTGTCTTAGTATTTCACTTGTTAACAAGACTGACTGTGCAGGTGGGGTTCTGGGGTTAGTGAATAAGAGTGGGTGAATTTGTATTTGGTGCTTGTGTTAGTGTTAGACTGAGTTTAGATAGGAGCAGAATTTGGATGGGCAATGGAGTTAGAGTTTGGGGAAGAGAATAGAACATCGGGATGAGGGAGTTTGGGATTCTTGAGGACCTGACAATGGCTTATCTTTGCATTCCAGCTGCTACGTGCCTGGCACTGGCCTCAGCCCAGCTCCTTCACTATGGTGGTCCCCACTGGCAATGAATCCAGTGCTACATATTTCATCTTAATAGGCCTCCCAGGGTTGGAAGAGGCTCAGTTCTGGCTGGCCTTTCCATTATGCTCACTCTACCTTATTGCCGTGCTAGGTAACTTGATGATCATCTACATTGTGCGGACTGAACACAGCTTACATGAGCCCATGTATATCTTTCTTTGCATGCTTTCTGGCCTGGACATCCTCATCTCCACTTCGTCCATGCCCAAAATGCTGGCCATCTTCTGGTTCAATTCCACTACCATCCAGTTTGATGCTTGTTTGGTACAGATGTTTGCCATCCATTCCTTATCTGGCATGGAGTCCACAGTGCTGTTGGCCATGGCCTTTGATCGCTATGTGGCCATCTGCCATCCACTACACCACGCCACTGTGCTTACATTGCCTCGTGTTGCCAAGATTGGCATGGCTGCTGTGATACGGGGTGCTGCACTGATGGCTCCCCTGCCTGTCTTCATCAAACAGCTACCCTTCTGCAGCTCCAATGTCCTTTCCCATTCCTACTGCCTACATCAAGATGTCATGAAGCTGGCCTGTGCTGACATCCACGTCAATGTCATTTATGGCCTCATTGTCATCATCTCTGCCATTGGCCTGGATTCCCTTCTCATCTCCTTTTCATATCTGCTTATCCTTAAGACTGTGTTGGGTTTGACACGTGAAGCCCAGGCAAAGGCATTTGGCACTTGTGTTTCCCATGTCTGTGCTGTTTTCATATTCTATGTGCCTTTCATCGGATTGTCTATGGTGCATCGTTTTAGCAAGCGGCGTGACTCTCTCCTGCCTGTCATCATGGCCAACATCTACCTGCTGGTTCCTCCTGTGCTAAACCCCATTGTCTATGGAGTAAAGACAAAGCAGATCCGACAGCGCATCCTTCGTCTTTTCCATGTGACTACACATACGACAGATTCCTACTGAACAACTTTCTTTTCACTCAAAGTCCTCCAATTCAGATTTTTCACATCAATGTTTTGGAAGACAGTATTAAAAAAACAAATCTCCCTTAACAGAATACAACTCAGATCCTTCAAAGATGAAACTGGTTGGGAATTCTCTATGTGGAAGGGGATGGGAGGACCATACAATCCCAATATCCATTTTTTCCATATTATATTCCCCTTAGTTTTTTCTTCCTATGATTATTAAAATTCTGGCATAGTGGTGGCTGGAAGATTTTCATTTTAACATTCAGTCCAGATTGAAGTTGCTTTCTCTGGTGGTCCACAGGGCTCTGAGAAAAGGATAGTGCATCTGAAGGACGTTTGCCAAAGGCCTAAGCATGACAAAAGGAAAATAAATACAAGAATCCAATAAAATTAGGTCATCTGGTTTAAGACTCCAACTTTCTCTTCAGAAGTCCTAATATTTCTGGATCTCATGAAAGAAGATATGCCTGGCTTTTTTTCTTCAAGACAACCTCCACAGAGAAGAAATAATTGCTTTTTCTTGGGGCACTGGGCTCCAAAGAGAAGGTTGCAAATAAAGTCTTAAAAATATCATATTGGCCTGTACTTTGTTCAGAGAATGAAAGATAACACATTTTGTTCTGAAAGTTTCCACAGCCTATGAACTCTCATTTCCTTATTTAATTTTAAAAATCAAATTTTTGATTTAGGCAGAAATATTAGCACCCTCATTGTACAAAGAAGAAATTAATGTTTCATGGGAAACAGTAAATTGCATAGGATCACATAAGCTCAAAAGAATTAAGACTTTTAATATTCAATTTTACAGCATATGACAGGATTGGTAGACCAGTGTGTTAGGTATTTCCAGAGTTTTGCATTTTCTAGATGAAGCATTTAATCACTCATTCTGTGTTGTATTGGGGAGTTTCCTGTCACATGGCTTTAATTCTAATAGCTCTTGTTCTTCCTGATTTGGTTGCCACCATGCCTATATTGTGGAAGCAGGAATAGGTTTGGGGAGTTCTCAAATAGTGATTTATTTGGGAAATATTGTGACTAGCAGTGGAATCAGGGACATCTAAGAGACCCTTTAGGAAGAGAAGTAGCTGAGACCATCCAGCAGCCCATGGAATAATGGCAGGACTTGTTACCACAGACCAGAGAGTCGAAAGCAAGAGGCACCATAGGTTTAAGTAGGGCCAATAGCCCATATGGCTGGACTGCAAGCAAGACTGACGGAAAGTTGGATGGGTAAAAAGTGAAGAAAGTCTACACACAGGCACTGCATGTCCTCACACGTCCCCAGGGCTTTGAGCTGTCCTGCAGAGGAAGGTCATAAAATGAAGGTTGTTCAGCAATGTCAAGTGAAAGAGCAATGAAGACTGCATCCTTGCTGGCTGTACTTAGCATGAGTTTGGCCCTGTGGTCCACCTGGGAGCCCTATAAACCAGGCACAGCACTTTTAGAAGGGTGGTGGGCACCATGGGAATATAAGTACGAGTGGATTAGACAGGAATTGAGATCACCACCCATGGGGAAAGCCCTAACAGACCCAAGGTGAGGCAGGTGAGTATGAGAGCAGGCAGCATAGTGAAGAGTAGAGCATGTTGCCAATCTGAATTTTCTTGCCATAGCTAGAGGCACAGAGGCCTACCTGGTAGAGAAGCATAGAAACAGCATATGCAATTTCTTGGACTGTGATGGAAGAGATGATGATTGTGGCCAAAATGAAATTGGCTGGGCCCAGGTGAGTGGTGGACAAAAGAACTAGTAGCATAAGATGGGGTCAGTGCAGGCTTCAGTCACTTTGAATTACATGGAGAATTAGTTGATCTCTCAGAAGTGTGCTGACTCTGGAGTTGAAAAAAGAATAAAGAGAGAGAAAAGATGCATTTTCTTCTTAATAGGAAAGCAATATATGATCATTGTAATAAAAAAACTTCATACAATGTGAAAATATAACAGAAATAAAAACATAATAAATATCTCCAATAAAGTTGTTACCTTAAAAGAGTTAAAAAAACATTGTTAGCATTTTGGTGTTTTTGTTTCAGATTTTAAATATGCATCTGTCTGCATGCTTCTGAATGGGCACAAGATGGATATGTGTGTCTGCTTTATATTTGTAATCCTTTTGGAGGTAAAATAGAAGGATAATAAACAGATGAATCAGACCCATTTAAAATGTTTCTAGGGATGTAATCTTTATCCTAGGTTTTAGAAGGACAAAGATTCATGAATTTGGTCCTGACTGACCGAATTGTGTCATGAATCTAAATATACCCACCACAACTACCATAACTGCCACTCCCTTCCTGGTGTTTGGTAGAAATCTCCTAACCTCTAGGCCAGACTTCTGGTGATTTAGTTCATGAATACTCACTGAGATTCCCTGGAGGGGTCTAGAATAAGAACTAGGATGAAGAAAAAAAGTGCTGATCCTTTTAGGAGATGTGATTGCAAAGTTAGGTTGCAAAGTTGAAACCTCCTGCTTTTGGCCCCACTGTGTCAGCCTCTTGGGCCTTTATCAGGTCCTAGGGAAGTCTGAGTAATAAGTTGAGGTTATTTTTCTAGATTTTATCTAGAAATGTTTCATAAACATGTCTTGTGGACTTCATTTTGACTACCAATGCTCTGTCCCAGACACTGCCACAGCCTGCACATACTCTCTTTTTTTGATGGCAGCAAAGATTTTTTTAAAGTTAGGAAAAGAAACAGGCTCTGGAGAGCAAGTTTGTGCCAAGTAAAAGTAGGAAGAGAAGTACACCCTACAGGTTGAGGGTGGGCCACCATGCAAGACAGCGAAGACAGTGGCCCACACTTTTTATCTGGAACATCTTTTGCTTCGGTCCCAAATCCCAAGTAGTTTACAGAAGTTTTGGCAAACGTAACTCTGTGATGGTCTTAATCTGCTCCTTAGAATCCATTAAACATCTTTTATTGTCTCCTAAATAGAGCCCAAACTATTAGAATAACAGCGTATCCTAAAGTAGATTTCCCTTCCCTTTTATATCCGTTTTCGTTCTATTTTCCCAGTATATATCCAGTTTTCAAAAAATGTTATTCTGATATTTTACAAGACTTATTGTCTCTCGGTGATTTCCTGTACATTTTTTTTGTTTAGTATTGGGGATTAAATTCAGTGGTACTCTTCCACTGAGCTACATGCCTAGTGCTCCCCCCCCGCTCTTTTTTGGTACCAGGGATTGAATTCGGGACCTTGCGCTTGTGAGGCAGGCGGAGGAACCACTGAGCTAAATCCCCAGCCCTAGCCCTTTTTAATTTTTATTTTGAGATAGTTTTGCTAAACCTGTGATCCTTCTGCCCCAACCTCCCCTGTAGCTGGGATTAAAGGTGTGTGAACCATTCTTGGCTTGATGTCATGTAGGTGTAAGCTTTGGTTTGACTGTTTCCTTTGAATTGCCTGTGCTATTTTAATTGTACTAATCACTCATAAATTGAAGCTCTTTGTGAATCGTTAAGCCAAAAAAGTATACATTGTTTGGTGTTTCCAGAGTTTTCATACCACTTTACAACTGGACTATTTCTAGTTCAGAAAAGTTTGAGTGATAACTGAGCCATTGAGCTGTACCTATTCAAGTTAACAAACCATTTTATACCACTCCTTACATTAATTTGCAATAAGCTTGCTGTGTATGAGGAGGGCCATCCCCTTCTGCTGTGTCTGGGTTTCTGGACACAGGTAGACCTGAATTTGGGAAAGGATCACAATTGTACCATTGATTTAAGGTTTTAGTATTGTTGTTCATGGTTTATCATTTAGACACAAAACCCTCCAAGTTCTTGCCTGGAATCTTAGAGCTTTTTACTTTAGACTTGATTCAAAGGAACTGAAGCTGATGCAGAATTAAACTGTGACCCTGCCTTTCATACTCCTAAGGGAGCCAACGGTAATGTAGGGCTTTTAACTCCAAGTGAAAGAAAGTGAAGGATGAGGGTAAGGAAAATCTGGAGATCTGAAATGAGGACATAAAAGACAATTCCTGACAGAGGTTACAGGAAGACTCTATGCTGAGGCTAGTGGCACCATAGCACCTGCCTAATACATTTATTTATTCAATAAACACTTCTGGAAGAAAAGCTATAAGGAAAGGAAATGTATCAGAAAGAGTAGCACTAAGGAAAAGAATGAAACAGAGAACTTGACCATATGGAACTTCTACTTATTATATTTCTCCTTACAATAAGTGCTAGCTTGCTCCCTGACTCCAAAACATTTTTTTATTTATTTCTGCCATTGAAGTTATAGGTCAGAGTGGTAGCAGAGATAAAAAGATTTAACTGATTAGTCTTCCCAGTTCCAGTCTTCTTCATATGTTCAACACAATCCTAGTGTGCAATTCATACTACTAATTTATTTTATAAGAAAAATATTTAGTAAGTGATTTTTATGTACTAAGTACAAGCAAAACTATTTAGCACAATATGCGGAATCCTGTACAAATTGGTCATCTACCTTTCTGGCTTCATCTCCTCCCCTTTCTTCCTTAACCCATGCCGTATCCATGTATAAAAAGATAGCATAAGTGGTAGAGGGACAAAGATATGCAAGAAAGCCAACTTCCTCAAACATATTCACTTCTTCAAAATGTGGGGACTTTTTTTCAGATTGTGATTTTTTTTCTGTTACTTACTCAATTTCTACCCCACCTAGAAAAATAGTATGCATTTTTCAAGTTAAAATAAAAATTATTATATCTGGTATGGAAGTTTCTCAATCTTCCAAGGCAACTTCTGTCAACTACTGATTTGCTTTCCCTAATCATCTCTTGTATATTGCTTTATTAATGGCCTTCATTAGACTATAGTCTGGTTGTGCCTTTACATGCCTTTTACCTGGCATATAACTATGAATTTCTAGAGATAAAGGATCACATTTTAGGTAATTATAAGTCTTCGACTTTCATCACTGCTTCTTTACAAAGTAAATGTTGAGCCTAACACTGCAACATAAATAAACCTGACAGTCTTTCTCCTATCTTAGCATGGATAGGGATTTTCAGAGTGTGCTGAACCTAACTGGTTCCCATAAAGCACCAGCAGTCTCTTTTATTTTATTGAGATACTATTATGTTCTAAATGTCATCAGCCTTGGCCTTTCTTCCTCAGAACCCTGAGCATGGCCTCCCTGATGGGCCTGGACTTGACACTGTAGATGATGGGGTTCAGCACAGGAGGCACCACCAGGTACACATAGGCAACAAGAGCATGTACAAGGTGGGACAGGTGCCTCCCAAAGCGGTGGATCATGGACACACCTATGACAGGGATGTAGAACACCAGCACAGCTAAGATATGGGAAACACAGGTATTGAGGGCTCGGACCCGCTCCTTGGGAGATGCCAGCCCCATCACTGTATGAAGGATAAGGGTATAGGACAGGACAATAAGCAAGGAGTCTAGACCCACAGTGGACAGAACCACATATAGCCCATACAGGATGTTGACAGTAATGTCAGCACAAGCCCGTTTCATGACATCTGCATGGAAACAGAATGAATGTGACAGGATGATCTTGCCAGGGCAATAGTTCAGCCGCTTCAGCAAGAAGGGTACTGGGAAGAGGGACAGAGTGGCTCGAGTCACAGTGGCCATCCCAATCTTGATGATGACATTATTTGTGAGAACAGCTGCATAGCACAGGGGGTTGGAGACGGCCACAAAGCGGTCAAATGACATGGCCAGGAGCACAGAGGACTCCAGCACAGAGAAGGAGTGCAAGAAGAACATCTGGACCAGGCAGGCATTGAAGCCAATGAAGCGGTAGTCAAACCAGAGCACAGACAGAGTGGTGGGCAGTGTGGACAGGGTGAGGCCCACATCGCTGAGGGCCAGCATGGACAGGAAGTAGTACATGGGCTGGTGCAGGGAAGGGGTCTTCCTCACAGCCAGGACAATGAGGCAGTTTCCAGTGAGCGCCACAGTGTACATGGAGGAGAAGGGGATGGATATCCAGCTGTGACCAGCCTCCAGCCCTGGGATGCCGATCAGGAGGAAATCAGGTGGCTGGAAGAAGGAGATGTTTGTGTGGGACTGTGGCGGGACCCTCCTGGGGAAGCAGCTGAGGGCTCTAGAGAATGTGATCTCTTCAATCTCTATAGAGACTGAAAGGATCTAGGATGTCAGAAAAGAACAAGTTAGTATTAAATTAGAAGCTTAAAATCAAGTTTCATAATTGATTCTATCATTTATTGATATGTATGAAAGCATAATAATGAAGAGAATTAAACTTCCACCTAGTCTGTTATGTTCTATTTCACTAGTGTGCTAGTGCAATTGCCTAAGTTTTCTTATATTATAATAAAAATAATCATAACTCCCTTTTGAATATCAGCCCCTTTCAAACACAGGCTTGTGGCCTTAGGGTTGTTTCGGTATTGCCCGCATAATCTTATCTATCAAAAAGTTATCATTTTTGGGGGGCCCGGGATTTAGCTCAGTGGTTCCAGCACCTGCCTCACAAGCACAAGGATCCGAGTTCGATCCCCAGTACCAAAAAAAAAAGGTTATCATTTTTAAGGTTGACATCTAGTGTAAACTGGTGGAATGAAATTTTACATGTTAGTAACTTGCAATTGGAGTTCAGAGAATCTAGCCTGTGTCTACTTTTTGCCCCAATTGAAGATGTGTTATTTCCATGTGCATAGAGGAAAGTGGAAAGTGCCTGTTTGGAAAGAGATAAAAATAATTGAATTAGATAAGCTGAGAAAGGCAAGTGTGTGAGAGAGCAAGTAATTGCTCTTTTCCCCTTTCTGAAGTCAATTATTCTTGAGGTCGTCTGTTTATCTTGCCCTTAATTTTCCTATGATACAATTTTGATGCATAATAAATTCCATAATTTATGCTTAAGCATTTTATGCTGCATTTCTCAATGTTTAGAATTAATAGAGACCCTGAACAATGCCATGTTTTCCCTTCCATTGTACAGGTCAGGAAACTGAATGTCAGGAGTTGTAGCAGCTGGCATGTTGCAGTTTTTTTTTTTTTTTTGGTACCAGGGATAGAACTTGGGTCCTTGCGCTTGGACAGCAGGGGGCAAAACCACTGAGCTAAATCCCAGGCCCCTAATATTGCAGTCTTGAAGTTTGAATCCATCTCTGACTGATTCCAAATCCAGTACTCTTCTAGTGGCCTCTTCTGAGAGACAAAATGTGTGAAAAATTGTCTAAAGGGCCTAGCACCGCAGACATGATCTTTGTTGTTACTATATTTATGTAGGGATGGAACACGGAGGAAGAGCACAGATATAAGATATATTGGACAGAGAAACTGAATCAATAAGAAAATGCTCACCAGCCATAACCCCCCACAGTTCATTTGATGGCAAGCTGTAAAATCACATCTGTCTTGTGGGTATTCCCACCGGACTTTCTAAAGTAGAGTATGGATAAATCAAATATTTGAAATTTCTTATTGATATAATAAAAACCTGTTGTTCAGAAATTTAGCCAAATTCCTCTTCTATGCACAGTCACCCATAACTCAAGGTTATGTCAAAATCACCTGGGTGTGTAACACATGATTGCCTGGGATTAGACCTCATTTCCCTCCTCTTATAAACCAGCCACTGATCCTAGTATTCCAAGCCCAGGGGACCATAACTCATTTTTACTTCCTTTTCCTTTATATGTTTCTAGACTTGGTTATTCATTATATTATTTATTCACTCAAACAAGCAAATGTTGACCTAGAATGTACTCCATTCTAGGCACTGCAGTATGCAAGAGTTATGTGTTAACAAACAAAACCAGATGGCTGCTATATTCATGGATCTTACAGTCTAAAGAGAAAGATAGAAAATATCAAGGAAAGAACTCACTTTAAAATTAAAAATGCATTCAGTGGTGTAAAGGGAGCTGAAAGTGTGTGGGGTGAGGTTAACATATGGAGGGTGTGGCACAGGGGGCTGACTTGGTGAAGTTGTATGAAGAGCGACTCTCTGAGAAGATGATGCTTAAGGTCAAAATGGAGGAGGCAGCCATGTTAAAAGCAAGGAAAGTGTGCAGACAGGGCACAAAAGCTGAAATAATATTTGAATTGCTAATAAATCCTGTGCAAGAGGTGGGCTGGCGTGCAATACAAGTGGAAAGTTAGGCAGGTGCTGCTTCACAAGAGGGTGTAGGCCACATCAAATGGATGTTATTCTAGTGCACGAGGAAACCATTGAAGGATTTTATGCAGAGGAGTGACATAAACAAGTCAGTCCTTCAACACCAGTTATATCATCCCTAAAGCAGGAATAGTCATCCTTCAGGGTCTACATTTCAGAATAACTGTAAGGAAAAAATGGGTCATATATAGTGAGAGATTTTGAGAAACACTGTCCAGTGCTGTGCAATACTTGGTTGTTACATCCTCATTTCTCCTATAGTTTCTTAAGGCAGCTGCTTGGCTGTCATCCTTGCCCTCTATCTACATTACCACCTCCCCTCTTCTCCCCAACACTCCCCACATATTTCTCAAACGGTGTAATCATCTTAATCTTAAAACACCACCTTTAAATTGGCTCACCCCTGCTCTGTGGAATTTCACAGTCATGTTCTACCCTCCTCCTCTTGCAACTTTATCTGGAGCTCAGTACTGGCACGCACAAGTACCTGGGACTGGAATATCTGGAACAACCTCAGGCCTCTCAATTGTTGAAGTGACTCTAACCAAAAGCATGAGGCAGAATAAATGAATTTCAGCTTTTAAAAAGAGGTTGCTCAGAGGCAGAAAAGAAGTTGCTAGATTCAGCAGTATTATCACATTGTTGTATATGCTGTGCATATGTGGCACATACTAGGAATTTGGTCAAGTTTTGATAAACAATGAATTCAGTAGTACTGCACTCTAAATAACTTTCATGTGTACTACAGTGTAACTTTAGTATACTGTTCCTCAGCTCTGATATAATGTCGTAAGGTAGGTCCCACCTTCTCCATTTTTACATATAGAGGCATCTGTTTTATTGGTAGGATAAGTCATTCATGATTCTGTTTGGTACCAAATACCTTATTTTTAAAAATTAATTTTATCAGTAAAATTTAAATATACCTAATGATCACATTCATCAAAGGGAATTTGTACCTGTACATGGTATATCTTGATTCCTCTTTTTCTCCTAAACCTCTCCCCTCCATATTTTTTTTAAAAATTTACTGTCAAAGATTGTGAAGAACATCAGGCTCATTTTCCCTCATTGTCCCCAGTTTCTTCATCTGTAAAATCAGGGGTTTGAAATGGATCCTATCTTTTGAACTCTGGCCTGTGGTGATTGCAAGATTCAATGTTTCCAAGATACAATTCTTTTTTACTGTCCCACTTTACTTTGCTTTGATTTTTAAAAAATAACCTAACTTCTTTTATTCAAATAAAACCACACATCAGAATCTTATTCCTCTGAATATACTTGCCCCAAAGTTTTCTTGCTCTCAAACTTTAAGCAGTTTTCTTTTCTTCTTTTTATTAATTCATGCATTTAAGAAACTCTGCACACCCACTTACACAATAATTTCTAACTTATCCTCTGCTTTAACTAGTTTAAATTTAAGGCTATTTCTGTTTTCTGCCACTTTCTTTTCATTGACTCTTCTTCAGGGGGTGGTGAGGAGGAGCCCTCCAGGACTCTGGAAATAGAGAGATCTGAGTGTGGCCCTCGTTACTTACCCTGGCTGCTGCCCTAGGCTGCACGGTTGTGCCACATCACACAGAAGCCCAGGAATCCCCTACAGCAAGGTGCTCTTCTTTATTCTGCTGCAAGAAAATGCAGCCAATCTCTAGGCACAATAGGCTTTGATTCATAGAGAAATCTCTCGGCTCAGGCTCACTCCTGGGGTGTGAATATTAGATGAGTAGATGCGATGGCTTGTGAAGGAGCAGTGAGGAGAAAGTTAACTTCAGAGAGGTTAGAGGCACGGATGTTCAGAACTCTGAGGCTCAGCCTTCTCTAAGACAAATTTTCAGCAATTTTGGTTGCTGCAGTGCTCCATCTTCACTTCTGCCCCTCACTTTTAGAAAGCGTATCTTTCTATTTATTGGAAGGAGGCAGAGTTAGACAACCCTGGAGTCAGACTGCTGGGAGCTAATAACTAGGTTAAAGATTCACTAGGTCCTGAGGAAAGAAGTAATGGCTATGTCACAGAAGGGAAAACATGTCCTCAAAGAGCTTAAAAATGGAAGAAATAGGATGTTTGAATATGAGCATTGAGATTGCTGACCAAGATGTCAGAAATCAGGAAGCAGGAAATGTTCTGAATTCTCCATTAATATGAAATTTTGATTAACTCCTCAGAAATTTTTCAGGTTGCAACATCAGTAATGGTTTTATAGGTTTAGCAGCCTTATTCTATCTGCACACTTTTCCAAAGTAAGGAAAAGTTATTTTATCTGGTATCTCCCACTGTCAAGAAAGAGGTTCAGCACTCGTTTTTGGATTTCAGAGACAGCACATAGTACCCGTAGAAATAATTTCTTGATCCCTCCATCAGGTAACCTGATGGGCTGCCAGCTTGCAGTGGGCCTAGGGAAAGAGAAGGGTAGGCAGCAGATTCTGTCTGTGGTGAAGGCAGCTTAGGTATTTGAGTTACAAAACCATAAGGCAGTTGGGCATGGTTGGGCCCTCAGCACAGAAAACAATTGAGGCACATTCACTGAAGATTAACATTAAAAGACAAACTGCTAAAAAAAAAAAATAAAAAAACCCACAAACTACTACACCCACATACTTTCCTTAGGGATGAATAGCAGCGGTTGATACTCTAAATAGACACCAAGCATCTTAATTGGGGACCAAACCTTCCCTAGCTAGTCCTTTCCTTCCAGGAAATCCTCCTGTGCTTGCTATGTAACTAGCTCCCCCCCCCAATTGATTTCCATTTAATCAATATTACCTGGGATACTATACTTGTAAACTTATTGGTTGATGATGGTTTTGTACCACCTCATGCCCACCTTGAGATTTTCCACTGGATCTTATGGTTTTGTCTCACTTTGTACCTGCCTAACCTCATGGCTTTGCTCAATAAAACACCTTTGAGGTGGGCAGGCAACCCACCTTCTGGTTCCCCTTCTGTCTCTCTTAGACAGAAGCTATCTTTCTCTCAATAAATTCTTCCTACTCTTAATCTTTGTTGTTCCTAGAATTCACTCTTCGATTTTAGAGGACGCAAACTTGGCATTTCAGATATCTAGCAGGTTGGGAGTTATAATATTTCCCTTGTTTGGATTATTTTGCTTATTTGGATTACTTGCTGCCCTATGACAGAACCATGACATCAGTAATATCTCAGTGGACAAGGACATTGTGTGGAGTGTTTATCAAGTCCTAAGATGACACTTACTAGGTATGTATACAAGTAGGATAAAAACCTCTTGGACATGGAAGTGGTTGCAAATTCATCACCATGAGAATACAGCAAAAATGATACTAAATGCTATTTAAAAGAACAAGGATTCTTTTAGGATCCTATTTGCCCTTCAGATTGCAGCATGGCCCATGGAGGCAGACCAGGCTTGTGTTCAAATGCAGATCCAGTTTCCTCAGCACAGAATGGAAAAGTTCTACTTGTGTGAGCCCGACCTTCCCCTCTGTCCTCCACCCTACAACTTCACTGTCCTCTCCAGTCATACCTGATCACTTGCTTTCCTGTTCAAGCAGCATACTCCTCTCTCAATTTACAATATCTTCTCCCTCTACAATTTCTCTACTTCCCCAAAACACTCTACAGTCTATCATCTGCATAATATACCTCTTCTTTTTCAAGAGCCCAATGAGAGCATTCAGAAAACTCCTGAACTGTTTTCCCCATTCTTAGCTGATATCAATAACTTTTTACTTCTTATTCTACTTCTTCACTTATTTATCTCTCTACTAAAAATGGACTGTGAGATTCTCAAAGTAAAAGTTGGTCCCAGAACTCAATTGTTGGAAGTCTCAGAATTTTAATAACATTTGTTCAGATGGATGATTAATAGAATAAAAAGAACAGACTATCTTATTTAACATTTCCTATATATTATACTCTATATTAATTAATGCAAAATGATCCTTATATTACTATAAGTTAGGTACTATAATCATAGAAGTTACCATATACAGAATATACAGATAAATAACTTGTTCCTCTGTTAACCCAGGACTCTGCACATGCATTTAATAATGTACTTATTATAGTGTACCAAAGACTTTCCAGTTTATATATTTTACATATGTACTCAGATTTGAGCTTTTGAAGGACAAGACAATGTAGGAATAATTTCTGTGTTCCTGGTACCTAGCATAGGACCAAAAAACATTGGCATTAAGAAAATACATGTGATAAATGAGGTGATTAATGAATGAAAACAAATTTTCGGCGTTATAGCTCAGGTACAGAGTGTTTGCCTAGTACATGTGAAGCCCCGAGTTTTACCCTCAGCACAAAATAATAACAGTAATAATTTTTCATTCCAATTTGACATCTCCTTTCCTGGATGCTGAGAGGAAGACTATGGATAGGATTTTATCCATTCAGAGGTTGCTTTGTTGTTTATTTGTTTATTTCTTTACTAATTGCTTTACAGTCCCTAAATCCTGCAATCATCTTGCATTATCAGCTATGACTTTCGCTTTAACACTCTGAGCAAGGCCTCCCTGATGGGCCTGGACTTGACACTGTAGATGATGGGGTTCAGCACAGGAGGCACCACCAGGTACACATAGGCAACAAGAGCATGTACAA
>NW_004624817.1:5878195-5890668 GCF_000247695.1 Heterocephalus glaber
GAGAGAGAGAGAGAGAGAGAGAGAGAGAGAGAGAGAGAGAATATGATATTTTTGTAATATTGGAGATTGAACCCAATGTTTTCACAATGAGCTACATCCCCAGCCACTTTTTATTTATTTTTTAATTTTTAATTTTTTATAGTAGTAGAAGTTTATTTTGGTTGGTGGTTTTTAAAATTTATATATTAATTGGTGCATTTTAGGTATACAATACATTTACATTTAGCATTGGCTGCTTGTACCTGTACATGATGTATCTTGGTTCTTATTTTTTTCCCCATTCCCTGTGCTCCCTTCACCCCCTCCACCCTTCCCTATTTACACAGACTTTGTTTCCATTTTTTTTTCTTTCTCATAATTTTTCCTCTCCTTTCTTCCCTTTCCCCTTCCCCTCCTGCCACCCCTCCACCTTTGGACCTTTTCCTATTTCAAATTATCAATTATTTATTTTAATTTTATTTTGAGACAGGATCTCACTAAGTCACTAAATTGCCCAGGTTGGGCTCTAATTTGCAACCCTCCTGCCTCAGCCTCCCAGAGTGTGGGGACTACAAGTGTATGCCACCACTCCTGGCTGAGAGACTCATTCTTAAATCTCAAGCTCTTAGCTCATTTCACTTGGTAAGTAAAACCGTGTGACTTGCTTGTCGTGGCCCCAGTGCACATTCTTATTCTCCCACATGTCTTGCAGCAAGGATTTTTACCTCCTTCCCTTCCATGGTAATAATAATGACACATATTTGTTGAATTCATACTGTGTACTAAGTACTATGCTAAATGTGGCACAATGCTTATATTGCACACAGTTCTCATAAAAGCACTGAGAAGCAGACACAGTTATCCTTGGAGAAAACAGGGAAATGAGTCTTACGGAGAGTGAATTGACTTGATGACTCACAGAACATCTGCTCTGTTTGTTGGGCCCCGTTTCCTTTTAGAGAGCTTGTGAATACCTCCTCTGGTGGAAAATCCCGTCTCTGGGAGCAGTTTTGGTTTTTGGAAAGAGCCCAACCTGGCAGGAACAGTGAGCTGGAGATCAAGTAGAGATATGCCGCCGTGTTTGGGAGACAGCAAGTATGCCCCCAGGGGAAGAGCTGACTGTCCCTTGTGGGCAGAAGCAGTTCTCAAGGAAGCCCAAGGGTATCAGCCCCTTTGGACTTTGATTGTCTGTGATTTTTTTTTGTAATTTTTTTTTTTTTTGGTACCAGGAATCAAACTCGGGTCCTTGCGCTTGCGCAGCAGGAGGCGAAACCACTGAGCTAAATCCCCACCCCATGTCTGTGACTTTTTAATGGAATTCAAAGAATATCACGTGTGGAATGGGGCTGGGATTTAGAGATTATCCAGTCCAACCACTGTATTAGCCCAAGAGATTATGTGAATTAGATAAAGTCATCCATCTAGTGGCAGAATAGAGAATATGACTCTGAGCCCTCAAATCCTATCCCAGGGCCCAGTCCTCCCCTCAATATGGGATCCAGAGCATACTAAACTTCTGAGCCTCCCCAGATTCTCTCTGGACCAGCTCTAAACACACATAATATGGGACAGGAAAGCAGACAGTTCTTAAAAAGCAACTCAGCCTGGGGCCTCTGATTAACAGTACTGTATGTGTACTTAAAATTTTGTAAGGAGGGTAGATTTTTTTCTTCTTTTTAATGAGAAAATAAAATTTCATAACCAAATAATAAGAGAATAACAATAGTTATTATACTATCTATCGTTATCTTCAAAATATTATAGTTAGGAAAAGACAGAAACCAAAAAGATTTTTACAAAAATGAAACAAATAGATGATAATACAAACTTTTGTTTCAATGAACTAAGATAAATTATTAGTATAAATGAAACAAATTAGCATATATATTGAAATATTTAAAAAGTGGAACATCTAATTTGGGAAATATTTGAATTTCTCCCTACTTTCTATTTATCTCTCTTGTAATTTTGCTCTTTATTTGTATATACAGTGTTTCTCACATTTGAGAAACCATGCGATATTTGAGCTCATGCGTCTGACTTATTTCACTTAACCTTATGTTCTCAAGTTGCATCCTTTTAGCTATGAATGCCTCAAGTTTATCTTTCTTTTGGAAGCATAGCACTCCATTGTACAGTGTTCTAAGAACAAAAACAACAAAGAGGGCAGGAGGAAGCTCTTGGAGGTGAGGGATGGGTTTATTTCATTGACTTTAGTAATGATAGTTTCTAGAGTAGATGGTTACATCCAAATTCATCAAGTTGTATACATTAAATACCTACAGCTTTTTGTATGTAAATCATCTCAATAAAATGGTTTAAAAGGTAAGGAACATCTCATAGAACTTTGCAGAGTGGAACCTGTGAGAGTAGGGATGATTGATTTTACTCATTGATATTCTTCTTTCCTTTAGAGGAGCCTTGGAAACTTTGGAAGCCAATGATCCTGTGTTTGTGTCTGAATCCTCCTTGAGGTCTGAAGGGCAGATGTTGCCCTGAGCCCAAGTTTCAGATAGAAAAACATGGGGAAGTGATTTCTCTGGAATCACTTCTGGCCCAGGAAGTCATTTCTCAAGACCCCTTATCACTTACCTGGACCAGCTAAGGCCTGCTGGTCAGGCTGCAGTTCTTATCAAGGGTAACAGAATGATGCATGAAGGAAGACACTCAAATATCAGGAAGGTCCGGTTTCAAGTCTGGACTCTGCCTTTCATGACTGAGTGACTTTGAGAAAATTCTATAACGTTTTTGTGTCTGTTTCCTAGAGTGCAAAATGGTCATCTCAAATGTGTGTAGGATTATATAGGTAAAGTATTATTATAGTAGAGGACGAATAGTGGGTCTTCAATAAACGGTAGCTTTAAATATAAGAGACACATCAAATCCTACATTCCTCACACCTGCACACCTTTCCCTTCACCCACGTAGAACAGATGCCCTCTGTGTCTCAAGTCACACCTCCTAGAATCATCTTTGACTTCACTGGTAGCTATGACAGACACTTTCATCCATTTCATCTCCCACCTCAAGTAGGTGCCCCTTCTTTTTGTTTTTCTGCTTTAAGGCTTTCTTCAAAGCACACACTGAATATAGAGAGTATTTTAAAGCCTCACGTTCAACCCTCAGTCGAATCAGAGTGAGACTCGATGGACAAGCGTCTCAGTCCAACTTTAGGATGGATAATTCACCAAGGCATCTTGTACAGAAGTCCTGGCAGACTCAGGTAATTTTGGTAATAGATCTGTATTGAATTTTCTCTTTCCCAATGTCACTCTTTCTGTTCCCTCACTTCTGTCTCCTAGAAGCCTGTCTTATTTACATTATTTCACCCAAGTCCTTGCCTGAGATTCTGCTTTGGCACTCTCAGTCCAAAACACTAAGCATTTCTTATGCAAGCCATTGCCTCTGCTTATGGGATTCTCATTTGTTCACCATTTTGCTAAAGATCACCAGCAAAAGACCGCCAGAGACATACCAGTAGTAAAAGAAAGCTAGTTTTATTAACTTGATGAAGCTAAGGAGAGCATATCAGAAGAATCATTAAGTATTTCAAAAGGAAGTATATTTATAGAATGGGGTCCTGGGGTTATCCAGAGAAAAGTTTCTGAGCAGATTCTTCAAGAGCCTTGTCTTTAAAAATTATGAGTCTTGTAAATTAGCAATTAGTCTGTCTTTGGTCTTGAAGCACATGATCTGAACAAACAAGTTTTACAAAGTTTTGAGCTTGGATAGTTTGTATGCCTGTCAAAAATTAGGCTGGCTAGTCAATATATTTTATGTCTTTCATTTTACAGTTTTTATGATTTTTCCTTCAATTTTCTGTTCTACCTTATAGGTTAGCTGCTTATAGGGATAATGTCTTCTTTTTTCAACTTTCAGGTTTCTATGAGTAAGGGCTCTTTAATAAGATGGATGGGTAGATATAGATAGATACAAGAGATGTAGAGAGAAAAAGACCTATGTTAAGAATTGGTTCCATGATTATAAAGGCTGGTGAATCCAAAATCTGCAGGCTAGGCTGGCAGGAGAGACATCCAAAGAAGGGTCAACATTGCGTTTTAAATTCTAAAGCTGTGATGGGTGCAGAATTCTCTTTTGGCAGAAAGAATAGTCTACTAATTCCTTCTACTGATTGGATGAGGGTCATATTATGGAAGGCAATGTGATTTATTCAAAGTCCACTGATTTAAATGGTAATGACATCCCAAAACACCTTAATGGAAACATCTAAAATGTTTGACTAAATATCTGCACATCATGGCCCAGGGAAGCTGATAGATAATATTAACCATCACAAGATTATATGATTTTGTCTTACTGATATGATCCTTATTTTATTATTCCACTCAGAAAGATCTTGCTGAACTATTATCTGGTAGTCACAGAAGGATCTGCAAAATGTACCTGAATTTTTTTTCAATTTCTGTATTTTTGGCTCAGAAATAAAGTCTAATGTGAGGTTATAGAAAGTGTGTGACTTATCCAAGTGTCAGGACACAGTGACAAGACCCTTGCTCTTCACTTTCTGTTGGCTCATTCTTAGGCTATATGACCGTATGTGAATACTCTTGGTGTCCTTCATGATGACATTTGAAGACTGTATACATTGCCACTAAAAACTGTGGTCCTGTTACCACCTTAGTAGATCTGCTATTAAAGCTTTGTTAATTTGGACTAAATATCACCCTTTTTAGAGCTACTTAAAAGAATAAACACGTGATATATTTTCTTTAGCCCAGTGTATGCAAATAAAATAATTTTAATATGTTTTTATATAAAATTTATAACAAAACATTTTACATTCTATTTTGGTAATTTTTTATTATTTACACAGCATAAACCTTTCCATTTAAAACATTAAGTATAGAGTTCATGGCAACAAGTGCATTCATATTGTTCATACAGTCATCACCACTACTCATTTCCAGAAGTTTCTCATCATCCCAAAGTGAAATTCTGTACCCACCCAAGCCCTGTAGTTCCAACAATTGTGCTCAGGTTTCTGCTACTCATTGGAGCTGCTGGGCAATTCAATAGAAACAGCCAACCTCAAAACAAGAGGCATGTGGCGTCTTTACAGATAGGCAAAGGGTTCCTGTTAGGCCCTTGCACTGAGAAAAAAGACTGAAAAATTTCTCACATCTCTAAATATTAGTTCATAGGATCCTATAAACACAAAACAGTAGTTACAACACTTAGTTATTTAAAAAATTTTTTTATCAGATACCTAAGTTAAAACTCAGATAATATTATATGCTGTACATTCAAAATATTTTACAGATACAAGACATAGTAAGATAAAGGAAGAGATGATATAGGAGATATGAAACAAAAAAGCAAAAATATTTTCCCTTAATCTGGGAAGAAGCATGTGCTAACACCATGAAAGATGGCTGTAAAACACAAAGAGTGAACCAATCTGGATTTGTTGCCCCCCAGGGTTATCTCTCAGGACAAACACAAAGGCATTATTTTAGCACACAGCAGAGAGAAAACAGAGGGCTTGTACAGGTGGAGGAAATAAATGGCAGATGTTAAACAGGAAGCAACGTGACATGGTAGTTAAGTGACTGTATTCAATTATCAAATTTAATTTCAAATCTTGGCACAGCACACATGAGTGATGTGACTTAATTACCTTGCTAATGTAAGCTTTATTTCTGTCACTTGTAATGAGGGTACCTATCCTGTAAAATATAAAAAATGGTTCCTATCCTGTAAAATCTCAAAGATCAATAAAAAGATGTAAAGCAGTTATCACGGTGCCTGGAACATTGTACGCACATAAGATACATCTACAAGCATTATTATTAAGGGTTTGGATAATTCAGGTAATGTGTAAAAACCTCACAGTGAGGACTGTGGTTTTCCTAAATTAGCAGTTTTATTTCCTCCAGTTTAAAATTTGTACTTGTCAGTTAAACAAAACATCCATGACAAAGCATTTAAAAAGTAGGAACAAAGCTAACACCATGGGTAATTTGAGCACACTTCTTCCAAGGCACAGGCTACTTTTCAAGTTAGTTTCAGTTGTATATCCTTATTGTTTTTGCTCAATGTTACATGAATGTTTCATTTTAAATCACAGTCTTTGACCAAATAATATGTAATACAGATTATTCCATATAATATTCCATGAAGAAGATCGATCATACTTTAGTTTGCTGTTTCAGCTGGAGAAAAGCACTGATGTGCTTACAGGCAACTGGAATTTAGCTTCTGTTATGGGACAATTATATGAAACCAATAAGGATGGGGAAGTGGAATAGTAAGGGTCACCCATGTCACACAGTTTGGATGTCCTTGTCACAGCTGATCTTGAACATAGCCAGCACCCGTGTTCTGATCTGTTTGGTCTTGGCACCATAGATGATGGGATTGATGACAGGAGGCAGCAGTAGGTAGACATCCCCCATGAGAACATGTACAATGGGATCAAGGCTGTTTCCGAAGCGGTGTACCACTGAGAGGCCAATGAGTGGCACATAGAAGGCCAGGACCACACTGATGTGTGACACACAGGTCCCAAAGGCCTTCGCTCGCTCGGACTTGGAAGGCAGTTGCAGAACTGTTCGTATAATCAGGAAATAGGACAAGGAGATGAACATGACATCCACACCCATGACCAGCAGAATGGCAGTAAGACCGTAGACTACATTGGGCAACGTGTCAGTGTAAGCCAACTTCATCACATCCTGGTGCACACAATAGGAGTGTGAGAGCACATTGGAGTGGCAGAAAGCCAACCGCTTGATGAGTAGTGGAAGTGGAAAAAAGAAGAGGGAGCCACGGACCACAGCTACAATGCAAATCTGGGCTGTCACTGTATTGTTGAGGACTGCGGCATGGCGCAGTGGGTGGCAGATGGCCACATAACGGTCAAAGGCCATGGCCAGCAGGACGGTGGATTCGATGGCTGAAAGAGCATGAATAAAAAACATCTGGGCAAGGCAGGCATCAAAAGTGATCTCTCGGGAGTCAAACCAGAAGAGGGCAAGGATCTTGGGCATGGTGGATGTGGATAAGGCCAGGTCAATGGCTGCCAGCATGCAGAGAAAGAGATACATAGGTGCATGCAGGCTGCGCTCCGTCTTGACGATGAAGACTACGATGCAGTTTCCAAACAGTGCCACAGCATACATTGACAGCAGGGGGAAGCCGAACCAGAAGTGGGCTTCCTCTAGGCCTGGGACACCAATAAGCACAAAGGTGGCATGTGTGAAGTTGCAGGAACTCATAGCTGGCACTGAGGAGGGGGGCTGAAGAGGGTGAGGTCACACTGGCAGCCTGCTAGGACACAGAGCACAATCAGAGAGTCCCCTGGACACCTGGGGGCCAGGTGTATCTTGGCTTCTCTTTTCCCCCATCCCACTTAAGCGCTTTCATAAGCTCTAAGGCTCTCTTTTCCAGAGGAGAGAATGTGATAGCCCAAACTGACTTATTACGCACTACTTTCAAGATCCATTTAAATTTTAAAGGGAATCTTCGGAAGAAAAAATGGTTATCTCAAAATGTAGCTTTCTTAAATTTTTTTAGACTTTTCCTTCTTACCCATATCTTGGTCATCTGGATACTAGGTACCCCCTTTTTTTAGAAAGGTACTTTTTGGGAATTTCTTTCAGATAAAACTGTCCTTTTTCCCTCTCTTCCTTCCTCCCATCTTCCCTTTCTTCTTTCTCTTTCACTTGGATTTTCCCTCCTTTCATTATATTTGTTCATTCATATTCATTCATATGACATGCTTTGCACAAGGCCAGATGCTAAATCCTATTGATGCAGAGATGAGAATAATTCTCCCTGCCCTTTACATGTGTTGTTTGGGATGAAAGATAGCCAAGTAACTAATATATTAGAGTTTGTGGTAAGTGCTAGCACAAGTTATCTGTTTAACGCATGGGAGGGAGAGAGGTATGATCTCCATGAGAGGAAGGTTCAGAGGAGCCTTCCTGAAAAAGATGATGCTTTTGTTCAGTCTTGAAATATGAATAGAAATTAGACAGAAAAAGGAGTAAAGGGTGTTCCAGGGCAGTGAGGATAGGAGATACTTTGCAACTTTTCAAGATTCTAGGTCTTCAGTTCTAATGTTAGCAAGGAGGAAAAGAACCACAACAGCGATAATAATAAAACCCCTGAAAATAAAACAAAAACTAGGAAAAAAGACACAAAGTAAATTTCTTAAGAAAAAAAAAAAGGACTCACATCTGGGTGCATAAAACCAGAGGCACTAGCTCCCTCTAATAACTTCTTCAGATATGAAGGTACTGGCAGTGGTTTGGCCTTCAGCAGATCCTACCTACCTGGCTTCTCCCCTGTGAAGTTTCTTTCTTCTGCTCCTGGCTGGTGGGGACCTCCAGTTTAAAAGTTGTCTCAAAGGCCAGTCCCATTGACCAAAAAAAAGATTTTGGGTTAAGTCCTGACTTTGGAAGATTATTACTGATTTTACAATGATATTCTAGGGCTTTTTTTTTTTTTGAACCTGTGCGCACAAATCACTCCTATCAAGGGAGACATTTTTTGGTAGACTAAAGTGCTTTGGCTCAATCCTCTACTGTATTCAAACTCTTGGACTCTGACCTCATCAAAATCTTTCTCTGCTAGATTCCTTAACTTTGCTGGTCATTAGACCACTATGTCCAGGAAATGGAGCCTAGGGTGAAGAAAAGGCAGGTATGGAGTGGTGTGGCATTCAGGAGAGAAGCGTAATGAAAGTTTCCATATTCAAGACCTTTTACTCATACTACTACAGGTAGTGCTGACAGATACAAGGGGCTCTGTTGGCCATGGAGTTAGGTACTTTCTTTCTTTTTTTTCCCATTAAGTTTACTGGTACATTTTAGGTATGCAATACAGTTATATTCATCATTGAGAGTTAGGTACTTTCTTAACCTCTCTCTCCAAGAGCATCTCTTCTGGTTTGCCATCTGCATTTTCTCACTGAAGTCCAAGACTTTTGGGCCATCATCTTGTCTCCAGGTGTCTCTATTCCATGAAATCTTATGTCTCCCTCCCACATTGTCTGGCTTCTTGCCTAAAGTGGCTCCTTGCTAAACACTTTAGCTTTTTTGTGGTTTTGGATGAAGCTGGTGCAGGTATTCTTACCTGCTTTTCCGGACTGTCAGTTAAGGCTCTGAGATATTTCTTCCAAGCCTGTGAAGGTATGAGTGGGACACAAGGATTTTCCTCTGGGTTCTCATCAAGCAGTTTGTGGGGTCTCTCAGGCCCTTTAGGATGGCAGAGGCCACAGGGTCCCAAGTTTCAGGTGAGGATGTGCTCACCTGAGAATGGTGCAATCTTCCTTCCTTAGCTGGACTGTTGTTACCTTTGTGTAACATGCCTTTTAGGGTTCTACTCAGAGGCCCATAGGAACAGGCAATGGGAATATGAGCTGAGGCTCCAAGGACTTGGAGGACAGAGGAATAACATCTCCATGTCCACCTGTGTGCCATTCCCAATGGCTTCCCGTTACCCTGTCTCAGGAAGCAATCTCACAGGGCCCTACTTCTGCTGTCACTCCTACATTGACACTCAGAGGTCTCTCCACAATGTGTCCCCACTCTTCCAAGCAAATTCAAGCTCCTGTGGTCAATCATGGATAATGTGTTTCCTCATTAGTGACTTTGCAAGACACAATAAGCAAAGTGTAGTCAGTTACGGTCCTTGGGTTCTAAGAATTTATGTCTTATTTTTCACTTGGTTTTATTTTATTTTATTTTATTTTATTTTATTTTATTTTATTTTATCAGTGCTAGGGATTTAATCCACAGCCTTTACACTGACCTACACCCACAGCCCATTTTATAAATTTAAAAATTTTTCAAATTGAGACAGGATCTTATTAAGTTGCCTAGGCTGGGCTTGAACTTGTGATCCTCCTTCCTCAAACTCCCAGAATGCCAGGACCTCAAAATTCAAATTAAGGACAAGCACTTCCCCAGCTTCTCTCTCAGAAAAAAACCAAACCAAACCAAAGAAAACCCCACAAAAAACCCTCAGACAGCTCCGGAGGCAGTGAAGTCACTCCTTATTCTACGTGTGTCTCAAATAAATGACAAGTAGGAAGGCTCTTTGTTCTAAGTTACATACTTAGTGATGTTTGTTGGAGAATTGGAAGAATTTGTTCATCCACATTCAACAGATATTTGTCAAAGGGCTACAATGTCATAATAAACAAAACAAAACCCCATATCTCACAGAGTATGCATTCTGGTGAGAGAGGCAGACAACACATGGAATTAATATGTAAATGTAAAATAATTTTAGATGATCATAGGAGAAAAAGTAAAGGGAACAGGGGAACAGGTAAATATCAGAGGGAAGGAGTTGAAACTTAGGATGAAGTTGCTGGGGAGCATCTCACAAAATGCAGGGGTCCGAGGAGAGGACCCAGGCAGTGAGGGATATAACCATGGAGATATCTAAGGAAGATCATTCTGGAAGGAAGGACTAGAAATTACAAATATAAGTTCTGAGGAAGGAGTATGCCTGGTGGTTTAGAACACCAAGAAAGCTTGTGTGCCCAAACCAGAAGAAGGGACAGTAGAAGAATCCAGAAAGATCCTGGCAACTAGGCCATATAGGGCCTTGTAGGACAGACAGGTCATCAATGGGCTTTCATTTAGGCTCTGAGTGAACTGAGAGTTTATCAGAGAGTTTTAAACAGAGTAGGGGTATGATGTGAAATAGAGTTACTCTAAATTCTATTGGATTTGTCTTCTTCAACTCCCTCATGGGGTTGTATGAACTGATGTGCTGCTGCCCATTTGGATCTTTTTTTGTTTCTTTTCCATGACTTCTTCATATTGAGTGTATTTAAGGTTTATACTGAAGCTCTACCTTCTCCAGAAATTATCTCCAGTTCCTGTAGACTCTCTGGTCTTTATCCTCCAGTGATATGTGCTCTTCCTCGTACTTCTCAGGGTTTTCATTATACTTCATTCAGAACTTTAGCCTGACCTGTCTTGAGCCCTCTGTAACTATGCCTTACATTAGTAAGGCATACCTTGCCATTGATCTCTGAAGACACCAAGAGAATTATTTTCTTATCAATCAACCACCAAGACTTTCTGATTAATCACCTATATCTGGCAGTGAAGTTCATTCGGCCATTCATTGTTTAATATGCATATCCACAATACTAGTTTTATGTGGGTACTCTGCCATGCTCAGGGGCTGCAGAGATGAAAAAGATGAAATACTTGTCCTCTAGGTGCTCACAGACACCTCCAGAATCTTAAAATAATATGAAAGTACAGAAAATATCACAGATATTTATGAAAACTTGAGAGGAGGCATTTAATTACTCAGGGGAGTATATACAAGAAGAGAGTATTTGGGGAGAAAGAAAATCATGGAGGAAAGAAACAGAATTATCTATGGTGTGTGTGTGTGTGTGTGTCTTAGCAGTGTGGTGTGAAGTACAAATACAACACAAAAATGGAGGAGAAATTGGAGAAGCAGATGGATGTGAGCTGATGATGGGCTGTTGGAATTGGGAGGAGAATAAGCTGTCCTCAAAAGTGAACATGTGTTTCAGGTTGCATTTCTAGAAGGTGTTGAGAGAGTGAATCAGAGGAAGATTAGATGTGCTTATGCATTTACTAGTGAAAGACAGAAACTTAAAATGCATATTTTTCCTCATTCCTCACATTTAAATTCTTCAATTTATTTTTCCTTCTAAAAATCTCTTGAATATTTCTTGGTTCCATTTTCACCCTTTCAGCCCCACACTATTAGAGTGATTTCCACAGTGGCCATATGATCTACTGCTCTGGCTTCTAAGAAAGTCCTAGACATGTAGTGAACCCATCCTCCTTGGTCAGATCATCACATTTGTTCTGCAACCCACTTATTCTCAGTATTCAAATGATCCACTTCTTAGTGGTGGAAGCTGACAAGTCCCCAGATTTGCTGGACTGGCCTGGGCCCCAGTAGGACTGGCCACAGATTAGTGAGTGGTGGGTGAAGTGAGGGAGGAAGAGCTGTAGAAGTGGGTGTCTGGTCTCGAGACAGAAGTTGCTTCACTCTCTCATGTTTAGGAATCTGCATATGTCCATCCTTCTGTAGCCCAAATTGCTCTTTCTCATTCTTTCCTCCCTCACTCCATACCCTACCTTATATAGTGTGTGGGAACAAAGAAACAAAAATCCAATATATAAGTGAGCTTTTCCATATTTCCATCTTGGACCTGCCTGTACTTTCCTTAGATTTTTGCTTTTGCTTGATTGTGAGTTAGGGGTGTATCAGGAGGATAATCCAGGTAAGGGAACAGAAAGGGGTGGAAGTAAACAGAAACTGGCAGTGTATTCAAGATATAAATCTCTTCTAGGGCAGAGAAGCTCAGCTGGTCCCAGCACCGGGAAGGAAGCTCCCCCACTGCCATCCCAAGCTTCTAGGGCAGAGAAGGTGAGTCAGTCACAGCACCCAGAAGGAAGCTCCTCTGCTGCCATCCCATGCTCCTAGGGCAGAGAAGTTGAGCCATGGCAGGAGCCAGAAGC
>NW_004624817.1:5901677-5934074 GCF_000247695.1 Heterocephalus glaber
GATCCCAATGATGAATGTAACTGTATATACCTGTTTATACCTAAAATGTACCAATAAAGTTAGTGGAGGGGGGGAAAAGAAATCTTAGTAAAAAGATTTAAGAGCTGTCATGTTCATGTACCAAATACTCACAATGAATATTAACCTATATGTCATAAACGTGAACTAAAATGATAACAATAATAATGAAAATGGAGGAAGGTGGACTAGAGAGGGAAGGAGGGATGGGGGGGGCAAAGGGAATAAAAAAGAATCAAGATGTGTTATGTACATGTTCCTACTCCATAAGATGAATGTAAACTTCATGTATTGCATGTATGTACTAGTACAATTTTTTAAAATTGGGAAAAAATTAACTGAAATTACCAGAAAAAGGTGAAAAAAG
The DNA here is from genome assembly GCF_000247695.1 of Heterocephalus glaber. Next base: position 5,902,063 of record NW_004624817.1, read on the forward strand.
GAAGCAAGTTTCATGAGTTGACCGAATACTAAATTATAGTTTTACACTGAAATTTACAATGATGAGACTTCTTAAAAACTGATAAAATTAATATCAGAAGTGCATGATCAAACCTTATAATGGAAAAATGAGGCTTATAATAGCATACAGTAGTTTACATTTCAAAATAGCTAGAAGTGAGGATTTTAACTGTTCTCACTACAAAGACGTGATAAATATTTGAGGTGCCGGATAAGCTAATCATCCTGACCTGATCATTCCAGAATGTATATATAGAAACACCACATCATACCCCATAAGCATATATAATTATTATTTGTCAATTACAATCACTTTAAAACCAAAATAAAAGGAATTAACAGAAAGTATACATTCCAGTTTTGTAGAATTTGGAGAAGGCTTTATAGAAAAAACAAAAACAAAACTGTGTTTGAAATATTTCTGTTTATTGTCTAAGTTGAGATAAAGAATTCTAAGTTTTTGTAATGCCATATGTGAAAGTGTTGAACAAGAATATTGTTATATTTCTTCCCTTGATCCTGCCTTTTGCTCTCAGGAACATTTATTGAGAACCAACATTTTGCATAGCTCTGTGTTAGAAGCTAAGTAGTAATAGAAATAAAATCCCCCTTAAAGAGGTAAGGGAAGGAGAAAGATCAGCACTGTTTTGCAATAACTTCAGAATGTAGTATACAGTGATGATTAATAAAAATATTTATGGCAGTGCAGAGAGCCTTCATATATGTCAATTAATTCTGGGTGTCATGACTTTAATTTAATATGCAATGATTGAGATGCAGGTTTTGTTACTGAGTTCTAGAAAATTTTATGAGACATCACTTTTTTTTTTTTTTTTTTGGGTACCGGGGATCGAGCTTGGGTCCTTGCACTTGCACAGCAGGTGGCGAAATTACCGAGTTAAATCCCCGGCTGAGCCATCACTTTTAAAATTTAAACTCCTATCTGAATAAGTTACCTTTCTACCTGATTTTCCTTTACATTATTTAAATAATTTGGTTTATTCTTTGGCTATCTTTATTTTTCTTGGCAGACTTTTTCCTTCTGTATTTTGTTGAAAGCTCATAATTAAACCAAACCAAACCAAATCAAACCATAGAGTATGGATTGACTTAAGCTGTGTTCAGCCTATCAGAAGAGAACTCAAAAATTTCTCTTTTTCATTGTTCTACCATTATAATTTCTGGCACCCTCCTCTCATCCATTCTGGGTCCAGAGACAAAGGACTGGATGTCCCTTTTCACGGTCAGTAAGTTTACTTAAGCACCCGATCATCTATCATAAACGCTTTGTTCAGTTCAGTAGCAAACATATACTGAGAACTCAGCAAAGCAAGTAAAATAACCCTAGTTTGGTACCTGAGGAAGCAACAGAGGTTGCGAAAGTGTGAAAACCCCAGGCTTATAAGACCAAAAACCTTATCCATAATAAGAGTTGGTTGACTCTTATCAAAAATGAAAATTGATCTCTTTTGGATACCTACTGCATGCCTGACACTGTATGAGGCACCACATGTGTCAAAGGCATCTAAGACAAATAGAGATGACCTATTGGTTGTAGATTGCATGAAGATATACTATTCATATCTAAGAGCTAGAATTGAAAATGACTTCACTGACAGTTTCAGTGTATATGTGTATGTGAATGTGTTTGTAGAAGCCTCAGGAGGAGTTAGTTTAAGAAATCTGAGTAGAATAGATTTAAGGGTTATTATAAATGAAACGGTTTGATGGGTAAAAGTGAACTTACAAGGATGAAAAACAGGACAAGAGTGATCTTGACACAGGTCAGGAGCAGATAGATGAAGGAAAGAAAACAGTAATCAGTTAACTACAGGGAAAGTAATACAATGGAAATTTAAATGTGAATCTGGGTGCTACTGGAAATGAAGCTAGAGAAATTAGACAGGCCAGGTCATAAAACTCTTGAATTCCACAGACAGGATAAGGAACTTAAATTTTAGTAGCAGAGCCTCAAGAGCCAGGCATTTCTAAATATTTTATGAATAAGTAAACAAATCATTCTCCATCTCTTCTAATTCAACTTCAACAAAATTCCTTTCCTTCTTTAGAATCCTGTTTGGTACCATTGGTTCCTTTTCTGTAGTTTACAACCCTCAATTTTTGTCCCAACTTAATAATGAAGGCTTTCCACATTTCATGTTGATCCTTTGAATGCATTCAATTCAATCGGGATATTTTGAGCAGCTTTCGTTTTCAGTCTCTGTTTAGATAGCAAGGTCTGTAAGACATAAACGTTGTTTCTCCCTCAATTTCCTGATATATCTTTTATAACAAAAAATGTTCTCTGAAGAACAGTCTGCTTTTTGTTTATTGCTCCTTCACCTTCAGTAGCAATCAGGATTTTTTCTCCAATAACACTCAGAAAACCTCTAATTGATGTCATCAAGGATTTTTTAATTGGCAACTACAAATGCTTAATTTCAGATTTATTTTTCTCTCCTTCTGAAATTCTGGCAGTGTAGACTATCTCCTCCTTGACACTCTCTCTTTCAATAGCTTTAATGATAGTTACCCTGTTTCTTCCATGTTTACCAATGTTTTGTTCTCTACCTTATCAGCTGTGGCTTTGTGGAAGGGTCTGCTCTTCTTCCAAGAAGTTCCACTTCTCTCTTTCTCTCCAAATACTCTCCTTGAGATAAGTTTGTTATTCCTGTGGCTTTAAATAATGCTTATATCTAGATGACTTAAAAGTCTGCAATCTATGAGATCTCTTAAATTCTATTTTTTTAAAATTAGCAGAATCTTTAAAGTCATGGCAACATTTCTGGTCTTAAAACTGAAGGCAGTAGGGAGGTGATCGAATCTGCAATTTATAGAAATTCTGGTAACAGTTCACAGAGCAAATAAGAGCTCTCTGATTTGAATTAAGTGTAAATAAAAGGTGAACAAAATGCTTTATTTAACTCGGGTGGACATTCTCATCCATAATCTCTCAGACACTTTTATATGAATGAAGCAGAACACACACCCACCCCTCATTCTCAAAAGATTCATTTTTCAGCAAATAGCATTAAACTCCACTAATCATCTAATTAGAATTAATCTCTACCTCCCACCTCTTTCTCATCCCCTACCTACCAATATTTATTAAATTTTTTATTGATTCTACATTTGAAATATCAAAAATCGGAGGCTTCCAAGGTCTATATATGAAGTCTAAGTAATTGAAGACAGTTTCTGGTAGGTACTTGAAGTTGTATTTGATTGTATTTTTCTTACACTGAAAAAAATTAAACATTCTTCTCAGAAGACAAAAGGAGATTAATGGATATTTATTAAGTGAGGCACTGCATTTCCCCCAAGCTATTCTTATGTGCCTTACTTTCAAATTGGTCTGACTCATCTTCTCTATTCCACATACACCTTTATTCTCAGTGTGTGATTGATCTGGGTTCAGATCTTTGTTCAAAAACGAACCAAAGTTTTGTACAGCAGTAACAAATTACTCATAGCAACAGAACCCTTATTGGACGCTTGGTCAACAAACATTGTACCAAGAGCTTTATAAACACTCTTAATTCTTACTACACCACCATGTGGCAAGTACTACTGGAGTCACTTTAAACTCACTTTTCCAATGAAGAAACTGAGTATTAGAGAGGTCACGAAACATACTCAGAACCACGAACAACTGGTGAATGTCATAACTGGGATTCTTAACCTGGTTATTTTTAATTTCGATATTCATGTTCTCACAAATGTTTATTTCACTGAAACCTACAAGTAATGTAAACTTCCTTTGATCCCTTTTCTCACTTATAAGATAGGATATGTATATTGCCTAATACCAGTTTCCGGCATGCACAAGGTGTTCAAAATTGCTAATTTTTATTTTTAATAAGAGTTATTGGGCTTAGAAATAAGATTCAACTACCATGATAAATGTCCTAGCACATCAAAACAATTTGACTAAAGACAGATTGTAGAACCACTACCAAGCAGAACAAAATGTCCATTCTCTGCAGAATAAATAATAATACTTAATTCTATGATTCTGCCATCCTCTTCAGCCTACCATCCCACTATCTAATGTAATTCTGCATATTATGATAAAATCCTTCTCTGTGAATAAGAACACATATTCTTCTAGAGTCAGACATTTTCACTGAATAAACAGTTTTACTTACAGAGCCCATACAGCAGTTCTGTTGTCTGTCTCAGGCAGACTCAGAAGATCAGAAGTCTTTAGATTCCAGGAGAGGGCTGAGCTTATAACAAGATTTACACCAGGCTGGTTGGAGTAAAGGCCCATACACAGAGCTGAGAGGTCAGTTCCTCATGTGAGTGCTAATTCACTGTGTCTCCAGAGTGTGGAGGTTCCCAGAGGACTTCTTTTGCCTGATAGGGTTTTTAAAAAAATATCTGTTCCATTATGCAATTATTTATGTGGCTACATGCTTTATGAGCTGATGTAACTTTTTGTCCTTATGCCATTTTATTGAAGAGTTTCTTGTTAACAGCTTCATTGAGATATAATTCACATATAAAATTCACCCACTTGTGTATAATTCAATAGTGTTTAGCAAAGTCTCAGAGTTGGCAGCAATTATCATCACAATCTAATTTTGGAAAATTGTATCACCCCCTCATAACCTTTAGCAGTACCTGTGAGAGGGGTTTAAAAAACAAAATATTATACTAAATCGTTAAATGCATCTCTTATTCACATTGCACTCCATAACTCCTTAGTATCTGTCATTATTCACAGCAGTGCTGTTTCATTAGCCTACCCATGATTCTTCACAGTAGTAGCAACCTTTTACAAGTAGGAAAAAATTCATTTATTCATCCATGCATATATCCAGTAAGTATTTCATAAAAATACTCTACATCCAAACATCCTGGTGTTAGAAATTAAAAAAGATAATATAAAATGGTTCTTATTGTCTAATAGAAGATAGACAGATTAACTAATAATTGCATGTTAACTAATGATAAGATTATTTTAGAGGTGTAAATCAAGTTCTTGGTGAATACACCAAGTAAACACTTGAATCTAAAACTTAAGTGTACAGAATACTGTTTTATTTACTTTTTCATCATTTTATCTGCTTCCTATTTTGAAGCTCAGACTTACTAGGTGGAAGGAAATTAAAATAATGTGGGGCTTCCCCTGTGTTCAAATTTTGAGAAAATTGTGCAAAGGAATTGGAGTAGGTTGGCTAGTGATACCATCTCATGTGAGGTGCCTATTATTCTTGTTAGTTTTTAGTACACATTGATTGCTATGTATCATTCATTGTTTTTTCCTATTTCTTCTTTAGACCCCCAGATATCCCCATCATTTATAAACTACTTTTGGCATACAGATTTTTGAGTCATTCTTGATTTCTGTCTCTTACCCCCTATATCCAATCCATTGACAAATCTTATCAATGTCTCCAAAATACAGCCAAAATTCAATCATTCCTCATCATGTCCAAAAATTCCACTTTTTACTAAGTTGCATGTATCTCTTACTTTGATAATTTCAATAGTTTCCTAACCATTGTCTTTGCTTCTATTCTTGTTTATCTCCCCATCCTTCCCCCAGTATGTTTAACCACTGAATTGTCTTAGTTTGAGATATTGTATTCTTTATGAGTTAACAAAAAATAATAAAAATAATAACTTTAATATTTTATTGTGCATTCTGTGTCCAAGATAACATACCTTGAATTTATAGTAGGTAGACTAATGACTCCTGATCCTATGCCACTGTCCTGTTTTCACCCTGGTGTCCAGAACCTGTGAATATTGCCTTACATGGCAAAAGGCACTTTGCAGAAAAGTTAAAGAATTGAGCTGGTGAGATTATCTGAATTGTCTTGTTTGGTTGAATATGCTCACAAGAGTCCTTCAAAATGGGGAAGGAGAGGGATGGCACTTGAGCCATTTTTGATGGCTTTGGACCCAGCAAAAGAAGACCACAAGCCCAGGGATGCGGACAGCCCCTAGAGGGAGAAAAGGAAGGTACTGATTTTTTCCTAGATCCTCCCAGCAGTGGGCAGCCTGCTGCTGCCTTGATGTTAGCTCAGTGAGGGCCACGTCAGCTTCTGACCTACACACATCCAAGATAAGAAACTTGGTAGAAAAGTAGATCATTAGTTTGATTTATACAGTATTTAAAGATTAAAGGGTTTAAGCAAATTATTAGGTCTCAGTAATTGGCACAACCAGTATTAAAACCCTGGGTTATCTGATAGCCTTTCAGATTTCAAAGCTCATTGTTTAAAATCTTCATATGACTGCCTATGTTCCACTACCTCCAAGCCATGTTATCTAAACCCAGTGCATGTATGCTTACATGCCAGGCTGGATGGTAATAGGTTATCACTTGGATATACTTGTGCTTTGTACATATTTTTCTCACTATTATATCTCCTCATGGTGAACTTCTTTACATCTTTGAAAAATATTTCCTCTACTAGATTGGGCAAATTCCTTTCCATCAGCCTCAGAAACTATTTGGGAATGGTCACATTTACATCTTCTGTGGCTGAATGAATGTTATTCTTCCCTTAGAGCAACAGACTTATTATAGAAGCAGCATGTTAATTCTGTTTCAGAGGTTAGAGCACATACATGGAATTGGTGTATATTGGTCAGAGCACTCATACACACCTGATGGATATACCTCAAGGTATAGTCTTTCTTACTGTCCTACTCTCATTCTATTGTAGAAATGCTGGTCATTTTATTGAAATTTGTAAAATTATGAATACAATTGTTCATCAATTAAATTATACATAAATGTACCTTATTAGAGTGTCAATATCAGTATCATTGAATCTGGGAAACGTGTCATAGCTTGTGACCTCATGGGACTTATATTAATGTTTCCAAAACTTGGTAACCCAAACAGGAAGGGCAGAATTTGACACAAGAAAACTGTACTGTAGGGATTTGCAATAAATCTTGTTTATTGAGTGTCAACATTTTAGTGCAGCAAGCAATAAAATATCCTTTCCTACCACATCAGCAAATATTTTTTAAAAACTTATAATACAGAGTGTTGTGTTGCTGTGTTATGGTGGACTAAGTACTGTTTTACAATGTTTGTACAGACTTTATGGAGGCATATTTTTCCAGTATACTATTGTCTTAAAATGTCCATAATATTCCATTTCTAAAAATTTATTGGAAGGAAAACATCAAAGATGCATTTTATGCTCAGGAAGATTTATTGCACTGTTACTTACAATAGTAAAACATGGGTGAAAATTATCAATGATACTGAATATATAAAGTGTTTATATTCAGTCCTGGGAGGTAATTCAACCTTTAAAATTCATGCACATAGCTCCTCATATGGATGATCACATTGAATTAGGAAACAGGAAAATAGGTCTTAGGGCTAAGAGTCTTACAAGGCAGCAAATGGGAAAGGTTCTGAAAGAAACAGTTTGATACAGGAGAAAGAGATCAGAAGCAATCCAGGTAATTTAGCATAACGCACTCAAACTGCAGACATAAACTTAAAGCAGACAACGATGACCCCAGCAACAAAAACTGCTTGCTGCATCAAAAGTTGCTCTTTTTAGGTCATTGTTTACAAAAGCATATCAAGGCCCCAAGGTCTGAGGAAAGTATCATTCATCCCTTTAAAGCTTTAGTCACTTATTTTCCTGACTCCAGCCATGTTGACCTTTTAGTAGATTTCTTACCCTGGCCAACACTGGGTATTCAATTTTGTGTCTACACAGGTGTACCACATCTTATGAATTCCTAGTGGCTATTTCTGTTATTCCTATTTATTCTTCTCTCTGCTCCCACCATGTTTTATACATGCTTCTACCATAGATTTTCATTCTTTTATTGTTACAAAAACATTGAATGCACACTACATATCTGATATTGAAGAAGATATGGAAGGCCTAAGAATGAACACAATAGACATCACTCCACATATTACAATTTGAAGTCAAGGGTAGGTTACAAATAAATATATGGAAAATTTCAATACTGGGTTTAAAATTATGCAAAAGGGGTAACAGACTTCTTTGCTGCTAAGGAAACAACAGCACTCACATCACCTGAAAGCTGAATCACACTCTGCATTTTTACAAAATACCTGCAGTGTTCCTGTGACATTCAAATTTGAGAAGTACTGATAGAGACTGCATATCACATAGATGTTGTGCGGTCAACGAAGACTAAGTAAATTAACCTCCTGAAACGGGACCTGAAAAAATGTAAGGATTTTCCCAGTGGAACTAGGAATGAGGACAGGAGAGTAGAAAGCAGGGTGAGAGATGATAGAAGGTTAGGGAAATGTTCCGGAGTGGTGTCTTCTCCCATAGGCACACTGGGCACAGCATGAGGGCACTCTGAAGAAGGGAACTAACAAGAAGAAGAAAGTAGAAAATTATATAAAACCTCCTCCACAAAGTTCAGCTTTCATGAATTTATCTACAAATTTCTAGCCAGAAAATCTAGGGGAAAAGCTTTTTAAATTTTAATGTTCATAGAAAGACCAAAATCTATTTTGAATTACCCTTAAGGAAGAATTCAGAAATCAGTAAACACCTCAATATTGCTTTGGAGAATAACATGAGAGAGGGCTCGGAGATGAGCCAGAGCATGCATGTTCAGGGAATTAAAAGTGAGTAGAATATGGCCGAAGCAGACAGAGTGGAAAACAATGGCTCTGGAGAGGGACTCTGAAGTGTCACTGGGCCAGACTCTCGAGGACACTGGAACGACACAGGATTGAAAGTAGGGAATCTTGTGATCAGATTTGCTTCATTATGATGCTGGCTTATCTACCCAAAGCAAGGATTCCTTGAGGGTACATACTATACCTTTTCATCTCAGCTTCTGGAACACAGTATCTGACACATACTGGGCATTAAATGATAATTTACTAAAATCGGGATAGTGATGTAAGACAATAACCTTTCTATCTTATGTAAAACATAAAATTTTAATTTTATGAAAATAATAACAATAATAACAATGATTATAACATGTTTTTAGTGAGTGCAAAGCATACTGTGCTAGGATTAATATAGGGTTGCCTTTTTATTTTAAAAAATAAACTTATAAAGCAGATATAACTATTTCTCTCATGTTAAAATAACAAGAAAACAGGTGAAATAGTTACACAGCTAGCCCAATATTACATAATTGGTGACAGAGCTGAGCTGCGGACCAAGGCTGTCTGCTCCAAATATTTTGAGTTGAACCAATGCTGTGTTAATTTTTGCTGCCGGGAAGGCATTCAAAATGTTTAAGTCCCGAAACATATCAATTAGAACAGACATTCAATGGATCAAAGTGAGCACAGATTATGCCCTTTGTCTTTGTATGCTCTGATTTTTATTGTGTTGGCTGAAGAACAGTTTAATCCCTGGGGTACGCATTAAAAAATCCCTAGGTTCAGCTGTGCCCCTGCTCCTGCAGCTGTGTTCATGGCCCAGTGTTCCTCAGGTCAGATTCTTTAGCATGGACAGTGAGATTTTCTTAATTGTATACCCAAAACATTCTGGGTACCTCTTTTTGCTTCTGTATACTTGGAAGTATCTGTATATGTGCTTTTTTTTGGATTGTGCATTTTTTAAAATTTTGGGAGAAGCTAATATTTCTTAGTCCAGCAGAAACCTATAAAAAAAAGAGAGAATTTTTTAAAGTTCTTGATGAGTCGTAGGGGAAAAAAATCTTTCTAGACTTTCATAGGGATGCAGAATCTTGTGATATAAGAAAAGAAGGGAAAAAAGTATCAAGCAAGTCAATCAAGATACCTGCTATGCAGAAACTCTACTGGAAATAAATATTACTTCATTTTCTTCTCCCACGCAGCAGGCCTTTCCACAATAGTGTACTCTTGACATAGATTTATGTGGCAAGGAGCAGGTTTAATTAGTTACTGTTCTTGAACCTGCCACCCATCCAAACTCACCACTAAGCCTCAAAGGCTGTATTACTGAATAAAAAGCCTGAGAGCCACTTACGAGCATCCAGTTATAACAAAGTCTATCAAACATGTTTAATTTTCCCCCACAATGGTAAATATACTGCTCGCAGTTTGTGGGCAGTTATCAGAGCAGCCGCATATTTCTGTTAGCTGATGAGGGACACAGAAGGGACTCAAAGTGTTGAAGTCTTCCTTTTACTTCTTCTTAAGTTGCCATTTTTGGTCTCTATGAACAGGTTAGCAGCAACTCCCAAGATATTTAGAATACCCAAGAAAGGACTTGGGCTCTGAGCCAGAAAAGCATTGTCCTGGCTTCAGTGAAAGTAGTCACTTAGCAACTCCTTTCCTGAATGAATTCTGTGTCTTATGATTGCTGTGAAACTGGGCACTGACAGCTGAACAAACTCACGGACAATCCATTAACACCACTTCTTTACACTGGCCATATGCAAAGCTTTGGCCCATAGCTGTTTGGGGGTGACATTGCTCTTGAACGAGATTTGAAATTGTAACCATATGGAATTCTTCTTGGGCGAAAGAAAATTGAATCTAGACTGAAAAAAAATTGCCCCTCAACAATGTGTCATTTGGAGCACAAAGGGTTAGCAGGACATAGTTCTACAGAGTTCTCCCTTAGGAATTTGTTTTTCTGTTGGGCAAATGGCTCTCACCAGACAGCTTCTGGTTTCCTTATAAAGGCTTAATTCTCAAATCTGATAGTGTTCCCATTCCTAGATTTTCTCCTTGTGGATTCTTCTGGCAAAAGAGAACTTCTTTGGAGACCGTTTCTGCAGCAGGGCTGATCCCAGATGGATCCTCAAACTTTAGTCTAGAAGAACCTTTCTCCCTATAAGTTTTTGAGGTTGTTACTCCCCTCTCTCCAACTCTCTGACCTTGATGACTCTTCAAGGAATATGGAGCAAGGAGCAAGATCAAATGACCTCACTCCCAGACTCAAGAATACTTCTGTTCAGGCAATCAGTATTTTAGAACATTGAAGACTTTTATGAATGCATCAGGTGCTGTATAATCTTCAGATAGTTTATCAGACTAAAACAGAGCAGTTCAGAGGAATGGATGAGCATGAATCCAGTAGTATATATTCAACAGAGCAATATATTATGTCAATTTAAACCATGTTTGTAATTTTCCAAATAGTAGTGCAAATATAGACCACAGTCATGAAGATGTGTTTATTCATTCCATAACTTTTAAAACTTAAATTATTTTAAAATAAATAGTGGCAAGGTCATGGAGTTTGGAAAGAGAGCAGAGTTTTATTCCGGGATCTGCCATCAGTTTGTTGCATGCATGTGAGAAAATCAAATTGTCCTCCGTGCTTTGATTTTTTAGCTTGTTACTCATCTGTAAAAGGGAATTATAATACCCAAGGATGTCGCTCTGATTACAGTGTCTATGAAGCATGGCAGTAAGGGTAGTTGTTCCTGATGGTTTGGTTACAGCAATGTTTAATTTATAATTCCTGTCTTGGAAGAATTCTCAGTACGAAAGAAACATTGTATTTAATATTTACTCATTAGTTTAGTGCAAGACAATAAAAATTTAGAATAATAAAATTTTTGAAAAAATTATTCCTATCTCCATGTTTTCTAATGATGTTCCTGTGTTACAAGAGTCCTAGCACATTTTGCTTTGATTACAGGATTTAAAAAAGGCACCATGAGAAGCGTGAAGTGAAAAGTTTACTCAGGGATACAGTGAAGTAAATTATTCAGCATATAGGAAGTATTGAAAACATTATCACTATTATTATTACAGAGAAATTTAGCTTGAACACTCAGTCCATGCGAGCTTTGTGTCTTTAATTTTTAAATTTACATTATTTATTTTGGGTGTCTACAATACAGTCATCTTAGTACTTTTTTATCATGGTAAGAATACTTCACAGGAGATCTACCTATTTAATAAATTTTAACTTTTTAATACAGAATTATTAACTATAGTTACAATGTACAGCAGCAGATTATTTCCCTTGTAAAACTGAAACTTTATACAGATCAAATAGCAACTCCCAGTTTTTCTCCTACATCCTATGCTGGTGAGGTTTTTGGATGGAATTGAGGATTCATTGGGAATTAGACTTATGCCATGGTGTTACATATGAGCAAAGAGTTTGAATGCATTTTTTTCCCATGTCCAAAGACTTTTTGGAAAGCTGAGCTGAAAGGTGAACTTCTCTACTTGGGAGCCAAGGCAAGTGGATCACTTGAGCCCCAGAGCTTGAGACCTGTGTGGGAAACATAGTAAGTTCCCATCTCAACAAAAAAAGAAACAAACCAAAGCAAAGCAAAAAGGGACATATTAGCTTATCTGTCAAGGCAGGATAGCATTCAGGCAACGGAGTGAATATCATTGGCTGCTTTTAGTAAAATTTACAGTGAAAATAAGGAGCATAAAGGAACAGAGAAAACAAATTTATAAAACTTTCAGTTTAGCCAGAAAAAGAGCATGTTTAGAGATTCAGCCAGGGAGGATGAGTTTGCTAAAGAAATTTTATCAAAAAGAAGTCAAACGCTTTGTACAGAGACATGGGAATGATGGTGGAGGCCATTTCCGGAATCAGTAGGACCCTACCCCTCTCAGGCTCAAAGGAGTTTAAGAGTGAATTTAAAGACTTTCCAGGGAAGAGATTTTGCAAAGAAAGTTGTAGATCTCCTTGTTCAAGCAGGACTGCCTCTAGAACCTTTATGTGCCAGGCATTCAGAGGCTGCTCCTACCATGGCTCATGCAGGCCCAGGTACAGTTTATGCTGGGGGCAGACCTTGGCATCATGTGCATGATGTTGGCTTTGTAGGAATGCAGAATGAAAGAGTTATGGAGTCATGAATACTCACACCCAGATTTCAAAGAAAGACCTGAGAGGCCAGGGAGTGTATGAAAGGGTTGGAATCCCTACTGGCCACCCCTGAGAGAGCAATGCATAAACCTTTGAGAGTGAAGCTGAAGCTACAGTGAAGATCCAAGGAAGGAAAAGATGCCAGCTATGTGGAATACCTGTTAAGATAAGCTGCAGGCAGCACGTAAAGCTGGCTGCAAATAGTAGCCATATGGGCTGCAACTAGAAAGGTCATAGAAGCAGAATTGCCCAAATCCTGGGGAATGTACAGTATATAACGTCAAAATGCCCCAGATGTTGGACCCGGAGCTCTAAGATTTATTGTTTGACCTGCTGGGTTTCAGACTTGTTTGGTCAAATCCATCCTTTCTATTCTTCTTTTTCTACCTTTTGGAATGGGAAGGTTTAGCTTGTGGCATTGTAAATTGGAAGTATGTAATTTCTTTTCGACATTTACAGGGATTCACAGCTTGTGTCTCAGAGGTGACACTTGGACTTTTGAGCAATCTTGGAACAATTGAGAACTTATAGTCTGCTTGAGATGGACAATGGGAATTTTGTTTTGTGTGATGGACACGAACTTTAGGGAACAGAGATGAATGTTATAGATCGGATCTTAAGTGTTTCCCAAATGTCTATGTGTTGAAAGACTGATGTTAGTGAGAAGTGGTGGAAACTTTAGTTTTTTAAAATTAATCAATGTCTGTTCTGTATTTATTCCATCACAAATAATTTACTAGAAAATTTTTATTATTATCTTTGTAAATTTTCATTGAGTACACAAGGATTCCTAAATCTTAGTGGGCCTTGAGATCTTTGGTCCAGAAGCAGAAGTGAAGAAAAACAATTGGGCAAATTAATTTTTGTTTTGGCTTATAATTGCCCCAAAATATCCTATCTGCCCATGTTCATAGTACTAGACCTGGAAAATATCTTCCACTATGTAGTTTAATATCTTCTTTTATGCATATACATATAAATATACTTAGGTCTAGCTATGATCAAGAATCTTTTAAAAACCCAGGTTTTGTCACTCAGTTTAGTGCTCTATCTCTTCACCTAGTTCAGTGGAGATCAATGCCAAATCTAAGAAAACAGGAAATGGATATGCATTTCACTGAAGAACAGGAAGTGGTTCATTACTGATTTTAAACTGTATGGTATGTAGAAAAGAGTGACATTTTTTCTTTCTTGTTATTATAGGACATGGTACTTTTCCCTGAGGAAATCTTCCTTCAGTCACCATGCCATCCTTTAACCAGAGCATTTTCTGCCCTGCAGTCTTTTTCCTTACTGGCATCCCTGGTCTTGAAACTTCTCAAACCTGGATCTCCATCCCCTTTGCTGTCTCTATGCCATTGCCATTTCTGGGAATGGCATGGTCCTGTTGGTCATCGTGACTTAGCCCAGCCTCCATGAACCTATGTACTATTTCCTCTCCAGGTTGTCCTTCACAGACCTAGGTCTATGCCTATCTACATTAGTGACCATGTTAGGTATTTTTTGGTTCAATGCTAGAGAAATTAGCTTTGATGCTTGTCTTGGCCGAATGTTCTTTATCCATGGCTTCACATTCATGGAGTCCTCAGTTCTCTTGGCTATGGCCTTTGACTGCTTCATTGCCATCTGTAACCCATTGAGATATGCCATGATCTTAACCAACTCACGGATCATCAAAGTGGGTTTTGCAATAGTTATTAGGGGGACAACAGCTCTAGTGCCTTTACTCTTGCTCCTTAAGCGTCTGTCCTTCTGCCACAATCATGTGCTCCACCATTCTTATTGCTTCCACCCTGATGTGATGAAGCTTTCATGCACAGACACCAGAATCAACAGTGCATTTGGTTTGGCCATTGTTATCTCTACTGCTGGCTTGGACTCCGTCTTGATCTTCCTCTCCTATGTTCTTATCATTCACTCTGTGCTGGGGATTGCATCCACGGAGGAGCGCAAAACAGCTTTTGGTGCCTGTATCTCCCACATTATTGCTGTTGCCCTTTTCTACATCCCCATGATCAGCTTGTCATTGGTGCATAGGTTTGGGGAACATGCCCTTCCCTTTGTCCACACCCTCATTGCCAGTGTTTATCTGCTCATCCCTCCTGTAATGAATCCCATAATCTATAGTGTGAAAACCAAGCAGATTCTCAGGGCTGTGCTTAAAGTATTCCTTTCTAAGGTAGTTTAGTGAAGTTTTAGAGTACCCTTTCTTTAGGAAATCTTTCCTGATCCATATTCAATTATTCAGTAATGTGCGTTACCACTGTAGTTTGAGAAGCTTGTTAATGCATGCTTTCTATACATTCTGATAAAGTAGTAACTTATTATTTACATAGGTTTAGATTATGGATTCTTTGAGGATAGGGGCTTCATTTTTTGTACTTCTGATCCTCTCATGAATACTACACCTGACACAGTATAGGGATTATGGTTAAGATACATCTCCAGGCATGAACAAATGAATTCCTACTCTGCAGTCCTGTCTGTCTCACCCATTGTATGAGGTGTGTGATTAAAATATACTGTGAAGGCTTAAATTTAAAAAATTATTGCAAAAGACACATTGCCATTAATCACCCTCAAAATACACTCACTCTCAGAACACAGTTATCCATTGTTCTTGACCTTTACTGAAGCCATTTTGGAAGTCCTCTTCTGTGAGTGCATTTATGAGGTGTGATCAAACACTCAGTGATTGGTGCCGCCCAGTGTCATCTAACAGAGAGCCAGACTTATAAAAATGTTGTAGTGAGTCTTTATTCACTTATTCATTGGCTCAAGCACCATGTGACTTCTTGCTCTTCCCCAAAGTCAAAAAGAAAGGTAAATGTTTTGAATTGACTCAGAATATTGAGACAACCAATAACTATTATGGTTTGTATCTAGATGTCCCCCCAAAGGCTTATACAGTCATAGGCTTTTCAGAGGTGGTTGAATCTAGAGTGTGTTATGCTGGGATTAAGGGTGTGTGATTATGAAATCAGTCCACTGATTGGTTTGACACCACCCTAATCCCAGTAGTCTGGATAAAATAAAAGTGGCAGAGAGATGAGTTAAGTTTCCTTGTTGCTTTTGCTAACTTCTGCCCACCATCAAACATTGCCCCTCTGTCATGTGCCACCCTGCCTTGGGGCCAGCTGATTAGAGACTGAAACCTCTGTGAACTGAAAGCTAAATAAACCTTTCCCTCTTTAACTTTGGTTGTTGGGTATTTTGTCTCAGCATAAGAGAAAAGTAACATTCACTAAAAAGAGAAAAGACATTCACTAAAGAGGACTTCTAGAGCTGCTTCAGAAAGTGGCAAGAACAATGCGATAAATGTGTTTGAAGTGAGAAGGAGTATTTTGAAGGTGATTAATGGCAATGTGTCTTTTGCTGTGAAAATTTAAACATTCATTATCATTTGTGATCAAACATTTGTAGAGTATGTAGCTATCTAAGATACGCATCACGTAATATAGATTGATTGGTAGGAGAAGTCTAGGTCCCAGAAATTTCTCTAATTTATTGGTAATCATAATTTTTTCTAAAATTCATGGTTTAGGAATATAAATAAACACTGTAAATAGGAAGAAACTAATGGATGCATATTGAGGCCATACTCATAAGTGAAATAAATAGTACTCACATGTGTAAATACTGAATAGTTTCTCTAGTGTGAGAAACTGAAAGTGTAAATAAGAATTAAAATGATTAAAATGAATAATTGATAATGTGAAATAGGAAGAAAAGGTCCAAAGGGGTAGGGGTGGTGGGAAGGGAAGGGGAAAGGAAAGGAGGGAAAGGAAAAATTATGAGAAAAGAAAAAAATGGAAACAAAGTCTATGTAAATAGGGAAGCGTGGAGGGGGTGTATGGTGCACAGGTCTTGGGGAAAAAATAAGAACTAAGATACATCATGTACAGGTACAAGCACCCAATGATGAATGTACATATATTGTTTACCTAAAATGTACCAATAAAAGAATTTAAGGAAAAAAAAAAAAGAAGAAACTAGAATGAAAATTGTGCTTTGTTAATTCTTAAAAGAATCATTGAGGGTACTTTGATAAATGCATTTAAATTTTAAGCACATTTTAAGTGAGTTATCCTCTAAATATGCATCCAAAGGGTAGAATTTGATCAGCATACCCTGTATACATACAGAGAAACTCACACTGTACCTCATTAATATGTACAATTATTACATGCTGATCAGAATTTTTAAAATAATTAAAGAGATGGAAATATTTATTATCCTGATTTTATCATTACATGTCCTAATTTATCACATTCTTCCCCATAAAATATACAAATAAAATAATCATAAAAAGGAAGTATTCTTATTGTAATCATGGAGTTTTATATCTATTTAGTCACTGCAGGCCATGGAAGGAAGAGACTCTGTTCTATTCTCTGTATTAGCACTAAAATAACCTGGGTTATGTTAGGTACTGAATTTGCCTTTTGAAAGAATAAATAAAATATTTTTGGATAAAGGTGGAAGACAAGTGAAGATGTTCTTAACAAGTTTACAAAACACATGCAAATAATTTTAGAGGAAGATAAACATCAGCTTGGTAGGAGTAGTGTGGGGATCAGGGTTGAGCTCATAGATATTCAGATTTTTAACAATTTGGAGATATTCACAGTTCAATTTTAATTAGATTTTATGAGGAAATAGATGAAAGAACTACTACACTAGTCCCTTCATGGAAACAAGCAAGACACCTGTAATGAAGTAAGCCATAAAGTAGAATGAACTCTTGGGAACCTTCACCCTCATGGGGTGGGGGTGGGGGCGGGCAGAATCCCCACATTTCAGGCAGCCTGAGATATGACTCCTGATATACGCTACCTATCTGTGAGCAGAATGCTTCTGCAGCTCCTCAGGCTCCTTCCTGGAAATAAAGGCAAGGAAAAACACATCCTTATAGTTTGTAAGTAGAATTCAGGGGTGGATTCAGGGATGACATTAGACTTTATGTATACTGTTCAAGAGTGGGAAAGATTTCATTAACTATAACATGTTACATGATCATCCAAAGAAAACTGTGGAAAGCTTTTTCTAAAATCTGAAATTTGGGGGCATTCTATTCTGAGGGGATGTACTTGTCCATGGACCATTTGTCTTGCTTCTAAGAGCAGGTCAACACACCCATGCAATATCAGTATTCTGGGTAAATGCGCCACATTTCAAAACTGACACTTATTGTTAGCTGCCACTACCACCACCATCCATGGGTTCTATCATCTTAATCTTTATTTATCATTCTCAAATTCTTCCCATGTTCTATGTACTAGTCAGCGTATCAGGTGCTTTACAAATGCACTCATTTAATCTTTACATTTCATTGCTGAGGTACCAATTTCAAAGAAGTGCATTCTAATGTAAAAAGCTCGTTTAGAGATCTCTGTCTAGTTGGTGGCACATTGAACAGTTAACGTTGAAGCTTAGGTTTGCCTCACCCTACAACTTTATTACCAGCTCTGTAATTAGAGAATAGAGTTCATGTAGTCGAGCATAGATCTGAAGCATTCTCTTAAAGTGATGAGACATTATCTTCTCTGTGAAGAATTATTATCAATAAATGAGGAACATGCAAATTTTTTCTTCTAATAATAAGACAAAGCCTTCCTTCAAAAATCCCAAATGTCACACAAATGTATATGCATGCACACAAACACACATGCTCAATAATTGGTTTGTGGGAATGAGTCTGAATTCAGTGAGATTCTTCCAAAACTTATGTTTGTAATTTTAGGACATACAGTGTGGTTTAAGTAGACAAAAGTGTAATGTGTTGAGATCCTGAGATACATTCAAAATCCTTGATCAGTTTATAATTCTTGGATTGAATTAAAATAAATGAGTATATTTAGTTTGTGCACAATTTTTAGAATATAGTATACAGAATTAGAGGTATAATAAAAACTAAGTAATGTTAAACTTGCCAGTGTCAAGCATAATTTAGTTAGAAAGACATATTTTCAAATAACTCATGATAACCACTATCCTCCATGTAAACTTTGACAGAATATAACTTCAAAGGTAGGGAGAATATCATTTGACTTTATTTAGTAGAAGTGATCCCACTAAATGCTTCCTAAAGTAGACAGATTCATATTAAGTGTATAAATTGTTCAGTGGATCAGATAAAGAGTCTAAATAATTCATTTGCACTCAAAGAAGAGGGGGATATATGAACAAAACACATATGTTTGAGATAATTTTCAATATTTGGTAATGTGGCGAAGTAGGGAAAAATCCAGGACAATTATATTGAGATAGAGTGAGGGGTCTGATACTCCCTAAAGGTACTTTTATTTTGCTACTGCTCCAAATGCCTCATGGCCAGGCTGCAGCTACATCAGGTGCTCCATAGTTACTCTGAGACATATTTGCTTTGGCTCCAGCAGGCTTCAGTCTTGAACTTATTACAGATGACTTCACCCGTCAGCCCTTCTGGCTGGCTCCATCCTGCAGTCCCTCTGGATGACTCTGACCCTATGTAGCCCTCCTTGGTCAGTCAGGATGGTCAGGATGGTTAGGGGATTCTTTCCTATCCATGACCATCTTGTATAAGCAACCTCCTTCCTGTCCATATGGGTCAGTCTATGTGTGATTTCTCCTAATGCTGCAAGGTTGCAGTGTAAGTTGTAATAAAGACTTTTCCTTTATTAGATGGTGTATTCTTCCTTACTGTTGATTCCTGTCCTGAAGACTTTACTGAGCTGGTAACATCAAGGTTCACTGGTGTGAGTGCGGCCAGTGGCTGAAACTGGTAACACTGAAGATGACTGGCAGCCAAGAGAGTGCCAGAGAACAAAGAATTGCCAGGAGTTTCCATCTCCTAGGAATGGAAGATTTCTTGAGGCCTTCCAAGAAAGGGTGCTGTTAACTCTAAAATAGTTAATGGTCACTTGCTTTGAGCAAGAACGCTCATCTGACTAATGACATTTTTAAAGCTGGTTCAGGGACTTTAAGAAGAGGGTGAAGAAGTGTGATGGTCATCATTAGGTACAAGAATCAGTTCATGTCTGTTTTTCATCTTACATGCAACTAAGAATCCATACTATCTAGTGACAAAATCAGAAGGGCTCTGGTGGTAAGGAAGTGAGTGGGTCACAGTAAAAGTAGATATTGGCCAGATTGGAAAGGTCCTTGAATGCTGTGTTAAAGAACTACAGAATTTGATTTCATACTGAAGGCAGTGAAGAGCTTTGAGGAGTGGCAGGATGATGTATTTTAAAGGACCCACTAGCACTGATATGGAGAAAGTCTGGAAACCCTTGAACCGCAGGCCAGGGAAATTATGTGAATATTTTTATAGTTGGAGTGTTATGTAACATAGTGATGATGAGACTGGAGGTTATGGATGGTCAAGAAAGGGGCATTGTAGAAGTCAAACATATAAAAGTGTAGGGATTGGATGGCCTTGACTGTTGTGGTAGGGAGAATTCTCAAAGGGCTCTAAAGGTTTCTATTTACATTGATGTACTTGTTGTGTATGATTCCATCCCTTTAGTATGAATGGGGCTTGTGAATGTGATGGACTATCACTTCCATGATTATTTTAAATTATATGGCAAAAGGGGTTGGTAATTATATAGGTTCCTATTTAATTGATTCTGAGATAATCTAAAGGAAGACTGCATTGAGTGAGTCTTACCTAATCATATGAGCCCTTCAGAAGGACAAGAAGCAAGAGAGAGATTCCCCTGACGGATTTGAAAAAATGTGAGGTTGTGTTGTGAGAGGACCATGAGGATGAGGCTGAGAGATGCAACCAGGAGCAAAGAAAACCCCTCAGATGACAGACAGCAAGAAACTGGAGACCTCTAACATTTACCACAAGGGACAAAATTCTCCCAACCACCTGAATAACTTTGGAAGAGGACTCTGAAATCCACAGGAGGAGAGTCCTGGTAGAAAGCTCAATATCAACCCAGCAAAGTCCTGAACAGAGGATATAGGTTTGCAGAGACACATTACTTATAGGACTGTGAGATAAGAAATGTGCCTTCTTGATAGTAGCCATTCTTTCTGGGGTGAGGTGGAATCTCAGCATTGTTTTCATTTTCATCTCTTGAATGACCAGTGATGTTGAACATTTTTTCATGTGTTTATTTGCTTTTTCTACTTCTTTGTCTGAGAAATGTCTGTTCATTTCAGATGCCCATTTTTGGATTGGGTCTTTAAATTTGGGGAGTCTGATTTTTTTCAGTTCTTTATATATTCTAGATAGTAGTCCTTTGGCTGAGGAATAGCAGGTGAAAAATTTTTTCCCACATTGTGTGTTGGTGGTTTCTCTTGCTGTGCAGAAGCTTTTTCCTTAAGAGTACTGGGGATTCAACCCAGTGTCTACCACTGAGCTACATTCCATCCCTTTTTTGTTTTGTTTTTTTGGTACTGGGGATCGAACTCAGGTCCTTCTGCTTCCCAGGCAGGTGGCAGAACCACTGAGCTAAATCCCCAGTCCCCAGAAGCTTTTTAATAAGAAGAGATCCCACTTGTTGATTCTCTGTGCTTGTTCATGTGCAACTGAGGTTTTGTTCATGAAATCTTTTCCTACAACAATGTCTTCAAGAGTTCTACCTAACCTCTCTTCCAGCCAGTTTAGTGTTTCTGTTTTAATATTTAGATATTTAATCCATTTCAATCTTAGTTTAGTGCATAGTGAGAGATATAGGTCTAGTTTTAATCTTTGGCCAGTTGAAACCCAATTTTTCCAGCACCATTTATTAAAGAGGCTATCTTTCCTCCAGTGAGGCCGTTTGGCTCCTTTGTCAAAGATGAGGTGGCTGAGTGTGTCTGGAGTTGTTTCTGCATCTTCTAATCTGTTCCACTGGTCCTCAGGACTGTTTCTTCGCCAGTACCATGCTATTTTTTATCACAGTAGCTTTGTAGTATAGTTTCAAGTTGGGTATTGTGATACCCCCAGCCATGTCTCAGTTGCCTAGAATTGCTTTTGCTATTCTAGGTCTCTTCTTGTTCCAAATGAATTTTTGGATTGTTTTCTCCAGATCTGTGAAGTATGCTGTTGGAATTTCAGTTGGAATTGCATTTCATCTATATAGTAGTTTTGGAAGTATGGCCATTTTCACTATGTTAGTTTTTTCTACCCAGGAGCAAAGGATGTCTTTCCATTTTCTGATATCCTCTTTGATCTCTTTTTTCAGAGTGCTATAGTTTTCAGAGTAGAGGTCTTTGGTTTCTTTCGTTAGGTTGATTCCTAGGTATTTCATTTTTGGGAATGCAATTGTGAAGGGAGTTGTTTCTCCAGTTCCTTTTTCAGTGAGTCTGTTGTTTGTGTACAGGAAAGCTACTGATTTTTGTGTGTTGACCTTGCATGCAGCTGGTGGGGCTGTGGGGAAAAAGGAACACTTCTCCACTGTTGGTGCGAGTGTAGATCGATGCAACCACTGTGGAAATCAGTACAGAGATACCTCAAAAAATTAGTATTAGGGGTCCCATTTGACCCAGCTATTTCCCTGCTGGCTATCTTCCCAAAAGAATTAAAAGAATCATACCACAGCAATATATGTGCACCCATGTTCATAGTGGCATAGTTTGTAATAGCTAAAACTTGGAAGCAGCCCAAATGCCCATCAACTGGAGACTGGATAAAGAAAATGCTTTTTTTTTTTTTTAAATAATAAAAATGGAGTACTACTCAGCCATAAAGAATGACAAACTAGAGGCATTTATAGCTAACTGCATGCATATTGAGGCCATACTCTTAAGTGAAATAAATAGGAGACATATGTGTAAATACTGAATAGTTTCTCTGGTGTGAGAAACTGCAAGTGTAAATAAAGATCAAAATGTATAATAGATAATGTGAAATAGGAAGAAAATGTTCAAAGGGGAAGGGAAAGCAGGAGGGATAGGGAAAAGGAAAGAAGGGAAAGGAATAAATATGAGAAAAGGAAAAAATGGAAACAAAGTATTTGTAAATATGGAGGAGTGGAGGGGTTCGAGGGAGGGCAGGAGAATGGGGAAAAAGAAGAACCAAGATATATTACGTAAAGGTACAAATTCCCAATGATGAATGTCATTATATTGTATACCTAAAATGTACTAATAAAATTAATGAAAATAAAATATGCCTTCTTTCAAGGTACTAAAATTTAGTAATTTTGTGTGCAGCCCTGGGTAACTCATACAACAGAGTACGTTTCAGTCAAAAATAGAAGTCAAATTTCTACTTTATATAATGAACCATTAAAGAGGGAAATGAAGGTAGTCGGCTCATGTTATGAGTCACTGGTGAAAGAAAGGAAATACATGCAACAGGGATGCACAGCTAAGAAGCAGTTATTTCTGAAAGTTGTGTTTAGGATGAAGAGGAAGTCGGAAGGTTTATGTAGATTGTTGTAAATGTACGGATTCCTTATCCTTTAGAGTATGGCAACACATTTCCACACGACTCCTGTTACCTCTTAGAATTACCTTTTAGAAGTGCTACCATTTATTGCTTTGTATCTGACACTTTGTCATTTCTAAACTGGCTGAAATGCCATTGCTTTTTTCCCCCTATAATCATTGAGGGCAGGTATAGCATCTGATTTCATTCTGTATTCCTGTAGTCCAGAATATGTTCTACACTCATTGATGTTTGATGTTAAACTAAAGTGGCATCCAAAATTGAGTAGCTACATAGTAGGGCTGTGTGGGCAAATAAGGGTGTTCTTTCTGAATCAGGTAAGATGAAGAACTGATGAGAAAAATATAGCTTAAGAGACCAAATGAATGCAAGAAATTAACCACTGGACATTGCCTACTCAGACTCAGAAAACATTCTCACATTTTCTCTTATCTGTTAGAAAAAAGGACATGTAAATGAGTAGGTTGGGTGAATAGACATAGGTAAAGAAAGACTGAGAGATGTCTATGAAATGTTTTACATTTTAAAAATTAAATTCAAAATTTAAATTTAAAAAATTAAACAATTTTTCTCTATAAGTGATAATAGGTATTCCATGGTGAGACACTCTACTGAGCTTTTCACATACATTATCTATTTTAATCCCTAACAGAATCTTATCGGGTTTGCATATCTTTGTTACTTTACAGGCAAGGAAACAAAGGCACATATATTTAAATAATTTGTTGAATGGTAACCCAGAAGGTAAATGCTAGGTTATAGATTTTCCTAATTTACTGACTAAATTCAGCTTCTGTGACTAGGTCATTAAGAGAATTGGTCACTGTATGAGGAGTTGTATACAGTACGTACATTACAATAGTCAGAAAAAGGAAATGGTCAAAGGAAACTCCAACTTGATTATTTTGCTATTATTTGCATAACTCTCATGTGCAGTACTGTAATGTATAACAGAACACAAAACTATAGCACTGTACTGTACAGTACAATCAGGAAAAATTATAGTACTGTATAAACAAAGGGTACAATACCAAAAAAGACAATGAGGCTCTAAGGACAAGAACTGTACAAGAACAAAAAAGGTGGGTCATAAATATGAGCAGTAGGTTGTAAGTCCAAATAGCCTGCCTTGGTCCTAAGTCTGAAAGTTGTTAAGTAAGTAGGTGGTTAAATAAGGAATGTCTGTAGTCCAACTGACAAAAAATTTAGATTTAAACACATGTAAGGAAATTGACATTGTGTGAAGGTTATACATTTATAACACAAAACTTTCTATAAACTTACATCTGATACTCCCTGTCCTCAACAATTTTGTTTATGACTGTGTTAATTGTTCATACTTGATACATAGTATGAAAATTACTTAGGAAATAAAATTGCACACTTCTTGGTTAGACCTGTGAAATAAATGAGATGGAATATTGCTTCCATTGTTTGTACAAAAATTCTGCATCCTTATGTAATTGTCCATTTAGAGATTTTTTGCTCCTTTTCTTGGGTATGGTTGTAAGTTGTTTCCTTGTTTTTTAAACCAGTTTCCAGGAACTATTTATATAATATAGATATTGGCAGTTAGAAGTGTTTACATAGTGAAATAACTAATTTCACTTTGAATGATTAGTAAACAAATGCAATTTATTTTTGCAGAACACTCAGCTTTAAGATTTTGCAGTTTGCCTTCAATATGACAACTTTTCAAAACATCACATCTCCTGTCATCTTCCTGCTAACTGGTGTTCCTGGGCTGGAAGCCTTCCACACCTGGATCTCCATTCCTTTCTGCCTTCTCTATGCAACTGCTGTCTCAGGGAACAGCCTGATTCTCTTCGTCATTATCACTCAGCCCAGTCTCCATGAACCCATGTATTATTTCCTCTCCATGCTGTCCACCACTGACCTCGGGCTGTCCATATCCACACTGGCCACCATGTTGGGTATATTCTGGTTCAATGTCAGGGAGATCAGCTTCAATGCCTGCCTGTCCCAGATGTTCTTCATTCAACTGTTCACTGTCATGGAATCCTCTGTGTTGTTGGCTATGGCTTTTGATCGTTTTGTGGCCATCTCTAATCCCCTTAGGTATTTTTCTGTTTTAACTGACATTAAAATAGCACAGATTGGAATAGCAATCATCACCAGGGGGATACTGATACTGACTCCCATGGTAGTGCTTCTTAAAAGATTGTCCTTCTGCGGCAGCCATGTTCTCCACCACTCTTACTGCTTCCATCCTGATGTGATGAAGCTGTCTTGCAGTCACCAAGATCAACAGTGCAGTTGGCCTGACTGCTCTCATCAGCACTGCTGGGATGGACTCCATCTTCATTGTCCTTTCCTATGTTTTGATCATTAGGACTGTCCTCAGCATCGCCTCCCCAGAGGAGAGGAAGAAGGCCTTCAGCACATGTATCTCCCATATTGGGGCTGTGGCTGTATTCTACATTCCACTGATTAGTCTGTCCTTTGTTCACAGATTTGGGAAACGAGCCCCACCCTATGTGCATACTCTGATTGCCAATGCCTACCTGCTGTTGCCTCCTGTAATGAACCCCATCATCTACAGTGTGAAGACCAAGCAGATACACATGGCTGTGTTGAAAGTTATCCATTCCAGCAAGACAAAAATGTAGACATTTCTTTTTCCTGGATTTTCTAGTGTTTGTTCTTGTATGCATGTTGACAATGCCATTCACAGAGGTTACAGTGTGTAGTGTGATGCTTGTGATAAAAATTTCCCAAGGATAACTGTAGTTTCAATAAGGAAACTGAATTAAAAGAGATGATATAAATGAAAGACTTTCAAAGATATCAGTATTTTCCTCAAATAGTCACAATAGTAATAAAATGAAATCTTTATTATGAAGGACAATCTTTAGAATTAATGATTTTCAGTGACCTAGATAATAAATGACCCAGTCTAGTTTTTAAATGTAGTTTTAAAAGCTTTGTGCTTTTAAAAAATGGAAAAAAAAGTCTACTTACTGATCTATATTTGTTCTTTACTGAAACAGAATCACTCCTGTTCACATATGAGAAGTAAAAGTGGATTACAATTTCAAATTACCAAAACTCATCATCTAAATTTACCATAGAGGACACACAGTTCCCACATTATTTAACTGTTGCAAGTATTTTAATTTTCCCTTTTTGCCTCTGGCTTCACCGGGCATCTTTATTTAGCAACTGGTATCATTATCATTGCCTTCCCAATAATCTAACCTTCTTTGTCAAATACTCTCCTTTTCTCCTGTCTCTTCAGGAAAGTTTTTGAAAAATAATACATTAAAATTCAACTCTAATCTGTAGTTTCATTAGTAGTACAAATTCATCCTTAGATCCTACATCTGTTCTTGTTTTGAGGAAATATCATCTCCTATTAAATTAATTTTGTTCAAAATTAACAGAAAATAAATATAGAGATATTTTATAATGCTCTGTTCAGAAATTCTCCCCAAGCAAATTTGAATATGCCCACCAGGCTTTAGGTTATAAGATGGGAATCAAACCAGTGATGAACACAGAGAGCTTTATATACAAGCAAGTCCATAGACAGGCACTGAAGGCCTGAAAGGGCAAAAAGGAAACAGAAATAATACCAAAGTGATAACTACAGGGTTTGTTTCCCCTTCTCAGCTTTGAGAACAAAGAGAAAAATTTAGCATTATTACAACATATAAACTTCACAGTGGGTCTTCCCAAATCAAAGTCTTATAATGAGAGGGTAATGTCTTGTTCATTCTGGTACATTATTAGGTCTGAGGATGGATCGTTTAGAGTCAAGGCCCAAACTCAGAAGAGGGGACATTTACAGATGAAACTCACTCCTCAGAATCATGGAGGATTCATACTGAGTTGGAACTCAGATGCCTGATACGAGTCTATTGACAGGAGCTTTTCATCTTTCCTCTCCTCAAACGTAAGAAATGCTCTCTTGGTGCACAGTCACAGACAGTTATTGTACACAAGTCTAAGTGATTGCTTGCTCACTGAGAGGTTGGTTTAAAGGTTACCAAGTTAAATAACACTCAAATAATTTCTTACTTACAGTAGTATACAGACTGTCTATAGCATAAGATCTAATTCTAACTCTTGTCTATTTCAAACCCTGAAATTTTCTAGGTATTTAAAATTTCTTGAGTAAATGTATACATTAATAAATGAAGGGAAATCCATAAAACAGCTAAGCATTATTTTATAGAGAAAAATACATAGTCAGAAAAAGTAGGAAAGGAAGCAACACAGATTAATTTCTTCAGTCCTGTAGATTTTTAAAGTGGAGTGAGTATACACTCATCTTCATACAGACAGGAGAGTCTCTCTAGTCCCGGTCATTCTATTATCAATACTCTTTGTCAAATTGAAAATCAAGAATCTTGCTCTGATAATTCTTCTAGAATTATCATCTATGAGCTTCCAGTGACTGACTTTCTTTTTGGTGAGATTACTTTAAGTCATATTTCTGTAGGCAGAATTTTACTTCAATACATTCAGCTTCTTTTTAATTTTTTATTTTTTTCTAAGTTATTTTATTGGTACATTTTAGGTATACAATTCGTTTGCATTTATCATTGGGTGTTTGTACCTGCACATGATATATCTTGGGTCTTATTTTTTCCCCATTACCTGTGCGCCTTTCACCCCTTCCTCCCTTCCCTATTTACACACACATCATTTACATTTTTTTTTTAAATTTTCTCATAGTTTTTGCTTTCCCTCCTTCCCTTTCCTCTTCCCCTCCCTTCACCCCTTTGTTTTTGGACTTTTTTTCCCATTTCAAATTATCAATTATTCCTTTTAATCATTTTAACCCTTATTTACACTATCATTTTCTCATGCTAGTGAAACTTTTGGTATTTACACGTGTGTCCTATTTATTGCACTTAAGAGGATGGTCTCGATATGCATCCATTTAGCTATAAATGACTCTAGTTTCTTGTTCTTTATGGCTGAGTAGTACTCCATTTTATAAAAAAACCACATCCTCTTTATCCAGTTTCTGATTGATGGGCACTTGGGCTGCTTCCAAGCTTTAGCTATTACAAACTGTGCCACTATGAGCATGGGTGCACATATATGGCTGTGGTATGTACAATCAGCTTCTTAACTACTACCTGCATAAAGAAATCTTTCTTTTTATCACACCGAATGCCTATTTATGTAGATTATTTGGTTCTTTTCTAATATTTAGTTGTTTTAAAATCAACACATGTTCTATATTTATTCAATTACAAGTATTTTAGTAGAAAATAATATTATCTTATTCTGTTATTTTCATTGAGTACACAAGGACTCATAAATCTTAATGACCCTCTGGATTTTTGTCTTGGAATAAGAGAAGAGAGGAAAAGAAGGGCAAATGGTTTTTTGTGTTGAATTACGATTGCCCAGAAATATCCTATCTGCCCATGTCCACAGTCATAGAACTGGAAAATATATTCCATTATCTAGTTATCCTTTTGTACATGTGCATATAATCTACTAAGGCATAGATGTAAAATATTGAGAATCATTTTAAAGTCCAGTTTTCTTCACCCAGCTTAGTGTTTTGTGTCTTCTTCTTGTTCACCCAAGATCAATGCCAAACCCAAGAAAACAGCAAGTAGATATACAGTTCCATTGAAGAACAGGATGTGGCTCACTACATCCTGTATAGTATGTAGAAGAGAATGAAACATTTTTTGTCCATATTATTACAGGATGTAATAATTTTCTACCAGGAAATATGCTTTTTTTCAGTCACCATGCTATCCTTTAGCCAGAGCAGTTTCTATTCTGCAGTCTTCTTCCTTGCTGGCATCCTGGGTCTTGAAACCTCTCAAAACTAGACTCCACCCCTTTTGTTGCTTCTGTGCAATATCTATCTCTGGGAATGTCATGGGCCTGCTTATCATCATCATTGAGTTGAGACTCTGAACCCATGTACTACCTCCTCTTCACATTTCCCTTTAAGGACATGGGCTGGTGCCTATCAACACTTGTGACTATGTAGGGTATTATTTGCTAATGCTCAAGAAACCAGCTTTGATACTTTCTTGGTCAGGTGTTCTTTATACATGGCTTCATATTCATGCAGTCTTCAGTCTTCTTGGCAATGACCTTTGAGTGCTTCACTGCTATCTGAAATCAGCTGAGATATACCATGATCTTAACCAATTTTGAAATATCAAAGTGGATTTAGCAATCATTATTGGGGAGACACCAGCTCCAGCACTTTTAATCCTGTTCTAAACAGCCTGTCCTTCTTCTGCAGTTATGTGCTCCACCATTCCTATTTCTTTCACCCTGATGTGATGAGCTATCAGGCATAGAGTGCCAATAAATCTTAATTGTCAACTGGACTGGATTAAGGGACTCTTAGAAAGATGACTGGATTATGGACGTTTTACATTAATCAGTGGATTGATTCACTTTGTTCACAGTACAATGTATTTTTAGGATTGGGACATGATAGTGGATATTGGTCACTAGTGATATGCCTTGTGAGAATCCACCTCTTTCTGGCCCTGTTCCCTTATGCTCCAATTCTCAGAGGTCAGGAAGTGAACAACTTTGCTCCACTGCATCCTTCTGCCATGATGCTTCTGCCTTGGAGCTGGTGGAACAAGGACAGATGCTTCTTACATTGTGAGGTAAAATCAACCTCTTCTCTCTTAAGTTGTAGGTGTCATGGATTTTGATCTAGCAATGGGAAAGCTGACCAATATAAAAAATTGGTTTTGCAGAAGTAGGGTCATGGCTGTGACTATTCTGACCATATGATTTAGCCATATTTGGAACAGGTTTGCAGGAAAAGTTTGAAAACATTTGGAGATGCTGGGTAGAGAAGCCCTAGAATGTTGTAAGCAGTGCTTGAAGTATGATTTTGGTCAGAGCTCAGCAGACCAAAATGCTGATTGGAATATGAACAGCCATGCTTATGCAGTTGCAGGTAAGAGTGAGGACTCTATTGTAACTGGACTAGAATCCATGAATGTTACATTCTGGCAAAGAACTTATGTACATCTTGGCCATGTTCTGAGACCTTGCATAAAGTTGTATTTAAGGGCTATGGACTAATTAATCAGGTGAAAGTGATTTCAAGTTGCTTTTAGCCAGATATATAGTGAGAATTAGGAACATAAAGCAGAGCAGAAAGATTTGAAAAACTTAATTTTTGGTCCAAAAAGAACCCCATGTAAAATTGGAGATAAAGGAGGCATGGTTGCCAAAGATATTATTATTAGTGCCCTTAAAAAGAAACCAAGTACCTTGAACAAGAATAAAAAGATATATGCCTTGAGGGCTTCTCAGGAATCAGGAAGACGCCATCCACTGCAGCTTCAAGGGTGCAAAAGTATAAACCTTTCATGTGAGAAGGGAATCCTTGGGCCCACTGTTCTACAAGAGCCTTCTAGTATATTGGTATTCTAGATTCATTCACCATGCCAAGCCTTTCAGGACCTTAGAGGATGTTGTTGCCATCACCCAAGGGGACCTAGCTACTTCTCAATAAAGTGATAGACTTTGGCACTGTCCACATCATGTTGTGTTGTGGAGGTTTCCACCCAGATTTCAAGGGAAGACCTTGCAGGCCAGGTAATGTGCCTCTGAGAGGTGAATGCATGAAGCTGGGGGCATGAAGCCAAGGGTATAGTGGAGACCCTGCATAGTTCAAGATGCAAGGAATATGGAATGTCAGGGGGAAAAATTGCAGGGGCAAGCAGAGCTAGCCCAAGAGAGAGGCCATGTGGGCTACAACAAGCAAGGCCATTGGGTTGGGCCACCAAAGTTTTTGATGTTCCCATCTCACCTCCACATGTTTCATATGCCAGACATGGATCTACAAGATTTAATGTGTGCCCTGCTGGGATTCAGTCCTACTTTTCTCCAATCCTCCTCTATTGCCCTTTGTGGAATGGGCATGTATATCTTGTACCATTATATCTCAAAATAATGTCATTTGCCTTTTGAATATTACAGAGATTCACAACTAAGAGTTTTCCGTGAGTCTCAGACAAACTTTGTACTTTGACTTTGGAGCAATGTTGGAACTGTGATACTTTGGGGAAGTGATTCTTTTTATCCTTAAATTCTTTCATTGGTACATTTTAGGTATATAATACATTTACATTTATCATTGGGTGCTTGTACCTGTACATGATGTATCTTTGTTTTCATTTCCCCCCCCCCATTACCTGTGTGTCCTTCACCCCCTCCACCCTTCCCTATTTACATAGATTTCCTTTCCATTTTTTTTTTCTATTCTCATAATTTTTCCTTTCCCCTTCCCCTCCAATGACCTCTACCCCTTTGGACCTTTTACTCTTTCAAAGTATCAATTATTCATTATTAATTCTCTTAATCCTTATTTACACTTTCAGTTTCTCACACTAGAGAAATTATTTGGTATTTACACATGTGTGTCCTATTTATTTCACTTAAGAGTATGGGCTTAATATGCATCCATTTAGCTATAAATGTCTCTAGTTTCTCATGTTTTAGGCTGAGTAGTACTCCATTTTATAAAAAACCCACATCTTCTTTATCAGTTTCCAGTTGATAGGCACTTGGGCTGTTTCCAAGCTTTAGCGATTACAAATTGTGCCGCTATAAACATGGGTACACATATATCTCTATGGTACGATTCTTTTAACTCTTTGGGGAAGATACTCAGCAGGGAAATAGCTGGGTCAAATGGGACTTCTAGCCCTAGTTCTTTGAGGTATCTCCACACAGATTTCCATAGTGGTCGCACCAGTTTGCACTCCCACCAACAATGGAGGAGGGTTCCTTTCTCTCCACACCCCCACCAGCATTTGTTATTGGTTGATTTCTTGATAGCAGCCATTCTTTGTGGGGTGAGGTGGAATC
>NW_004624817.1:5958850-5996850 GCF_000247695.1 Heterocephalus glaber
CTCAAACTTGTGATCCTCCTACCTCAGCCTCCCTGAGTGGTGGGATTACAAGCACATGCCACCGTGTCTGGCTTCCTTGGTTATTTACTTATTTGTACATGTTTACAATATATAATGATCACGTTCATCATGAGGGATTTGTACATGTGCATAACATATCTTAGTTATTTTTTGTCCCCTTGCTCTCTCCTCCCTCCAACCCTTCTTCCCCTCCCTGTTTATAGAAGCTCTATTTCAATTTTTTCCTCAATTCTTTCTTTTCCTTTAAATCATTTTTTCTTTTCTTCCCACTCCTCCCCCATCCCTTGTTCCCCTTCTCATTTGAACACGTTCTTCCTACTTCCTATTATCTATCCTCTATTTCGCTCTTTATTTCTGCTTTGGGTTTCTCACACAAGAGAAACAATGAGATGTTTGAAATTGTGTGTCGCATTTATTTCACTAAAGATTACAGTCTCAAGATGGATCCATTTACCTAAAAATATCTCAAGTTTATCCTTCATGACAGAGTAGTATTTCACTGTATATAAATGCCACATTTTCTTTATAAATTCATCGTTGATGGGCATATGGGCTGTTTCCAAGATTTAGCTATTATAAATTATACTACTATAAACACGGTTATGCATGTATCACTATGGTATGATGACTTTAACTCTTCAGGGAAGATATCCCCCTCTATGCTGATTTCCATAGTGGTTGTACCAATTTACACTCCCACCAATAATGAAGAAAGGTTGTTTATAGTATATTAAGGTTTTCTGTGTTCTTTGAGTTTGTAATGATATCTGTAACCAATTATAGTAGCACACAGGCTACTTTCACTGCCCTATAAGAGTCATCTTTGCTTTATGTGTTCATCTCTTCGTTCCCTCAAACTCTCATATTTTTATAATGTTTCCAGAGTTTTGCCTTTTCTGGAATGGCATATAGTTGAAACAATACAATATGTAACCTTTTCATATTGTTTTTGTTTCACTCAATAATAAACATTTAATTTTCCTAATATCTTTTTTTTTGTGTTTTTTTTTTTTGGTACTGGGGATCGAACTTGGGTCCTTGCACTTGCAAAGCAGGTGATGGAACCACTGAACTAAATCCCCAGCCCCTAATATCATTTTATGGCTTGAAAACTCATTTTAGTGCTGAACAATTTTCCCATGCCAGGAATCAGTATTTTTAATAATGTCATCAATTACCGTGTTTGGTCTTGCATTGTAATTCTCATGCATCCAACCCTTGGAAAGCACTTCACAGAGAAAAGGTATCACCATCAAAGTTTGAATATTAGTTAAAATTTTATATAGTAAATCTTATGTTCCCATTGACCTTCATTCAACATTATTCACATTTTAAATCAGTTTATCATTTATTTTTTGTTCTTCCTATCTGCTTCTATGTTAAACACTTTGTGATTTTGTACCTTGGTTGCAGTAAAGTCAAAGAATGATTGTTTTAAATTCTCTGTAATTAGACTTATCCAATATTTGTATCCTTTATTAAGTTTCATTGAGAGAAGTTACATTTATAAGAAAGATTTTAATGAAATAACTTCTTTGCAATGCATATCCTTTCCTAGGCAGCTTGAGCTCATCTTATATTCTCAGTATCTTTCCACTTTGGTTTCTAGTGGCTATGAAATAAAGCACTGCTATTGTTGACAAAAATAAGTAAGAATATAATTTGAAATTGGCCTATTCCTGATATTATGACTTCTATTCTTAAGGCCACAAAAACTTTAAATTTGATTCTTGTATGGTAAAATGTGTCATTGTTATATCATCTGATGTAAAGATATGGGTATGTGAAGTAGGGTAGTTTGATATTGCCAAATTCTACTGCCTTGATTTGGGCAATGAGCTAACATAATTATGGTAGGTAAAGGATTTAATGACTATAGTTGATGTCAGTAGAGCCTGTGGAAGTCACACTTAGAGATATATTTCCACAGCATTTCTATATCTGTTGAAATTTCAGTATATAAATAGCTTACCAAGTGGATATTTTAGATGTATAGAGAACCAGCCAATGGGGTTTGGAACCCTAGTGTGATAACGGTGAACAGGGAATATGGAAGGACAAGGAAAGCCATGGAGAATTCTGGGTAATGAGCAATTTTCTCTAGTTGGTCTATATTGTTCTGAAAAGAACAGAAAAGTTGTCCTTATGAAGTTCCACTTTCTGAAATACAAATCATAAAAACTAGTTTAATTTTACTTTTCCCATATCTATATTAAAATGCATAGAAAAAGAAGGAAAAACCAAAATTATCTGATGAAGACCACGCTGAGCGAGCTATAAGTTCATAAACTGGCTTTTCATATTAAAAGTCTGAGCCTGCCTATTAGCCCACAGTGGCTTGCCTGAAGAGCCAGCAGTTGGTGTGTGGGAAAGGGACGACTCCTCATACCCACTGGTGACAGCAGAGGTCTCAATGATCTGTGACGCTGTGATGTCTGGGATGGCAAGGCAATAGTGCAACTAAGGGCGCATGACTTATACAGAAAACTCCTATAGAGGCAAAAATAAATCCATGGGAAGAAACATTAATCTATGAGGTGTTCTTGCTCAAATGTTTCCTTCCCTTGTTGCTATGACCCTGCTCGTGTCAGTGCTCTCCACTCCACTGTTCCTTGTACTGCCCTGTAGCCTTTCTAGAAGCTGTATGTTCAATAAATACTGGCAAGTTCCAAGAGACAGTGTCTTAGCCAGATAAGAGCTTTGACCATCCTGGGCTCCCCATTTATGCATTAAGATCTTATCTTGTCTTTTTTTAGGCTTCCCACCATACGCTTGGTCAGGTGATTGGGGGTCTGATCAGCCTCCAGTACTTATAGAATGGATACTTGTGGGTTCTGTAGGTGGATACTGGGCTTGAGGTAATATAGCAGGAAGCACTTTGACCTTTTTTACAATATCGTTTTTTAATGAGAGTATTTTAATTATTTCTTGTATCATTAAATTTTAGGTAAAAAGGCTTTTAAAAAGATATTTCTACTTTATCGAAAATGGAAAGAGGAAAAGTGACAAGACTGGAGACTGTAGATCCAAGAGGGGTTGAGTTAAGTGGGAGATTTTGGCGTCTTAGATTAAGTACAAAAGTGGAAATCAGAAATTTCAATATTAGAATGGATAACAAGTCTTTGTACATTGGAGAAAATGGTGAATGAAAAGTTAAGGGTAGTTCATTCGTGTTTTTTTTTTTTTTTTTGTCTTTGGCACCTAGGAAATCTTAAAATATTATCTAAGCTGCAGCCAGTTTGGAAAACCTTCCATTCATGAAAAAACATCTGTAATTATTATTAGTCAAAGTGGGCTTTCTTCAAACTGGGATAAGTTCTTGAGATCTGAGGCTGCAAGATAACCCTTCAGGTTTAGCTATATGTTTTGCAAAATCAAAACTATAATAAATTGATAGATAATGTAGGAAGAAAACTAAGGATCAGTCGTAAGAGAAATTTCTCATATTATATATGATAAACATTGAACTGAATGAATTATCAGTGAAATTGTTCCAATGGACTACTTAATGGCCTACTATGTACAGTACAATTCAACAACTGTCAGTGAGCATCCGCTTTGTGAAAGGTATGTTGCTAGATATTGTAGACACTTTAAAGACACTTTTATTTGTGTAATTTACAGCCTCTTGAGAACTTAAATAAATATATATGCACACAGAAACACACGGGTTCACTTATACTTAAAGGTAAAACAGATAAAAACAAAACACTATGAAAGTCAAATTACAGAAATGAGAGATCAAACATCATTGGAATAATTATGAGAATTTTACTGAAGAAGATAATCAACATGAGTCTTGCGACATAAGTAGAACTTAGAGTGAGAAGTGGGTGTCAAGGCTGAAGTGGAGTCAACGGTAAAGAGAACGGTAATAGAGTCGCATATGTATAAAGAAATAGTTGGCTTAGTTTTCCTGGACTGCAACGGGAAGAGAAACAAATACATTATGATTTAAGTTAAAGTTAAGCCCAAATTTTTGAAAATATTACCATAGACAGGAACTGTTACTTCATTTAGTTGGGGTATCTGAAATATACATGGAAGAGATGTTTATTTTTATGTTTAAAATTTTTTTAGAGCTGAATGTTTAGAAAATTAATTAAAAGTGAATGATGTGATTTTGGGTAGAAACATCAAAAGAACAGTGAGTTGGCCATCTGTTAGAATAGGAGAGCTGAAAAGAATCAAAAAGATTGCTTCAGGAAGGATTACATCTTGGGGATGTTTTAATTGGATGATCACTATTTCTACCCAACTCTAAAACTGAATGGGTTAAAACTCCACTTTGTGATAATTTTTTTCTGACTTTGATATAAGCCTTTAGGGGATTAATAATTGTTAAAAATGAGCGTCTTTAGAATATACAAGTTTGAGCATGGCTTTCTGAATCTGCTTTGTTTTCACGCTGTAGATGATGGGATTCATCACAGGGGGGATGAGCAGGTACACATTAGCAATGAGGGTGGGCACAAAAGGCGGGGCATGTTTTCCAAATCTGTGAACAAAAGACAGGCTTATCAAGGGGATGTAGAATATGGCCACAGCAGTGATATGAGAAACACAGGTGCTGAAGACCTTTTTCCTCTCACCAGAAGATGCAATGTTGAGAACTGAGCGAATGATCAGGACATAGGAAATCAGGATAAAGATGGAGTCTATTCCAGCAGTAGAGATAATTGCAGTTAGTCCAAATGCACTATTAATCTTTGTGTCTGAACATGACAGCTTCATCACATCAGGGTGAAAGCAGTAGGAATGGTGGAGCACATGGCTACGGCAGAAGGATAAACGCTTAAGAAGCAGGACTAGTGGTGTCAAGATGACGGTTCCTCTGATAATGACTGCCACACCAATCTGTGCAATCCTTGCATGAGTTAGAATGGTAGCATACCTCAAGGGGTTAGAAATGGCCACAAAACGATCAAAAGCCATAGCCAGAAGCACCGAGGATTCCATGAAAGTGAAGAGGTGAATGAAGAACATCTGTGATAAACAAGTCCTGAAGCTGATCTCTCAGGCATTGAGCCAGAATATTCCCAGCACCGTCACCAGTGTAGAGATGCACAAGCCAATGTCAGTGGTGGACAACATGGAAAGGAAATAGTACATGGGCTCATGGAGGCTGGGCTCAGTGAGGATTATGAAGAGGATCAAGCTATTCCCAGACAGGGCAGTAAAATAGAGGCAGCAGAACAGGATGGAGATCCATGTATGGGCCCATTCGAGTCCAGGGACTCCCATCAGGAGGAAAATAGGGAAGGTGGAATTATGGAAGATTGGCATTTTGATCTTCAGAATCAGAATTCTCTTCTGAGATTTTGAGTTTCTAAATTTAGAATTTTAAAATTGTTTTAGTTGAAGTTTAATATGCAGTCAGTAAAGTGAAAAATCTTTTGGAGTGTGATTTAATGAAATTTGACATCTACAGGCACCTAGATAACCACTTTTAAGGTCAACTTATAGAACATTATCAGCATCCCGGAAGGCTTTCTAATTCTCCATGTTCATTGTAATCCTCTCTAGTAGTAGCCATTATTTTGACTTTTAGTATTATAATTACTTCTCCCTATTTTTGATCTTGATATAAATATAATTATGCACTATACCCTATTTGTGCCAGGTTTCTTAAACTCATTTTGTCTGTACATTCATCATTAAACTAAGACATATAATTATATTTGATTTAATTTCAATATATTTTGCTAAATTTAGTTCATGTTTATCACATAATATTGTATACAATCATCGAGGATTTTGATTAATTTTTTTATCCTTTAACTAGATTACAAACATTTATTAATGTTATCTTATAAAATAGGGGTACTTTTAATCTTTGATTAGTAGAGCTGCTTGTTCATAGTATATATTCAGTATGTGTTGGCTAGTTCAATTATATTTATTTCTTCTTTCTGAAACATTCTATTTAGCTATGATTAGGGCTCAATTGAGAAAAATAATTGATTAATTTTTACTTAGGATTTTCAAATTATTGAGCTCAAACTATCATACCAATCTTTGTGTACCTCATTTAGTAAGCAGCGGAACATTTCTTCAGGAAGTACATATACCTAAGAATCCATCCCTGATAATGGTCATTCACCCTGCCTCATTATGTATTCTTATCGATGAGAGATGCTTCAGTTTTCATGAGTCTAAGGCTTGCTATTCCTCTTAGTTTGCAGCACTAAATTGCTGTCTTGGTTATGATTATGGAACCTGGTTCTTTTGTGATAAAAATCAGTGAGACAAATTAAGAGCTTCTTTTGTAACGTATATGTCCAGGGTCTTAATCTGACTTTTGATCTCCTCAAAGATAGTCAGATATATAATTTTGGGTGACCCATAAGGCTATGTTCCATATATCATTGCAAAATTTTCTGTAGTTAATTCATTTGAACCTTGTGATAAATTTAAGAGAGATTCATCATCCATAAAGTTTAGAGGTTTTGATATATTGTCAAAGTTCACAAAAACTGAAAGAAATGATGTTCACAATTAATCAGAGGAAAGATTTTAGAGCCTGTGCTGTTAACAACTACATTACCTTTTCTAATGATAACAACAATAATGATGATAAATTATGATATAATTTTAGTTCAATTACTAATAAGTCTGTACTAATAAGATAAATGTGGAAAGATATTTATGTTTACAAATCTCTGTTTTCATTTTCTATGGTTCAGAGTTTAACCTATTTCAGGGTTGCATATATGTTTTATGATCTGTAATCATATTACTGAGATTTATTTTTATAATATAGTAAATTCTTAAACATAATACTGTATTGAAAGCTATAACTTAAATAACTAATTGTGGAAATTACAAGTATTTTATAAAAATAAACTATCCCCTGAAATATATTTTAAATTTGTTTAGGATTTCTATTGTTTCTTTATACGTCGTCCAAGATCATTCTCACTAATTATGCCTATTATTACATGTATCTAACTGGATGAATAGTTTACTTTATGATTGTAGATTAAAATCAGTTTGATCATTTCTCTAAACATGTTACTTATTTCTATATACTTTCAACTTTATCCATTCCATGGATAATGCTTTTTTATTTATTCATTTTAATTTTAAAACATTAATCTTCTTTCAGACTGTCTTGAATATTAGATCCATATAACTAAATCTTTGAGTTCTCCACTTAAATTTCTTAAAGTCCAAACAGTATCACTGAATTAGAATTCCATCTTCTTCACATAGTCATGCCTTGTATATTCTATTTCCCCCATTTGATTAATAGCTTCATAATAGATCTATAAATGTATAGATCTATGGTAGCTCCATAAGTCATGCTGCCAAATTCACAAATACATATATATTCTTATATCA
This sequence comes from Heterocephalus glaber, assembly GCF_000247695.1. Next base: position 5,966,216 of record NW_004624817.1, read on the forward strand.
CATTTGCAGATAGTCAATTTTTGTTTTTATTGAAACTGTTTCTGATACATATTTCTCTCAGTTTCTTTCTAATAGTTCTATTTTAAAGTAACTGCTATAATTATAAACAGTCCCAATTTTCTACTAAATTTTCAACACAAAAAAAGGAGAAAAGAAACAAACATAAGAAGGACAAATGCTAAAGTTTATAGGTATGCTAAATCCAGAATTTTTTGGGAGTGATTTACTTGTCTGAACTAAGGGATATATAAATTGATAGAGCTAAAATATAGCACATCACTTAACACATCTTCATAGCCTACACTAAAGAGTGAAGAGTCAGTACTAGTGCAAAAAATTGGGAACTAGGCATTTCCTTTATGGTTTGTTTACATCTAAGATGACCCTACACATTTTTCTTGTACATGTAAATTTCTGTTGTCTAATAGCTACAAGCTTGAACTTTCCACTACTCGAACAACAAAGTTAGTAAAAAACCTGCTGGCTCTCTAACTTTGCTCCGTAGTCGAACAAAAACCCAACTTGAAAAAATCTGTACTGGCTGAGAATGAGTCACGTGTCTCGCCTTGCCCCTGACAAAAAAGAGTGATGCTTCAGCCTAAGCTCCACTCTTCCCAGGACAACATATAGTGCTTGTGTTGGTGCATTAAAATATTCATCACTATGATTTTCTTTTTGTGCTTTGTGTAAAATATTGTAACTATGGCTCCCAAGAAAGTTATTGACACCAGCAATAAAGCTAAGAACAGACCTGTGAGAGCTACAACTGAGTTAAAGAAATTGTGAAATTTGTTAAACTTGAAATTATTTTGAGTGTAATTATTTGGCCTCTCAGAACCAATTATTTGGTTTTCTATTATTTTTGTGAAAAATATGTTCAGTTCTCAAACTTTCATTGTTTATACACAAATTCGGAATGAGTTGAGTTCGACAACTGAGGTATCACTGTATTAGATATTTCATCTAAAGAAAAACAACCAAAGACAATGGTATAAAGGGTAGCACTGATAGACACACATTGATTTTTGAAATGAGTATTAACTCATATACATCTTTGTCGGCAGAAGAGGAAACAAGTCTTTTGATGCAAGCTTAAGAGACTGAATGGAAGTGTTGCATTAATTACAAATCAATCAGAAAGTTAAACCATAATAAATATGGGTCTGTGTTTCTTAGGATTTCATTTTTATAGGTGTCAGGAAATGCAGATATATAAGAAGTAAAAGTTTTTCTATAAATAGCTAAAAAAGATGACAAGGAAAGTTCTATATAGAATCTGGGCTTCTAAATAGGCAGCAGGCCCATAGCAGTAAACCAATCAGTAGGGGGTAAGTAGAGTCAGGAACTCAGAGTCAGGTGGGGGTCAAGGACAGTGGTAAGTTTGGGAGGCCCTTACCTTTCACAGTGTGGAGAATTACAATTGTTACAAGTAGAGGGGTTGAAAGAGCAACACCAGAAGACGAGCATTAGCTTTTACCTTCGCTTCCAAGAATATTTTCTTGTGTTTATCTAAGCTAAGCTCCTCATGATACAGTCCAAAGCCATCAGACACATTTATTACAGATATAAAAAGTACGGCTTCTGATCTGAAAGCAGTTATTTCATTTAACTTTCAGTCAGAGTGAGCAGCTTTCTCGTATTCTTAGAGTAGAATATGTGAAGGTCACCGATTTACCTCTATGAATGAAGTATTTTTATAGGGGAACTTGATGGTAAAGTCATTTACCCAACTGGGATAAACATACCCCTCTGAGGGATTTCAGTGCCATTCTGCTAAATTGCACTTCTCTGACCCCCTTGTTAGATAATTAGCATCAGGGAATGCAGATGCTTAGATAAGTTGACAAAGACCAAACCAAAAAACAGACAAACAAACAATAAAAACAAAAAACCCCAAAATTTAATTTAAAGTTATATTGAATTATTACTTGGATGATGTAAATAGTCTTGAACATAGTGCTTATTGTCATTTGGGTAACTGGAGTCACAGATACTTTAAAAATCCCTCTAGGTAACCGCACAGTCCCAGATACATATTACATATACATTAAATGTCTATTAAAATGAACAGATGCATTTCTACAATTCAGAAGCAAGTAGTAAGCGCAACAAAGTTAGGGAACTCCATTGTGGTTGCTTTTACAATAGAAGAGAGATTTGGCAGCTGAGGAAATCAAGTGGAAATAACTTTCAGAAAAAAGAAGCATGACTTTATTCAAAGGTTATGTTAATTAACTTCTAGACAGTGGTTAGTGTTATCTAAGTAGTTTTTCAAGCAAAACCAAACTTTTATTTACCTGACATGTGAAGAGTGCAGTGTGACACAATTAGTGCTCAGTAATAGTTTCCAAATTAATTTATTTCCATTACTGGAGATGTATTTCATAGTCTAGGAAAGAGAATCATATGAAGAAAGTTGAAGTAATTTTTATCTACCTCTATTTGGGCTGATTGTTAGTTTAAATATAGGAGCAGTAAGGTTAAATAAAGGCTTATGGTTAGGTTAATCTACATTGAACATTTATTTCAATCTAACACTTGCAGATGTAATTTGTTCACCATGTTTTGATATACAGTTAGGATCTTTTAACATCCTATAGGTCTGAAAATTGGAATTCCATATCATCTTCTTTCCATAAGCCATACCTTTAATATGCTGGATAAAATTTATGCTATAGTAATTAACACTGTTTGGGAAAATAAATAACTGGTAGCTTATAGCTTACTTATTGGGGGAAATGAAGAACTACTAATTAAAGAATTAGCTATGACTGTTCATTTGGTTGCTATACAAAAGGAATAGAAATTTCTGGCTAATTTAGGAAGTTTATTTAGGAGAACTTGCATAGAAATCTATGCTATCATTAAGGTTATTAGGACCTTGTACTTGGCATATCTTCATTCTACCTATTTCTCCATTGCCTCCCCTCTTTCTTCCCCCTTGGTCCCCTGCATACCTTCGAATCTGCAATCCACCCCCTTGTCTTGATCTATCCTTCCTTTATTTTTCTCTTAGTTTGTACCTTGCCTTACTCAGATGAGAGATACCGTATGGTATTTAAGTTTGTGTGTCTGATTAATTTCACTCAACATTATATTTTCTAGGTGCATCCATTTTCCTACAAATGACTCAAATTTGTCCTTCTTTATAGCCAAGTAGTATTCATGAACTAGGATTAACAATACCAACAAGAATGAAAAGGGGGAACAGAGAACTAGAGGAGAAGGAAGAGGGGGGGGGAGGAAAGGGATTGAAATAAAAGAAACAAGCTGTGTTATGTACATATACCAACTCCCCAAGATGACTGTAAAATGCATGCACTTCAAACATGTACTAATAAAAGAAAATTAAAAAAAAGATATCTATACGGATGTCTTTATTTGTGCTGTACTGGCTGCCTTGACATTCCCAATCCATTCAAAATGTTTATCCTCATGGTCATTTTGACTTTGGGAAAGAAGCCGGAAGTCACATTGTTTCGGATCAGGTGAATAAGGTGGACAGGAACACACTGTAATGTTTTTTCTGAGCTTGCCTTTTTTATTGGGTGGCACTCAGCAGGGACATTCACTGTATTTTCTGTCACAACTTATAAACACGTTCAAGAAAGATGACTTCCAAAATTGCTTTAGAAAGTCACAATGATGATGGGATAAATGTATCTGGATACGGGGAAGGAGAATATTGTGAAGGGTGGAACATTAATGTGTCTTTCAGGATAATAAATTTCAAATTTAAACTTTCATCATAGACTTTGATCACCTTGCATATTAAAACGTTGAAAAATAGAGAAACAAGGATTCATTAAGGATGACAGGTAATTAGTTCAAATATTTTTATTGTTGTGCGAAGCAGTGTGGTAGAGTTCTAAGAGCTCTATGTTGTAAAATCAGAAAACCAGCCAATTCTGTACTGTGAATAACAGCGATGCAAAGAAGAGACACATAGTTAAGGGCTTCTGTTTCTTTATCAGAAAAATAGAGTGTTGACATAGATACTCTCTGAAAATTTTAAAGAAAAGTACATAGGATTAGGATTTAGTGTCCTGTTGGCCAGTGGAGATTGTTTGCAATTTGCAGAGCAAGAGAAGCTGTGAAAGGTTGTTTAAAGCAATGTTAAGATTGCATTATAAAATTAATCTGACCTTTCACAACAGATAGATTAGAATGAGTTGATATTGAAGATCTGGCCTCCTGAAAGAATATGTCTATGATAAGAGAGATGCTGAGGTGTCGAACAGTGAAGCAGGAAGTGCCACATAAAATGTGACATCAAAAAGGCTACACGTCTGTTAGAAGGTATTTGAATGGTGACAAATGAGGGAAAAACCAAAGGTGATATCAATAAAACAGGCTTTGTTGATTGAAAGAAAAGGGTGGCATCACAAAAGGGGATCAGATATGTTTGGTTCTGATCAAATAGAAATTTAAACAGAAAGACATGTCAGTGCTCTGAGGCATGCTTGGCTAAGTTTCTCCAAAGAAAGAAAGCTGCTTCAATAACCTTACACCATTCATTATGAACAGAAGAAGTAAATCATATGTAATAAAAACAGTTAATTTGGTTTTGGCCTTGCTGTATTTGAGGTACTGATAGGGCATGTGGATTAATTTGATAGACATACATGGTTAGAAATGCTTCATGAAAATATATGCCTGTCAAAATCATGCTTTATTTACTTTTACAAATGGCAGGTATTGATAAATACCAATGATTAAATAAATAATGAACATATAAACGCATAATTTTGAGGATATTAGTTTTAAACTAGATTTATTTTCTATCTAAGAAAGCACAGAACAACGAATACAGAAATAGATTTAAATTAATGCAGGTTGCTTTGAAATTGCTTTTGAATTTTTATTTAATTCTCTTAAATTGTTGGAGACTAAGAAGTATTAGTGTCCTTAAAGTTTAATAGTGTGCAGCATCATTTATTATTAATATTATTATTGTATTTAATATTAAAGTACACTCCTAAAAAAGTAATTGCCAGGCAAATAATTCTCTAATATAATAAACATGAGAATTTTATGAAAAAATTAAATTATACATAAGGGAAATGTTATTGCTCCTAAGCCTAACAAAGTTAATTTTAAACCTTGATTACTTTTTAATTTTTGCTTTGAAATGCCTGGTTCTGTCTACTAGCCTGCAGGAATGATATGACATGTTAAAACATGTGCTTATCCTTTAATTTTATGTAATTGTTCTGTTAATATAATCAGTGACTATGATTATATAATCAGTGCTTTTATAATCCTTGGGGCTTTTGCCTTAAGCAGTTTTGCTAAAAAGAAAACTTCTAATTTGAAATATTCTTCTGCTTAGCCAATTTAATCCCCAGGATTGCCATCATTGCCTTAGAACATATGTAATTAATCAAATATTCTTTATTCACTGTGTTAGTTTAAGAGTAAGCAACTGTTTCCCACTTTCTGGTATTAGTCCCAGACATAGAGCTACATACAATCTGATAGACCAGCACTAGAGATTTTGATATGTGACTGAAGCTCTCTCATCAGATTTTCTAAATATATTTAAATGATTTCTAAGTTATAGAAAAACTGGAAATAGGATACTAAAGTTTTCATATGTGTTTTACTTTGATTCCCCATTTCTTGAGTACCTGAAACTTCTAGGGAAACACATGAGCCTGGAAAGTGGCAATATGTTGAGTTTCTCTTGAGCAGCCTATAGCTGCTCTGGCTTCTCTTTGTCTCAAATTTTGGGATTTTTTTGGCCCCTCCTTGTATTTATTTACCTATTTCCTCTTATTTGATATGTACGGTAGCTATTTAAATGTTCCTTGTACAGTCAGACTATGAGTACCAAAAGCCATAGTTCATCGTCACATTCCATGTAGGTCACATTTTCCATGGATTGATTGAATGTGGCAGGGAAAGTAAGCCAGGCTTATCCTCAGAAGACACAGGACTCCTCGGGTAACTTTGATTTGAGGATGCCCAATAGTCTTGACCAATTACTGCTCAATAGTGTAAGCTGTTTCTTTTTCATTCAGGATGAAGCCTACATGAAAGTCTGACATCTCTTCCAGCCTCTCCAGCCTACTCCTCCATTGCTTTCTTTTTGTGATAAAGTTTACTTAGCCCCTTGTTGGCTGCTTGTCTGTTTTTCCCCAAGGAAGTCATAACCATCACCACAACTACTTGTTAAAGCTCCTTGTCTGTCCTTTGGACCTTTTGGGTTCTTCTGGTAATTGTATTTCCCTGGCTTTGGGAGGTTAAAGAAGCTACCTGGGTTCTATTATGCAAATATGTCATCATCTGCATGGACATTAAGAAGTCTCAACTCTGGTCAATTATACTAGTAAAACATTAGGAAAGAATAAAAAACTATAATTTCATTGTAATTGACCCATGATTAGGAACTTGGTTTGTTGCTACATGGCAGGAATAGAGAGAATAACATACAGAATTTGGAGGATTTACTTGGACAACTCATGGTGTTTAATGACTGATAAATAAAAGGACAATTTGGGGGAAACAGAGTTTTGGTTCACTGGGTATTAAGCTTCAGTTATTAGAAATGAATAAGCTGTAGACAAGTGTACAACAGAATGCCTATAGTTATAACACTGTATTGTGGATTTAAAGACTATTAAGATCAGAGATCTCATACTACATGTTCTTACCACAATACCAAAATCAAAACAACCAACCAACAAATAAAGAAATAAGAAACCAAAACTACAATAGGGTATAAGAAAGCTTTTGGAGGCAATGGATATGATTATGACCTATATTTTGGATGGCTTCATGGCTGTATGCACGTATCCTAATTTGTTACATATATTAAATATGTGCAGTTTCACATCAATTTTACCTCAATTAGATTATTAAAACAAAAAGAGCAAAGCGATGACTATAGAAGCTATAGTTTGCCAGGGAAATGTAATGAGGACTTCTATTATTCATGAGTGAAGAACTAGATCATTTCAATGGGCAGAAACCTGAACTATGGGAAGTAGCTTAGAATAAAATGAATCTAGAAAAAAAATTGGTAAAGGAGAGTGAAGCTATCAGTTATGACCTCAAGACTATTGAGGGTATCATGGCTTTTGTCACTGAAGTTTGGCTATTAAATCCTTCTTAGAGACTGTGGCCAGCCAATATCTGGAAGCAGTGATACAGGCTGGAATAAATATGATGCACAGATGAGTCTGGGTGGTTATTAAAGTGGATTGTGGCAGATGGCACAGGTCTTCTACCTTATAATTTCTTAGCACCCTCCTCAGTTCACCTACAGTAGTGGAAGATAAATTGCATTATGCTGATAACATTGAACCTTCAATATCTGCTCTCTCCTTCTGTGCTTTAGAACTTTTCTTTGACATCAGAGGAACTTAATAGCTGTGTTCTGGTACAACTGGTAACTGAAGGGAGTTACTCCCAGGGATGAATCTTCCATCACTAAAACCGGGAGAGAATAGATGATGTATTGGATTTACTACACTTCAATGGAAAATTCTGAGGCCTGTTTCATTCAGTTACTCTAGTGGTCTCACAGGGACTGAACTCCAGGTGTCCAGAGTGGTTATCTGCTATTTAATGTGTGCTTTTTTGCTTTTTTCTAATGTAGCAGTCTATTTTTCACATTTCTTCATTTCTACTTTCTAAGATATCCTTCAAAATAAACCATCTTTATCAAAGTCTTGGGTATCTGTTTTTGGTGAACAATTTGATGCAAGAGTCAAAGAGAAGTTTATAGTGTCATATTTTTGAGTAATAAATACATATGAAATATATTTAATATGTGAATGTATTTTATACATAAATTTAATTTAATAAAATTAAAAAGTTCATTCGGATACAATAGAGATTTATAGAATGGAATAAGACCAGAGGGACACTAATTCTCTATTATACTAGAGACTTATTTGTTTGACAATTGCTTTTTAGGAATGTCCTTGAAAACTTGCGCTAGGTAATTCAAGATTTTTTGAGTCTTTGGTGTGTGTACCAAAGTGCATAGGAAAGAAGAAAATACATTCAATAACTCATACATTTGAGATGACTTAAAGGGCCAAGTTGCCCATCTAAAACACCTAATGATAAAAGTAAAGTCAAAAGTTTAGTTTATTATTTGCTTTTGATTATAGGTTATGTAAGTAGATAAGCCTCAGTTACCATAATTTTAGGGACTCCAGTATCCTTATATGTAAACATTATATCCTTATATATAAAATATATAGAAGTATTATACTTTTTCTTATATGAGAAGAAAAATTGGGGTTAGATGACATTTTTAAAAATTAAAGTAAAGCTGGACACAGTGGTACGTATCTGTAGCCCCAGAACACTGGGAGGCAGAGGCAGGAGAACCACAAGTTTGAGCCCAGCCTGGGAAAACTTAGTGACTTAGTAAAAACATGACTCAAAGTAAAAGGTAAAAATGACACATTTATGGGATAACTCTTATGAGAAAGAGTTTGCTAGGACCTCAAAGGGTGCAAAGAAAATAAGCTTGTTGTTTATCCTTAGGAAAAGTACAGTTTTGCTGGAGACATAATAACCAAATGTGTTACAGGAAGACTTAGGTAAAACATTGATAAAATATTGGGAAAGGAAAATGTAAGATCCTCAGTACCATCATGAAAAAATTAATGTGGATACTATTTTAAATGAGCCTTGCAAAGCAGAGGAAATTGCAGGTGGTGAAGGGACAATTGGAAAGTCCAAAAGAAGAGAAGTATAAATGAAGGAGAAAGGAGAAAGCGTAATATGCCCAAACAAATAGCACCTGATTTTGTGAACAGGGAGAGTCAGTCAATGTCAAAAGGTGGAATTTAAAGTAGAAAATATAAGCTAAATCCAGACTGTGAAAGTCCTTAAGAAATGAAGTTATTATGTATGACTCCAAGTACTAGTTCAATTCATGAGTATATCAAACTAGAATATGCTTTTATTTGGAAGAAATAGAGTGATGTGACTGAATGGGATGTTTGGAAAATTAACCTGAAAAGCCATGACAGGTGCTAGAGAGTAAGAAAATCCCAGAAATGTGGGATGTTAATAGGGTGGTTAAGAGATGAGAAGATTCAAATTATAAATGTGATAAATGAAAAGGAAACACAGTTATAGATAGAAAAGAACATTGAGTAGAAATTTGTTCTGGGCAACATCTAGTTGCATCCAACTCTAGAAAGATGTGGTTTGTAATGCCAACTTGTGAAATATTTTTTAATGATATCTGAAGAATTACTTTCTAAGAATAGCTAATTTTAAATTTAATTTTTCTTGGAAGGTAGTTTCTGTGCAGCTTTCTGAATCTGCTTTGTTTTCACACTGTAGATGATGGGATTCATCACAGGAGGGATGAGCAGGTACACATTAGCAATGAGGGTGGGCACAAAAGGTGGGCACATTTTCCAAATCTGTGAACAAAAGACAGGCTTATCAAGGGGATGTAGAACATGGTCACAGTGCAGAGGTGAGAGATGCAGGTGCTGAAGGCCTTCCTCCTCTCCCCAGGGGATGCGATGTTGAGAATTGAGAGAATGAGCAGGACATAGGAGAGTAGGATAAAGATGGAATCAATTCCAGCCATGGAGATGATTACAGTAAGTCCAAATGCACTGTTTATCCTGGTGTCTGTACAGGACAGCTTCATCACATCAGGGTGGAAGCAGTAAGAGTGACGAACATGATTGTGGCAGAATTACAGGCGCTTAAGAAGGATCACCATAGGTATCAGTATTAGTGTTCCTCTGGTGATAATTGCTGCTCCAATTTGTGCTATCTTAAGGTAAGTTAAGATGGAAGCATATCTCAGAGGATTAGAAATGGCCACAAAAACGATAAAAAACCATGGCCAAGAGCACTGAGGATTCCATGACAGTGAAAAAAATGAATGAAGACATGTGTGATAAACAAGCATTGAAGCTGATCTCTCGGGCATTGAGCCACAATATTCTAGCACTGTCACCAATGTAGAGATGCATAAATCCAAGTCAGAGGTGGACAACATGGAGAGAAAATAGTACATGGGTTCATGGAGGTTTGTCTCAGTGAAGGCTATGAATAGGATCAAGCTGTCTCCAGACAGGGCAGTTAAATAGGGGCAGCAGAGGGGCTGGGGATTTAGCTCAGTGGTTCCGGTGCCTGCCTCAAAAGCGCAAGGACCCAAGTTCCATCCCTGGTACCAAAAAAAAAAAAAAAAAATAGAGGGAGCAGAAAGGGATGGAGATCCATGCATGGGCCCATTAGAGTCCAGGGACTCTGGTCAGGAGAAAAGTCGGCCAGGTAGGGTTAGGATAGATTGGCATTATAGTGCATGGGAGCACAATTCGTTTGTGATAGCCCACTGCTCTGAAATAAAAATGTATTAGTATATAATTTTAATTAGAAAAGTAGACATTGTTTACATTTTAACCCCCTTTTAAAAATAGATATGATTTATTTTTTTAACTAGAGTTTAAGATCTGTTTAGGATGTCTGCACATGGAAAGGATTTATTTTGCACAGTACTTATTTTTGATGTTCTTTTTATCACCAATTATTAGGAATTGGGCTAGAAGGAGAAATGAGTGATTGTTAATAAAAATTGAATAATTAATGAGAACAGGTAATAGATAAAAATTACATTACTCGCATTTATTAGGCAGAATGCATGTCAGATTCAGAGTGACCACAAAAACAAGAACCCCGCTCAAGACAATGTCAGCTTACTCTTACTGCTACATGTACTTAGGTGAGGAAAAGTATTTCTGTTCCAATCACTCTGGTTATTAATACCTTCTTAATGCAAAATCATAAAATCTAGTTTAGCATTATGTAGGCTAACATCATTTTTAAAATCAAGAAAAACATAGACTTCTATCTATTCTTAACACGCATTGCTGTTTTTAGGCTCCTATCGAAACATTACAACAAAGTAACATATGTAGCATGAATTGGATAGACAGTGTGTGAGAGGCTTTATTCTGTTTGTCCTCATAGCCAGTCTACGAGACAGCTGTTATTATAACAAATGAAGTTATTATACAGGTATAAGCTATAATTTAGAAGTTTGAACGCATTGGTTTTTGGTATCAAAACTAAGCAGTGATAGAACTGGGGCTTAAATCTGGGACAATATGTTTGTGAGAGGCTCTGCTCTCAACTGCTAGGGTCTATATATTATCTTTAGAAGAAAACATCTGACACAAAAACATATGCAATACAGAGGCTAATACCATCCTAAGAAATACACCTGAAGCATAGATATGACAGATAGGAATAATGTAGTTGGTATATTGTGAGGTTAGTAATACAAAAGGTAGTAGAAAAATAGGTAGCATTTCTATTAGAAAAAACATAATGGTCAATATTATAAATCACTGTAATCAATTTCACCGGCAATATGAAAGTCCTTTTTAAAATTTTTATAATTAAAAAATATGTCTTTTATAACTTGATCAAGATTTTAAAGTATTATCTTTGCCTATATAAAGTGGTACTCAGTTTTAGTGGAATGGCTTTTGGAAATGTGATTTTAAATCTTTAAGATTAGATTGTATTTGAATAAGCACTTTAATTCCTCAGAATTTATTAATAATAAACAACTGCTTGTAGTAATGGAACATTAACATATGCCAGTCATTCATTTAATCAGATTTTGAACAATTATTTTTTTACTGTCTATTATGGTCATCCTTATATTACACAAATAAACTTATTATAATACCATCATTTTGGATAATATTTAGAGACAATGTATTATATTATTGAACAGACTGTGCTAATTCCTTAAATTTAGAAAAGAGGCTTGTCATTTACATCTATCACAAAGACCAAAGGAAGTTACTAGACATTATGGCTAATGATACATAAATAAGGAATGTACTGATGCAGTCTAATATGTTGTTCTCTAATCTGAAAAATGATAAACATAAATTAAACAATAGCCTAAAACTTGTGAAAGCGCAAACTCAATAGTGCAAGTCCTAGAGAGTCAGAGAATACTCTAGGACTGAAACTGTGTGGAGTGACAGTTTTAATAAACCCAGAACACTGAAAGTTTCCTTTTTTCTTGTTAAAGAGACAAGAGTGATAATAAAGATACTAGAGGAAAGGGTGAAAATAAATAAAAAGTGAGGGAACATTAAGGACTTGTTTCAGGATTTGAAGTAAAATATACATTGTCAGGAAAATTGGCTGCCATTAAATGATTATTTGGGGAAAGCAATGCAAACAGAATCTTCTTAGAGCCATAATGCCCTCTTTCTATTGTTTTATTTCATTTTTAAAATTTTTGCGGTACTGAGGATCAAACGAGGCCCCTTGCATGCTGGCAAGTGCTCTCCACTGAGCTACCTTCCAGCCCTTCTGTTATTTTAAAAGATAATGTTAAAATATCAACATAGTACATGTGAATTAATGAATTTTTTATTTGGCTAAATGAATTTTTGACTTTTCATGAAGTTTAGTAGTGTCAGTAGTGTGTTAACAATTATTTTCAACATGTTAATCTTGTCACTGCTAATGAATATAGTTTGGGAAGCTGCAGGGGGAAATGGATAAGGTTAGTGCTACTTCAAGTGCTGTCCAGGTACCGGCACCCTTCTATGAACTCTTTATTACCATTCTGCCTGAAGGTGAGTGCTCGAATGTGGAGTAAGAATTTAGAAAATTTAAAAATAATTCTGCATTGTCAGGACATCTAAATATATGATTAGTGGGATTATTTGGATAAAAATAATAAATAAGGCTAAAAGCTGTCACATTTGTGATGTGTAAGGCACAAGTTATGTAATAGTATTCATTATGACTGGAACCTGGAAGGACAAAATTAAAGGTCTCATTTTTTTACCACATACAGTTTAGGAATCATTGAATGAGTTCATGGATTGGATTATAGGGAAGGTGAGGGAGTTGTATGTCTAGGAAAGGAAGAATAATATTTAATATGGAGCCAGAGTCTGTGCTGCATGTCTTTGTTATATTATTTTCATATAAGCTATTTTCCAAATGAGTTGCGTTTAAATTATTGCCTCAAGCTATAAAAATGGACATTGTCCAGCCAAGTTTCTGTACGCATGTCTGTATGTTTCCACAGGTTATATTCATTGTATGTGCTACATGTCTCTTTGGGCTCCAGAACTAAAATGAAAATTGTAACACTTTTAAAAGAATGGAACAAATCTAGTGCATTAGGGGAAAAAGATCCAGGAAGTCTTTTGTAGCTCATTAGAAATATATTTTTTAAATATTAGGAAGGATGAAAATATGATTTTGTGTTTTGTAACTCGATTGTTAAATTTGAGAGAAATGGCAAAATGATATGCCTGAAATAGGGAGCACAATTTTTATCATACTTTGCTGGGATCACATCAAAGAACCTAGGCAAGGATGCCTTGAAAACAGTGGGATTTAAGAATTTAATATACAAATAAGGTCTAGCAAACAGGTAAACTACCTGAAAGTGATTATATTTGCAAAAGCTTAGATGACTCAGAAGTCAGAAGACAGAAATGAATAGGATCAGTCTTACCTTTCAAGATGTGAAAAACTAGGGACTCTAACAGTGATGGTCAAGGAGAAAAGCCAATGATTCATATGTGACGAGTCTTTACCTTTACTTCCAAGGAATTCTTCCTTTCATCCTTCTATATTAATTGGTCATGATAAAAAATTTAGGACATCTTATTTAAAACAAAACCAAGAGTTGTCTGAGAACAATTACTTGAGTTAGCTTTGATGCCAGTTTGAATGCTTTTCTGTATATTAGACAGGTTTAGCAAAGCGAGGACAACTCTTTTATATTTATGAATGATAATTTTAATGGTGAAACCCAGGAGAGCACTAATTTGCCCAGGCAGCATACACATTCCTTGCGGAAAGTACTGTCCCACTCTACCATGCTCAATTTAGACAGGTTAGCAGTTTTCTGGAGATATCGAAAGTGGTGGATCAAATCACAAACACTTTTTATTTTTATGTTTTTGCTGGAAGAATTCTTTGTGTATGAATGAATATCTATGTGTGCTTGCAACATGTGTAGACTTTAACAAAAATTGCTATTTTTTTGCTTTGGCATACATTTGTGTTTAAGGATAAAGACCAAATATTTTCTCTTGGGTCTTTTTTGTGCTGTATGATTTTTGTAAACATTTTACAGAACTAACTCTTATTATGAGTTAAATACTATATCAGATATTTCTATAGTATCTTGGATCACAGCAGTATAAAATTAATGTTTATTAAATGGTTTTCCATATATTGGAGGCAAATGGTGAAATAGAACTATGAAGTTAAGAATCCTTCACGAGGATGGCTGTTTCATGGCAGGAAGATAGTTTTTGACAGCACTTAGGTAAAAATAAAAACTATTTCCAAGAAAATTACTTATTTTTTCATGGAATATAATAATTTATATTTATAGTGCATCTAATATTTATAGATGCTTTCTATTATTTTTCTTATTTAATACTATTTACAAAATCAAAATAAGCATTTATATCAATTTTATTGATCTAAATGATATAATTTTCATATAGTAAAATGCGTATATGTTTTGATGAGTTTTGACAAATATATACATTTGTGTTAAGGTCATGACAATCTACAGTACATTTCCATTATTGTTAAAATTATATTGTTTTGTACATCAGACAATCCTTATGTAGCATAGATTTGAGCAAATTTTACTGTGCTTTATTTTATGTTACTATGTCTGAGGTTTGTCTTTTCCAGAGTTTTATCTACCTGGAATTAGTAGAACATGTTCTTGGTACCACTGACTTCTTTGGCATCACATATTATTTTTGGATTTGTTGTCCTGTTAGTGAACATTTTATTTTTTTGTCTAATTTTAGCTGTTATAAATAAAGCTGCTGTGAATATTTGCATACAGATCTTTGTCAAGATATACTTTCTTGAGTATATCTCAGGGAATACTAAAGGAATAACTGTATTAATTATGGTTCTCCAAATAAACAAAAGCAATAATTTCTGCATATATTTAGACAGAGAATAATATTGAGAGAAAGGTTGATTTTAAAGAACTGGCTAATTTGGTGTCTTGTCATGACTAAATTCCACAGGGTAGAGACCCATGAATTAATGTTGCTTGTTGAGTCCAAAGGTAACTATATATATATATAATAGCTAAACTCTGTGTATTATAGTTCTCAAATCTAGGTCATATTGGGAAGCCTGAAGAGATTCTTTTGTTGTTGTTGTTTTATTTTTATTACTACTGCGATGTATATTCTTGGCCAGTAGAGAGGCAGAATATATTAGATACAGGCAGAAAATAGAAGAATATATTGTATGATAACATTTTCTTTTTCACTTATTTTCTTTAGTTTGTTAAACAATTGAGCTCCACCTGAATAAAGTATTCTTTTATGTGTGCATTTTGAAAATAGTTTCAAGCCAGGGGTGGTGTCCTATGCCTGTAATCCCAGCATTCTGGGAGGCTGAGATAGGAAGGTGGAAAGTTTGAGCACAGCCTGGGCAACTTTGCAGCTTAGTTAGATCTTGTGTCCACCCCCCCCCCCAAAAATGTCTGGGGATGCACCTCAGAGTAAAGGGCTAGGGTTCAATCTCTAGTACTATAAATGAATAAATAAATAATAATGTCTGCATTTGGATCCAGAATTTTCACTTTATTTATTCTTTACTGGATTGTCACTTCTTGTCTTTTTTCTTTCATCCCTTTAGCATTCTCAAAAATTCCTCGACAAGTTGTACTCAGATGTGTGCTAGGTTTTCCAGATGCGTTATCAAAGCAGGGCTTCAGTGTAGATGCTAAAAAATATTTCAAAAGAACACTCAGTTAAAGACAGCATATGTATTAGTTTGTAGAAAATAGACTGTGTAGAGTGTGATCTTTAAGATTATAGAGAATAAATTTATTAAAGCTATATTGTTAGAGTTTGGATTGGTCAAAGTTACTTATGGAAAATATGGAACTATGACGATAATATAAACGGAAACCAGAGGAGGAAGGAATGTGATATTCTTGAATGGGGAGCAGCACGATTCAGCATGAAATTAACTTGGTGCATATGAAAAATGTGGGGAAAAGAGCCTCTTTTGGAGAATGAGGAATGAGGTAGATGAGCATGCACTTTATTTCAAAGGTAAGAAATACTAGATTCCATCCTTTTGAATGAAAAAAATGTTGATTTATTTTTCTCCTGTAAATTTTTTGGATAACAATTGATCAGTTGAAGAAAGAAAAGGTAGGAGGCACAATTAGAAGCCTGAGTAAGAGTCTCTGGAGACATTAGTGTGTGTAAAATCGTACTGGGACTCAGAATGACACTGACCTCAAAAAGCATGCATAAGTTTGCTTTCTGGCTTTTGTATGATAAAAAATCAATATATTAGCTTTGATTATGGTTATGATATTTTATTATTATTTTATAACTATTTCCTTGCAAATACATACAATGGTACCTCAGTTCACAAACACTTGTTTATGAATAAATTTGGTTTGCAAACAAAAGCGGTTGGCAAAATTTTGTTTGCTGTGAACTCTGCATTGGTGATGAACACAAGTATGGCCATGTTTCCCACACAAACACGAACGTGGCCATCTTTTTCAGAATCATGAAACGAATTAAATTCGTGAACTGAGGCACCACTCTACTGTATAGGAACGTAGGAATTAGTGCTATTCCACAAGTTTACTTTGGATTTCACTATGACTCCTGCTTGACCTGAAATAAGATCAACCAAAGTTGGAGACAGAATATAGATGCCAAGATAGAGAGATCATCTTGTTAGTGTTGCATTTTTCTTCTCTTTTATTTCTATCATTACTATTATCTCACACTGGGCCAAATTTTTATCTTTTTTTTTTGGTACTGGGGATTGAACTCAGGTCCTTGCTCTTGTGCAGCAGGAGGCAAAACCACTGAGCTAAATCCCTGGCCCCCAATTTTTTATCTTTGAGGACAGCATATGCAAAGGATTCTTTGCTCTCTTTGGTAGTGGAGTCAAGTGAGAAACTTTGACAAGCACACTGTAGTTTTCTTCTTTTTCCTGTTAGTCAGAAAAGATTTGTATTTGGTCCAAAAGAGTTAATAAGTCTTTAGGTGGATAAGTATAAGGTAAAGGTACACCTCTATCTCTCCCTTCATATGCCCACAGTTGTTGTTTGTTTTTTTTTTTTTTTTTTTTTTTTGGTCACTGTCTTTTATGAGATTGATTTTTGGATAAATTACTCAGCTCCTAAGTCTCTCCTATGATGAAGATGATGATGATTTTCCCATTTATTTACTTTTAATATTCTCTTTTGTGATTTCAATAATACCCTTTGATCTATTAAACTTTATCAGAATGTTTGTTTAGTAAGTTTACCTCAAGAGTACACTACTATTAACTTAAGTGTTTATCTATTCTTAATAAATTATAATTAGAGACATGTACACGTATATCTTAGACATTTTATAAATCATAAAATGCAAATTAAACCCAATGAAATTATACAAGCTTTGGGTCTCACCCTATACCTTATAAGAGTTACCAAATATGTACAAGAACATCACTCTTTTCTCATCATCTTGCTCACTTCTAAGAGGCAGAGGTCTCACTCAGGTATCTAGTCTTTGTCATTTACCATGTAGCATACTTTCAATGCACAAAGTCCAGTAAGCACCTCAATGTAAAAGTTCCTGTACATTAGCATTCTTATTTTTTATGCATTTCTGAAATTCCAAGAACTCAACTATATGTATAATTACTAGAGCAAAAATGTCCCCTTTAAATTATTTTTAAAAATAGCCAAATTTTTATAAATTTACAAATAAATTTTGCTATAATACTGCTTTTCATTAAAAGAAAGCCCTTTAAGCACCTAATGCTGTAGTCTAAATTTACCTGGAGGAAGTGGGCAGATAGAGAAAACAAAATAAAAATATCTTATGATTTCATTATCTCAATGTTTATGTCTAGGTATGACTTGTTGATTTAGAATTTAGTGAAATTGTGACATGATATTTCTTATATTCTTCCATGCAGTTGCTTACCAAAAGGTTCTCTTGGTGGACCTTTGGAGACCATTCAAATTTAGATGGTGACACAAGTGGTGTAAAATATTATTCTTATATTATTGACTACCACACCTCTACGTGCATAATTTCATAACTTTTTGCCCATGTTGATATTTCACACATTAGATTTTGAATTTCTTGTGTGCAAGGAAATACATTTATTGGTCTATTAATTTCTATTACTTCCTGCAAAACCATATATAAAATATTCCTAAGTCGTAGTTATGATAATAAACCAAATCTCTTAAAGGAAGAAAGGTTCTCACTTGTGATATTTGCAAATTCTTGTGGTGTAAACATTCTCTTTATAATGATTTCAAAGTTACTGTTATGAGATCAATTAACACAAACTTGGAAAATTATACGCAAATGGCTTGCAATTTGGTGTGTGCTGGATATAGCACACTGTGTCTCAGAGTTTGTGAGATGAGATACATGGAATATCATTCATATTTATCATCATTTTCTCAACTTCAATTCCCTAATGAAGTTGATATAACTCCAATCAGATTTCTATCTCCATTTTCCACTGAATTTTTCCAACCATTTTATGCAATAGATGTTTTAAGATTTTTGGCTGCCTTCATCTTGAATCCCTTTTTGGGTATAAAGCATTTGGGGCCTAGCTCTGTACAACTGCTTATAAGTTAAGAACTACCAATTCTTTATCTTAGTTACTTGGTTTAGAAAGAAACCCCTGTAGGCCTTTATGGAATTTTTGAATTTAAAAATTGTATGGAAAATAATGTGAATGTGTTTATCTTGGTTTTTTTTTCCAGAGTAAGGGTACATAGATTTTAGTAAATGCCTAAGGGATTATTGTGCAAAAAATAGATAATAATTTCTATTCTAAAATTTTCTTCACTCAACCTCATAAAATATCTAACTCTCCAGAGCTCTTTCTGTATCAAATAAGAAAGAATTTCTAATTCCAGAAGTATTCTTTTGATTGTCCAGCACTGAATAATAATTTAAGTTTACATGCCATAAGCTATCTATTTTTAACTCTCATATTAAGTCTTATCCATAATAAAGACAAACTAAAGTATACTCTAGAAGGGATACCACAACTTTTTGAGACATGCTACAGATTAGTGGAGAGCCAGGTCTTATTTTGATCCTATAATATTTCTTCTTACTGCTTTTCATACAGTATGTAACAGATATGAAGAACAGGGGTCCCGAGATACAAGAATCCTGGATTAAAATCTCAAGGCTGCTTGATGTTAGTTGTGTGCCTTTGATGGTCTAAATATCTCTAAACTTCAATTTCTTCAAAAGTAAAACATAATTACTCATATTATATGTTTGTTTGTGATATTTTGAAGAATAAGTAAAATGTGTCTTTAGCACATAGTAGAACACTTAGCATTAAACAGTCAGGAAAATTACTTGGTGTACTGTCTTTCTTATTTAATTGCTTTATTTTTCCTATCTCCTTTATTAAACTATAAAATTCTTGGGTTGCATACTATATCGTTTATGACTGGACACAGAAAAAGTTTATGAAATACTGTGGAATAAATGAATAATGTGACATTAACCAAGATATTAACCTACTAGAGTTTCTTTTTACAGAAAAACATTGCTTACGTGAAAGTTTTTTCAAACATACCCTCTGCTTATTTTGTAAGGAGGAGACTCAGTACAGCCTTGCGGATCTGTTTTGTTTTTACACTGTAGATGACAGGATTGAGCACAGGAGGCAAAAGCAGGTATACATTGGCCATCATTGAATGGACCACTTTGGGAGCTGACTGACCATAGCGGTGAACCAAAGACAGGCTTATCATGGGGGTGTAGAATATAGCAACTGCTCCAATGTGGGAGATACAGGTGCTGAACACCTTGTACCTTTCTTCTGGAGAGGCAATATTGATAACAGAGTGAATAATCAAGATATAAGACAGGATGATACATGGTGCATCTATTCCTGTGGTAAAGACAAGATCAACTAATCCACAAATGCTATTTGCTTGAGTGTCTGAACATCCTAATTTAATCACATCTGGATGATAACAGTAAGAATGGGAAAGGACATTCATTCTGCAGAAAGAGACACGCTTAAGGAGCAAAAGGAGTGGCAGTATTAAAACCACAGTACGTAAAATCACTAGGAGTCCCATCTGAATGATGCTGGAATTAGTGAGAATTGTAGTATACTTGAGAGGGTTACAGATTGCCACATAGCGATCAAAAGCCATAGCCACTAGCACTCCAGATTCCATGAAGGTGAATCCATGAAGGAAAGACATTTGGATGATGCAAGCATCTAGACTGATTTCTCTTGCATCAAACCACAGGATACCCAAAGTTGTTGACATTGTAGAAACAGTCAAGCCCAGATCTGTGGCTGACAGCATGGAGAGGAAATAGTACATGGGCTTGTGGAGACTCTGCTGGGTGATGATGACAAAGAGGATCGCGCTGTTCCCAGAGAGGGCAATGGCATAAAGACAACAAAAGGGAATGGAGATCCAGGCCTGGGCAGACTCCAAGCCAGGAATGCCAGTCAACAAGAAGTTTTGAGATTTAGATGTCAAGTTGCTTGGAATTTTCATGTTGCTCTGGATCTATAGCAATTGTCCGCACAATTTTCACATCCTTTAGAAGTAACAAATTATAGTGTTATACAAAGATACTTAGTTATTTTTAATAGAATACTTTTCCAAGGTAATAGATGAGGTCTTTATCATTTAAATTTTAAATTAAATTCTGATATTTGTTTTCCATTCGTAATTAGGGACATTTATTAGAGTTATGAAAATATTTTCCTTAATCCTAGGAAAATATTTTCATATCAGTTTTACACATTCTGATAATTATTTTTATAGTGATAGACACTTAAGTTCCATCAGTTTCTCTGTATAAAGCTAGTTAAAATATCAGAGCATTCAATTTTGAATATGTTTTGTGTAAAAGGAGCAAGAGAAAACTACTGAAAGATATCTTTGAATTTGCAGTTGCCTTATGTGTGTGAATTTCCAGGCATGTGTCTCTAGATTTTTTCCAGTAACATAAGTGAAGTTATCATTGCATATGTATCATTTTAATTCAACAATATGGGTGAAGAAAAATTTATAAGAGAAATCAATGAAAACAGAAGTCTTTAGAAATTTTTGGAAATGACTATATCTGTAAATAAATGAGAATAGGTAGCTTTACAGAAACCAAAGAAACCAAAAAACACAGTGTCATGACTGAGTGTTAGATGATTGATAGTGTCCAAGTGCTTGAGCCAAGATGGCAAAGACTAAAAATTACAAATGCAATTTAGATTTGTTACTGAACCTGGAGAAATGCAAGTGAATTTGAGGGATTAAAATTGACAACCTGAGACAGTGGCTTGGAGAATGAATGGAAAATTAGTGGATGTACTGTGTATTTTAATCCCAGAAGCTTGAGTGTGAAGTCAAGGAGAGAGATAAACCATGACTAAAGAAGGCTGAAAATTAATAGAGGATATTTAAAGATGCAAAGACTTAAAGAAATGGGTACATTTATCCACCAAAGCAGGGATACAGTAGGTAGAGATGAAAATATAGATTGAGAGGGATTAGTTGATATAGAAAGATCCTTAAGAAAGTACTGAGTAATTAAATATAAATCATCATAATAATTAGCCTTCAAAAGGATGATGATCATCATTTCCCATTGTCACTAGAGAACAAGTGGCAAATGAATGGGTTGGTGGAGAATTATGTCACAGAATCAACACCGAATGTCTACCTTTCTCTCTTTGAATTACTAGGAAGACATTTACTGCTATTGAAGAAATGGGAAGTGAGGGATGCTGATTTGAAGAAATACAGAGGTTTTCAATAGACAGGAAATGAGGAAGGCAGGATATACAGAAATGTAGAGCCTTGTTCAATTAAAATTCTAAAAACAGTTTTAAGTAGTAAACTTACATTATTACCATAAATTATAGCAAAGCTTAAGACCAAATAATAGCAATATTATTTAAAATTTTAGCATTTTTCAATTAAGCTTATGTAATACTAAATGATGATATATGAAATTTACTTTATGGGAGTAAGTACCTCTTAATAATTGCACACATTGCTATACTTTTATGTTTGTTTTCAGTAATGAATCTTTAGTTTTATGGTTATTAATTCTATCTCAGAAAAACCATTAAAATATTAACCTTAAGTGATTAGATAATGCTATATGGTTCTCTGAGGACACAGCAGATGCTAGAGATATCTTACTTTTTTGTAAGCCTATTTGACTATTTTTGAATAGGTAACAATCTGTTACAGAGTCAATACAGTGAACACTTTCTCTAGCATCTTACCAGTTTCATGTGGAAAGATGAATCTTTTATGTCTTTACCAGCAGAGAGGGAGCAGTGTACAGTTCTGGAGCTATGGGCTTTATACTTAGTTGAAATTGAGTCATGTAGTCATCAGTAAAATGTGGCCCTGCTGAGGCCTTGGACAAAGATAAACCAAAATCTCTATGTATAAATACAGGGCAGGGTGTGCAATCTCAGAAGGTTTTAAGGTATTAACTCAAGTGACCAGTATTCCACAGGGATATTAAGTGCGAAACAAAAGAAACCAAATCATACATATGCAGTTAGCCATCCACATCAATGCTTACATATTTGTGGATTCAATCAAACCCAGATGAAATATATTTAGAAAAGTAATTGAATGTGTACTGAACTTATTGAGACTTTTAAGAATTGTTCAAGAAATTTCAATGGCAGAAAGCTTGAGAGTTTCAATTCAAACTACATAGGACTTCCAAGTATTTGGAGTAATACTTCAGTCAAAAATGAATTACGAGGAAACCTGTTTGTAATTTTTGAGTCAGTGTAAAAGAATAAAAAGTTTCACCACTGTTGCCTTCAATGATTTCATAATCTAATTAGACTTTCTATCCAAATCCTTCTGTTATGTTCAGTTTATAAAATAATAAAATATTTCCCAATTATTCATGCTTCCATGTACTCAAGGTTTTGTGTAATCTTCTCCACAGAATGTGGGTAGGACCTATAGGACCTGTGACTTTCTTGTAACCAATGGAAAGTGGCAAAGGCGATAGGGTATGATTTACATGATTAAGCCTCAATGAAGCAGGCTGCCATGTTGGGCAGAATTTCATGCTGCCTCAACTATGAAGGCAGACTCCAGCCAACGACCAGCCGGAAATTACATATGGCCTTCTTGGGTCAATATCCAGGAAGAAATTGAGTCCTTTAATTCAACAGGCTATGTTGGTTGAATCCTGCTAACAACTACGTGGGCACTGAAGGATATCCTTTTCTAGTTGAAGTTTAAAAGCCTTTTGTGAAGACTCAGTCAAACAGTAACAGACTTTTGACTTATAGACTCTGAGAGACAAAATGTTTGTGTTATTTTTGGGTACCACTTAAAGGGTAAACATATTTTGAGTGTTCCTCAATAATTTACCATTTCTGATTCATAAAGGGCATAGAAAGACTAACATACGGAGTGACATTTATTTCTTCCCAAGTGATCTGTCATGATTATTTACAGGGATTTGAAGCTGTTGAGGACAAAACTGTACTTTTTCTCTTTGTGCATCATCTGAAATATCCGGGACACATTTGGGTACATTATGGAAAACACATAATGGTTTATTGAATTATAAATAAAATTTTAATAGCAAAGCAATCATTTACAGTGAATAAATTATGCATTTCTTAAGTGTATTCCTGAATGATTATCACATGTAACGGTAACTCAGCCAATGATATAGAATATAGTTTAGTAAGCTTTTTCCTTTTTGTAAGAACCCAGATGGTAAATATTTCAGGGTTTTTTCAGGCCATACAGTTCTCTGTTTTATCTACTCAACTTTTATGTTGCAGTGTGAAAACAGCGATAGATAATACTGAATGAATGACTGTGTTCTAATGAAATTTTATTTAAAAATCAGGTAACAGGTAAGATTTGGACTGTGGGATGGGCAATATTTCACCAATCTTGATATAAATTATTACCAGATATCTTCTTGTATCTCATCCCAGAGACCACCCTCCCCTTCCACATCACAAGTAACTAATATCCTGTCTTGTAACATTCCAGGTTACCTTCACCTATAAATTTCTTCTATAATATAACAAAACATAAGTTTATAAATTAAATAACACAGAATGTATGCTTTTGTGTCTGACTCTTTTTATATTATGTATGTCAAATTTATTCATGTATTATGAGACTTGTTTTGATTCTTGTAGTTGTTTAAACATACCAAGAATTGTCAATTTTTTTAGGTACTTCAGTTGTGTTCAGGTTTTGGCTATAAATCATTACTTTGCTGTGAACATTATTTCACAAAAATTTTTTGGAGCACATATATGTGCATTTCTATTTGTTATATGTTGGGAATGAAATTGCTGTGTCAATCCAGATACTGCCAGATTTTTGTGAAAGTGTAGAAAATTACATTCCTTCTAGCATAGTGTGAGGGTTCTTGTTAATCCATATTTTTGTCAACAATTGTTATTATCAATATTTTTAATGTTTCCATTCCTAAAGATTTATGGCCTATCTTTATAGTTTATCTGATTTTGGTACTCCTGAGCCTTTTGATGGCCCTTGATATGCTTCTTTTGTTGTGGATTTTCTTGAGTTAGTGGACTGAGATGATTATTCTGATACAGCCTGTTGCACACAAAAATTAACCCTACCAATATAGTGGTGTTTTTTCCTTACCAAATAGTGTATTAGTAATCTTGGCTATGTGTGACATTAACTGCCAAACATTTTAGCCTACATGGCAACCTTACATTATTTTTTTCTTCACTGGAAAGAAATTCATCAAATGCAAATTTTGCCTTTATCACTTTCTCTGTTACTGAATTAACCAGTGAGCCCTTAGAGGACTCTGCTCTTTCAAAAACATTTTAAGGTTTGCACAAACCCAGCCTCTTTTCCAATATTCTACACACTTACAGGCTCTAAAGAGCCCTAGCTAGAAATATAGTACTTGAACTATTCACCACCTTAGGGATTTCTGGTGCATCCTGTGTAATTGAAACCTGAGTTTAACGCCTGGTGCTTTTGACTAGGGGTGGTCAGTGTCCTATAAATGCAAACACAGCATTCCTGTACCTCCAAAAGTACAATGCAGTGGCATTTTAGTGGATGGGCAGTTTCAACACTTGTGCCTTGGGGTGCTTACTGAAGCTTTATGGATGAAACCACTGGTTGTTTTCTCCATATCCTTAAAGTCCTTTAAATGTTTCTCTGTAGGAGACAAGTGGGTTTTACAATTGTGAGATCTTAGCTGCCTTCAGGCTTCGAAACTATCAAGCCTCTTAACTGCCTGTGCTACTGGAAATACTTTGAGGGAAATATCAGTCTCACAGTGACACTGTCATACAGCTTCTCTACAATCCTTTGAGCCACAGCTGAAAAGAGCCTCTCTTTGTGATCCTTACAGATACCACTGAGAATTATAATAAAGGTGGTGGTAAAAACAACTTACAGAGCCTTTCCCATATCTTAGTTGCAGCAAATTTTGTCGTTTCATTTTTGAGATCTAACACACATTTTACACCATCAAAATGTGATTTACATTAATCAGTATGCTAATGAGTATGTAAAACATTCTTTTGCACTGATGTATTTTAAACCTCCCTCCATTAAAAGCATAACAGCTACACCAAAAACTATTGATTTTCCTAATTAATTATGTACACATATAGATATAATTAATGCAACTTTGAAAATAGTTTCTTATGAAGTACCTGTTCTAAACTTTTCCTTACTTTGAAATTGGCTTGCTTGTTTTTGTTATTAATTTTAGGAAGCTTCTTTGATGTACAGGACGTAAATCCTCTTTTCAATATTTACTGTCTTGTTAATATTTCATTTAACAGAATTTCCTCCCAGTCTTCTGTTTTTTTTTTTTTTTACATTTAATGCTTTACAAGCTTCTTTACATTTAAAGCTTTACAAGCTTCAAAGCTTTCCTTTTAAGAAATAATCACTTTCTGCAAAAACTTGAATATATTGTTGTATGTTATCTGTAGAAGTTCTATTTTTTTTTTGTTAGCCTTTAAATGTAATTCATTTGAAATCAAATTTTGTTTGTAGTGTTAGCTAAAGACAACTTTATCTTCTGTATATAAGTATACAATGAATTGGACACATTTCGTGGCTGAAGCCATCTTTTCTCTGCTGCTGTCCGTCCTATGTTTATTATAAACTCAGTGTCCATATTGTGGTCTGTATGTTTTAGACTCTATTGTGCCCCATTCCTCAGTTTGTCTAATTTTCTGTGCAAACCATATGATTTTAATTGTATAGATTTGTAAAAAGTTATGATGTGATATTACTCAGCATAAAACATAAACTTTATTCTTTTAGTTTCATCATGAATTTTATAATTAACTTGTTAACACCTGCATGTATGTGGATGCATATCCACTCCCATATCCTCATAGAAATTTTGAAGTCTTGGTGGAACTGGAATGGAATCTGCAAATTTTGGGAGATATTTCACAACAGTTTAAATACTGAATCACTGAGCTCAGAAACATGGTTTATTCTTCCATTTATTTAGTATTTCTTCAGTTTTGGTTTTTATAGTTTTTATGGTAGAGCTGTCTTACACTTACATTTTTAGCTATAATGTACAAATATTTAATATGTCAGGGAAGAAAGGGAAAAGAGACCAAATATATAAGGTCTTTATGATGGAAAGGAAAGAGAAAATCGTAAGCCTTCTTCTGTGGAGAGAGTGAAAGTGGGAAAAGCATAGTAGGATCCCCAGAGCAGTGATGGCGAGCATTTTAGAGACCGAGTGCCCTAACTGTAGCCCTAAACCCACTTGTTTATCACAGAGTGCCAACACTGCAATTAAATCTGATACTGAGTTTTAGTTTAGAAAAAAACAACTCATATATTGACATCTTTTTAAAATGAATTATGTTTTTTGGTATATTTTAGATATACATAACAATCACATTCACTGTAGGGAATTTGTACCTGTACGTGATATATCTTGATCCTTCTTTTTCTCCCATTTCCCTCCCCTCCCTTCAACCCCTCTGCCCCTCCTTATTTATAAAAACTTTCTGTTTTTTTCTCCTTTTCTCAAAAGAAAAACACGAAAACATGTGTGCCATAGGTTTGCTACCACTACCCTAGAGAGTAATCAGATAAAACTTGTACACACATAATTGTTAAAATTTTAATAATTTATTCTTTATTTATCTATCATGGTTTCTTCAAATTTATTTTTTTGGGGGGGAAAACTTAACAAAGGCAAAATTAATATTGTGTACAGTAAGTTCAGAAATGCTCTTATGCTCCTAGAGTCCATGAGCTACACATTGCTGTAAGGGAAAATTTTTCTATAATATATAAAGCACAAAGGTATTTTTTCTTCAGGGAAGTATTTCATACTGTTCCAATTTTGTTCCTCCCTCTCTTGGCCTTACTGTTCCTTATGTCAGAAGATTTCTGACAAGAGTAGAAAGAGGAAGGTACGATGTTTGACACTGGATATTGTAGGAGATACAGGAAGTTGGTAAATTTTATTACCAGAACTTTCTTCTTTTTTGAGTTCTTAAGAGTACTGTGTTCTTAGAGGATTACTATATTTCCTGAAGGGGTTAAGGAACTGAGCTTGTACTAGAGATTTTATTTATTTATTTATTTATTTATGGTACCTGGGATGGAACTCTGGTCCTTGCGCTTGTGCAGCAGGCGGCAAAACCACTGAGCTAAATCCCTGGCCCCTGTTCTAGAGATTTTAAAATCCTGTTTCATGTCAGGAGCAGTACATCACAATACAAGAACTATAGAATTCCTATGTATAAAGCAAAAGAAATGAAAAAAATTTTGCATGACATTAAGGAGTAAAGGAACATTATAGACAATATATACTTCAAATATTGATTAAAATCAGAAGAATAAAAGAAAAATGTTTTGCTTCAATGTACAATTACACTTGATTTTACTTAAAAGAGAATCTAGTAATGCTTCCAAATTCCAATTGACCATTCTCATTTTTAAGAAACTTCCATAACTCTGACTTTGCTGAGTACTGAGATTCTTTTATAATCTCATATAAAGTTCTCTTCCTCCACCCCTGTCTCACACAATACCTCTATACCAAGGATGTATTATACTTCATTAACTTCACAATTTTGTGCTCTTGATCTGATGCCCTTTATATCTTGATTTGTTGTGCATTATTCTTGGTCCAAGTAATCACCTCTTCTAAATTTTTTTGTGTTTACATCAGTGTCTGTGTAGTCTCTTGGATATAACTCTGTAATACTTCTCATTTATTATAGTTATCATTTAATTTTATGTCCTTGTCACAAGACTATGTAAGCTATTTGAGAGGACAGGGATGTTTCCTATGTGCTCTTGTGCTATCATCCCTAAAATGTTGAAGGAAGGGAAAAGAGAGGAAGAAAGCAAGCCTTTCTATCCAGACCATTTCTTGGTCAGACAATCTACTTTGTGTTTGGAAATATCTTGATGAAAGCCTTACGGATTTGTTTGGTCTTCACACTGTATATGATGGGGTTCAGCACTGGGGGAAAGAGGAAATGGAGAGTTGACATCAGTGTGTGGACATATGGAGGAGCATTATGACCAAAGCGATGTACCAAAGCCAGGATGATCCAGGGGATGTAGAAGACTGCAACAGCACCAAGGTGACAGACACAGGTGCCAAAGGCCTTTTGCCTCTCTTCTGGGGAGGCAATGGTGAGGATGGACCTGATGATCAGCACATAGGAGAGGAAAATGCAGGGGATATCTATTCCTGATGTTAGCATGAGAGCAACTAAGCCACAGATGCTGTTGACCTTGATACTTGAGCAAGAACACTTAATCACATCGGGGTGGTAGCAGTAGGAGTGGGAAAGCACATTAGGACCACAGAAAGACAGTCTTTTAAGGAGCAGGAGCAAGGGCATCAGGTTGACCAGCATTCGTATGGATATCACCACCCTGACTTTGATGATTCTAGAGTTAGTTAAAATCACAGCATACCTCAGGGGATTGCAGATCGCAACAAAGCGGTCAAAAGCCATGATCAAAAGCACAGAGGACTCCATGAGTGTGAATCCATGCAGGAAGAACATCTGCACAATACATCCACCTAGGCTGATGATCCTGGCATTGAACCAGAGGACACCCAGTGTTGTGGGAAGAGAAGAAAGAGTGATGCCCATGTCAGTAGCAGAAAGCATGGCGAGGAAATAGTACATGGGCTCATGGAGACTGGAGTCTGTCACCACCACATAGAGGATAGTGCCATTCCCCAAGAGGGCCATCACACAGAGGCAGCAAAAAGGGATGGAAAAACAGATGTGAAAAGCTTCCAGCCCTGGAACTCCAGTCAAGAAGAAAGTTGTGGGAGTTGAGTTAAGAATAGACAGCATGGTGATCTGAATGAAATGGCTGTCCCCTTCAGTAAGTTCCTGTAATAATACATTTCACTAAGTCAAAGATACTTTTGCCAGGCATTTTAATCATTGTTTTATTTACTATACATCATGTAGCCCTTATGGCTACTTTAGAATCAGCTCTTATCTATCACCTTCATTTTGAATTAAACAAAAAGAATCTAATATCAACTCTTTCTAGCATGACCAAGATAGCATTTAAATGACTTTTCCCAGGTGATTGAATAATCAAGAATAGAATCTGTGGGCTCAATGGGATCCTTTAACTCAACACAGAAAAAAAAAATTCATCTATTTTGTCAAGAGCCAGATACACCTGAATAAACCTTTTTAAAGGGACATTCTTGCTCAGATTTTCACCAAATATTTTCAACCATGAGAAAATTTGAATCTATTGAAGGGAAAGGGGAAGAAAGTAATATAACTGAATATTTAACACCCCTTAACACCAGGAGAGTTTTATTACATATATTATCTAATATTATTAATGTAGGGTTCCATTTCTTTCCTTGCATTAAAAGCAAGGCTAATTAAAGTGAACAGAGGTAGCACATAATATTGTTTAATCAGTTAAGTGAGAAACAAAGGGAGTAAAAGAACACCAAAAAGCATGCAAGTGAATCTTTGATAAATAGAATTTCTTGCTACTTTCTGAAATAAAAATATAAATTTTGAGCAGATAGTGGCTTTTAAAATAAATAAACTTAATATAATAATTATGATGGGCATTTATGATGTGCTGCCCTGATATAGCACTAGGACCTACTAGTAAGAAAAATAGACACACTAAACTTCAACTTGCTTTTGTAGATTTGAAAGATGAATAGGATATTGGCATAAGTACTTAAGACATAGTCAGTCATGAGAAAAAAATGAAAAATGTTGCAGTGATCGTATATGTTGGTTGAGAAGTACATTCTTAATTCATATACCTTAAAAATAGATGTATATTAGATAGTATGGTACTATTATTTGATTTCATTTGAAGAATTGCTAATTTATATGAATTTCATAATAACTGCATTAGTACTGGAAATAAAGAACATGTTTATTATAATGCAGCCATTATTAATCCTTATTGAACATTAGCGTCAACTGTGAGGCTTTTGGAAATATACTACATTCACCCCAAACCAATTAAATTATCCTTGGACTTTAGTCTCATTTGATTTTCATGTAGACTAAGGATTGAGAGTCACTGTTTTTTTTTTTTT
>NW_004624817.1:6003055-6013882 GCF_000247695.1 Heterocephalus glaber
TTTCACATTACCTATTATACATTTAGTCCTTATTTACACTTTCAGTTTCTCACACCAGAGAAACTATTCAGTATTTACACATCTGTGTCCTATTTATTTCACTTAAGAGTTAAGAGTCACTGTTAAAATAAAAGGATAATAGAATAGAATTCTAGAGAGTTCTCATATTGTTTTTTCCAAAACCTTATTCTAACTTCTTGGAATATTTGATTTTCTCTAGTTTCCTCAGATGTACAATGAAAGTAAGGTAAAGGTGAAGTATAGAGGATTAAAAAGTAACTAGAACAAAAAATTTCTTAAAAATTTTTGGACTCATTAAGTGAAAGGAGAGTTAGTAGATAGCAGAGTTTTGTACCTTTTTCTGTATTTAGTCTATGTTTCTGGTTAGCAAGTATGCTTTATTATAACATAGACTTTAACTGTATGATTTTTAAAATTCCAGCTGTTTTAAGTCATGTCAGACAGATTAGACCATTTTTTATACTTTTAATAATTATTATTATAAATCACTAAGAGCCATGCACAAAATAGGATAAGGTTAGCATACTAGAGGCCCTAAATTGAACCTCCAGATTTAAACACAAAACATTGTGCTTCACAAATATGTACAAATATTATATATCAATCAAAATAAAAATACAAAAATAATTATAACATCATTCCTTGTTCCCTTGAGATTTGTTTTCATAATGTTTGAGTATCCTTTTCCTTCTCAGATCAGAGCAGAGATATGTCCCTGAGTCAGGAATTTCAGAACATTGGAGAAACATGAGGATTACACCTGGGAAAGCTTTGCTCAGAATAGCAATTCCAGGCTTATTTGCCAAACTATTTACTTCTTTTCTCAAAGGATCCCCCTACACACAAACATACCAGCCTTTGTGGACCTATGAGAATAGAATGAGACTATTTGAGATTCAATATAAAGTCTGGCCTGAAAATTACTTGCATCTCCTCTCTTAGCATATGAAATGGTAAGACCCCAGAGCATGTAAGGCCATTGTACAGGTCCAGGGTGAAAGGAAGATGGTAGCCTAGATCAGAAAAGAGGATGCACACAGAGACTCTTTCTGCTTTCCTCTTGGTCTGATTCTAGTAGGAGGGTTAGTTGTTTGGGCAACCAGGAATGATTTACAACTCAGAATTTAATGGCAATGCTCCTTTCAAATTCTTAGAGAATTTGCCCAGATTCCTTCTTCTGACTCCCTTAACTGCTGAAAATGCAGTGAGTTGGTGATGAGAGTAGGATGGTAGCCTTAGATAAGACACCATTATCTCAGACCCATTTTCTCTCTCATTTCCCCCACTAATGCACAGTACTTAGATCTGCTGATTTGTTTTGGCTAGTATTTTATGATTTAAGATGAAGGAGTTGTATAAGTATGAGAAATAGAAAACATGACTTGATTATTGAGGTTTACTGTGTTTTTCTTCTTTAAGCCGACTCCATTAATCTGGAGGGGAAGTTGGTTGAAAATCTTTCGGGCACAGATGGATTTGGTATTTGGTTTTTCTGAGCAGGATGGGTGATCAGTGAATATCTATGGTGCCTGACCAGTTCACCAGGCCACATCTCAGCAACACCACATCTGACCTTCCCCTCTAGCAGGCTTTCCTGGGCTGGAGGACTTCCACACCTGGATCTCAATTCCTTTCTTCCTTTCTTTTTTTTCAACTTGCTAATAACAAATATTATTTACTTCCCCACCAAGGTCATTTAAAAAAATTCATAAGTTTATCAGTACATTTTAGATATACAATATGATGACATTCATCACTGGGAATTTGTACCTTTACATGATATATCTTGGTTCTTATTTTTTCCCCATTCCCCTGCCCTCCATTCAACCCCTCCATCCCTCCCTATTTAAAAAGACTTTGTTTTCAGTTTTTCCTTTTATCATATTTATTCCTTCCCCTCTCCCTACCCCTTCCCCTTTCCCTTCCCCTTTGGACCTTATCGTCCTATTTCACATTAACTATTGTACATTTTGATCCTCCTTTACACTTTCAGTTTCTCACATCAGAGAAATGATTTGGTATTTACACGTGTGTCCTATTTATTTCACTTAAGAGTATGGCCTCAGTGATGCACATTGAGACCTTTCTTCCTTCTGAGCACAGTTGCTTTCTCAGGGAACAGCAGGATCCTCTTAGTGGTGATTCTGGAACCCAGCCTCTACGAATCCAGGACTCTTTTCTTTTGATGTTGGCTCTCATTGATCTGGGTCCAACCTTGTCCACAATGCCCACAACTCCTGCTGCTCTCTGGTTCAGTGCCCATGGAATCACCCTAGAGGCATGTATCATCCAGCTCTTCTTCTTCCACAGCTCTGGCTTTATAGAATCCTCTGTCCTGATGGCCATGGCATTTGACCACTTTGTTGCCATCTGCAGACCTGTCAGATATGCCACCATCCTGACAGGTTCCAGGATTCTAAAGGTTAGTGTAGCCCCAGTCCTCAGAATGTTCTTCAACCTTGTCCATCTCTCTTTTCCATTAAGATGCTGCCATTTTGCAGAGTTAATGTCCTTCCCCATTTTTATTGATTCCACCCTGATGTGCTTAAGGTCACATATTCTGATTTAAGGATGAACAGTTATGGGGGCTTGGTTGTTCTCAATCTAGTTACAGACATTTGATACACCATGTATTGTCTTCTCCTACATCCCAATCATATGTTCCATACTCAGTATCACCTCCTCAGAGGGATGGAAGAAGGTCTTCAACACTTGTGGCTCCCACATTAGAGCAGTCACACTTTTCTACATTCTCTACATTGTTATTTCAGTTGTCCACAGATTTTGCCACAAGGCTCCACCCACTATTGTCCAACCTTTATTTCCTTGGACCCCCTGTGCTGAATCCTATCACACAGTATGAAGGCTAAACAAATCCTGAAGGCCATCTTCAAGTTCTGCAAAGAAATTCCAGAGAGATTTGATGGGAGCTTCTTTTCCAGAATTTTGTCTCACTTTTCTAGATGAGCTTTTATTTCCTCTTTTTTTTTTTTTGGTACCGGAGATCTGGGATCGAACTTGAGACCTTGTGCTTGTGAAGCAAGCAGTGGAGTATTTCCTCTTTTTGAAAGTAGATTGTTTTACTGGTATCTACTTGATTCAGTTATACTCTCTGCTGCTTCTCCCCTCTCCACACTCCACATCAACTCATATTTCTTTTCTAACAAGAACAAAAAAGCGGTAGCTATGGTAATGCTCTCTGTGCATCCACTTAATTCAAGTTCTGCATTTAGATATTTTAAATTCATGATTTTTTTTAGCTTAAAGCATAATTCTTCAGAATTCATATTCATGATTTCAGCTTATAAAGAAATAATGGGAATAGGCTATTACATGACTTGCTTAAAATACAAAATATCAGGTTTTGGTCCAAGTTAGTTGACTCCAAATTTTATGTCTTTCTTGGATTCTCATGCTGTATCTATGTGCAGAAGCTGAAGTTAATGTCAGTGTCTAGGACATGTGGGTATCCACTTCTACTCCTAGAATACTTAACAAGCACACTATGTGCTGAAAAATTCCTGAAGGAAGGACACTGGGTCCTTATTCTTCTAGTTTCTTTATTCCCTCTGCTTTATCAGAACAACTATACTGAGAGATATTCTTTTCTGAGTGTGGTAGCTTCCAAGAACACATGATACAAGCCTTGAGCTCCTTTTGTGAATAATATCTCACTGACTTTGGAAGAATCTGGGGCTCTAGCTGCTGAAGTAAAGAGATGGTGTTATGTGCACATTCAACCTTAAGTACAGTAAATGTGTGTAGGTATATTTATGAAAACTCTTACTATGTAACTTAGGATGAATTTTCCAAGAAAAAAAAAACTTGTTCTCTATTCTATTTGGAAAATGAAATGCTTCTGTGTTTTCTGCTACTGTTTTCTCCATATAAGGATTCCTAGAAACATATTCCTTATTACATTTAGGTTCTTTGATCCAGAAGAGGACTATCCATGCTAGAGTAATGTAGAGTTTATCAATACATAAATTGACATTTTAACAGAAAGCAGCTTTTTCCTGAAGGTAAAAATATAACTTTTTTTGTGGTAACAGGGTCTGAACCCAAGGCCATGTACATGCTAGATAAGTCCTTTCTCATTGAGCTACAGCCCCATTCCTTTTCATTTTATTTTTTTGAGACATGGTCTCTCTAGATTTCCTAGCTGGGCTCAAATTTGTGATCCTCTTGCTTTAGCCTCCTGAGTAGCTGGGATTATAGGCACGTGTCATTGCACCTGGAAAACAATGTACCTTTTAAAGAACAGAAATTCACACCTCATGTATTTATTAGGTTCAATAAAATATTTGTTAGGTATATATTAAGTGCTAGGTACTGGTTTATAACTATACACAATGTAGAGAAATATATTGTATACATATCATAATAATTAACTTGTAATATGTAAATAACATAACTGGATATTTAAATAGATGAATGATAAGTATTCAAAATTGAAGTGTACATTAATTATTAAATAGTTATTTCAGATTTTGAGGAAAATCTCAGAACATTTATGACTTTAAAGAGCACAGTGGTGGCATTCTTCCCACTTAATCATAAGATTAAATTTTTCTGTCTATCGATCAAACTTGGAATTGGGTCCTCATTCTGTCTTATTTTTTCCAGAAGGATTGCATTGGCAGTTGGGGAAATATATATTTATATATGCATAATTTTATGATACCAAGTAGGGCCATGATTCTTTTCTTAAAGTGGGTGCTGTGTATGAGACAAGATGAGTGGGGAAAGGCTAGTACCTAATTTCATCTCCCTCTACCCATCATCCCCACTCCTAGGTTAAATGAACAGGACACATATCTCTCCCTGACATATGCCACTACAGGAATGGTGGTTCATTTCACCTGTTTAGCTTGCCCTTGCAGGTTTCCTAGTAATTCTCTAACTGCACACCATCTTTATTAAGATGTCCACAACTTAATATTTCCTGACATTTAAAAACACATCTGCTGGCAATTTTTTTCCCATTTGGTAGGTTGCTTCTTCATTCTACTTTTGCTGTACAGACACTTTTTAGTCTGACATATTCCCATTTGTTGATTCTTGCTATTATTTCCTGTGTGGTTGAGGTTATGCTTAGAAAATCCTTTCCTACTCCTATGTCTTCAAGTGTTTTACCTATTTTGTTTATCAGAAAGATTAATGTTTCTGCTTCAATGCTCAGATCTTTGATCCATTTTGATTTTGATTCAGAATTTGGTGAGAGATAAGGGTCCAGTTTCATTCTTTTACAAACAGATAACCAATTTTCCTAGCACTACTTGTGGAAAAGGCTATCTACCCCTCAGACAGAGGACTAATATCTAGAATATTCAAAGAATAAAAAAATTAAACCACCTACAGTTAAAGACCCAATCAAGAAAGAGGCTAAAGAAATGGAGACACTTCATAGAGGAAGAAATAAAAATAGACAACAAATATATGAAAAAATGTTCAACATTTCTGGCCATTAGAGAAATGCAAAGTAAAACAACACTAAGATTTCATCTTACTCTGGAAAGGATGTCAATCATTAGGAAATCAAACAATAACAAATCCTGGCATGGCTGAAATGAAAAGGAGCTCTCCTACATTGTTAGTGGGAATGCATACTAGAACAACCATTATGGAAATCTGTATGAAGATTCCTCAAAGAACTGAAACTAGAAATTCCTTATGACCTAGCTATCCCCCTGCTAGGTGTCTTCCCCCAAAAGTTTAAATCATCATACTACAGTGATACTTGCATATTAATGTTTATAGCAGTACAATTTGTGATAGCTAAATCCTAGAAGCAGCCTGTATACCCATCAACAGCGGAATGGATAAACAAAATGTGTATTTATATAAAATGGAATATTACTTGGTTATGAAGAAAGACAAATTTGAATCATTTGTCGGAAAATGTATGCACCTGAAAAACATAATCCTGAGTGAAATAAACCAGACACACAAGCATGAATACAGTATTGTAGGCCTCATTTGAGTGTACCATAGTACAAACAAAGAAAATGATAAAATATTGGTAGAAAGGGACAAAGGGATAGATCTCATCCAATCGAGAAATGGACCAAGGGGACAAGGAAAGATGGAAGGGGGAAGGGAAGGGGAAGGAGAAAAATAAAGCTATACCATGTACAGGCATCTAGTAATCTCAATTAGTGTAAAAGCTATAAGCCATGACATATGCTAAGACAAATAGTATCAACAAGTCTGAAAAAGGTGATTGGGGAACCAGAGGAGGAAGGAGAAAGGGGACAAAAAACCCCCAAGCTGTAATATGTACATGTAATCACTCCCCAAGATAATTGTAAACTGGATGAATTGCAAACATGTACTAATAAAATAAAATAAACCGAAGAAAAAACCCACATGTGCTAAAGTTTCAAAACAATGGAACATGTGCCTGGTCTACATTCAGAACTTCATAAACAAATTTCTCATCTGTTTCTAATTACAATTGAATTTCCACTGCCCCAAGTACAACATTATGGTGCACTTATAAATACTAGATTTAAAAAGAAATTAGTCTTATTCAACATCTCACAGTCCAACAGTTTCTTCTTGAGTGAGCCCTCATAAATCTGGGGGATACTTAAATGAATAAGGCACAACTTGTGCCCTCTGGAAGCTTGGAATCTATTGCAGAAAGCAACATAGAAGCAAGTGCATCAGTAAGTGTGCTACTATGTGTAGTAAGAGGTACATTGGAGGTACAAAAGAGGGACTGATAATATCTCAACCTATGCAACTGGGATCATAAGAATGAATTAATTCAGATTCTCATAACTCTGCTGATTGCTACCTGTGGATACAGCCCTTATTGAAGGTATGGGACCAAAATTCCTCCTAAAAGAGAACTTCACAGCTCAGAATTCCAGAATTTGCTTAAGTATCTATCTGCTGTAAAGCCTTTTATATCATCAATTTGTGACAAAGGTTAAACAAACAGCTATAAATCCAGGTTATAGTGAATGAGGCACTCTGTATACATGACTAGAGATGTGTTTTCATCTGTGGAGTAAATATGCTGTATATCTAATCTTTGTCTAAATGTTACGCAAAATTTTGTAAATTTAAAGCTACATTAATTGAGTGGGTGCAAAGTAACCAATCTCTTTTTTATACGACATGCACTATCTGGACTTTAAACATGTAATCAATAAAACTTTTGACATCTGTGACATTTGTATTTAGTACCATTCAGATGAAAAAAGCCTCATGATTTGGCCAGTGTTGCCATTTAAAGCCTTGTCTGCATTTGTTGGCTTTGACTAACCATGTATTTTGTTCTATATATGAGCTGCATTTATATATCTGGTAATAAGATACCCTGTGGTCATTAGCACTATTTCCTAAGTATATAAGAGGTTTAAAGCCATCCTTTGAGCTTTTATTTTTTTAAATTTAATTTTTCTTAGTACATACAGTTTGTAGTACATGTTTGCAGTACATACAGTATACAACCAATTTGGGAAGTGGATAGATGTGCATAATAGAGCATCTTTTGTTTTTAAATCTCCATTACCTTCTCTCTCTTGTCCTCCAACTCTTCTTTTTCCATTTTCATTCTTTTTG
Source organism: Heterocephalus glaber (assembly GCF_000247695.1). Next base: position 6,010,652 of record NW_004624817.1, read on the forward strand.
AATTATTGTTAGCTCATATTTGTCATGTGTAATGTTTACATTCATTGAAATTATTAGGTTCCTGCAGATAGCATATCTTTATTTGACATTTCCCATTTTCATTCCCCTCTCCCTTGTTCTCCTAGACCCCTTCCCATTTGCAAGGGATCCATTTCCTTGTCTCCTTCTATCCATCCTTTGTCAGGCTTTTCATTTGTACTTTGCCTTACTCAAATGAGAGATACTATATGATATTTACGCTTGTGTGTATGGTTAATTTCACTCCGCATTGTATTTTCCAGATCCATACATTTTCCTGCACATGTATTGAATTTGTCTTTATTTATAGGTGAAGTAGTATTCCCTTGTGTAGAGATACTACATTTTCTTTATCCAATCGTCTGTTGAGGGGTATACAAGCTGCTTCTAGGATTTAGCTATTAGGAATTATGCTGCTATAGGTATTGGTATGCATGTATCACTGTAGTATGATGTTTTGAGCTCTTTGGGGAAGATAACTAGAAAAGGGATAGCTGGGTGATTTGGAATTTTTAATTTTAGTTCTTTGAGAGATCACTATACTGATTTCCATAATGGCTGTACTAGTTTACCTTCACAGCAACAATGTAGGAGGGTTCCTTTCTCACTGCAGCCTTTTAAGCATTTGTTGTTTTTGGGTATCTTTATGATTGTTGTTCTTTCTAGTATAAAATGGAGTCTTAGCAGTGGTTTAATTTGCATTTCTCCATTCACCAGAGATGTTGAACATTTGTCATATATTTGTTGACCATTTGTACTTCTTTCTCTGTGAAGTCATTTTACTTGCCCATTTCTGATTGGGTCTATTATTTTAAGAGGTCTATTTTTTGAGTTCTTTATATATTCTAGATATTCTTCCTCTGTTAGAGGAATAGCTGGTAATTTTTTTTTTGCCATTGTGTAGGTTGTCTCTTCAGTCTACTAATTGATTCCTTTGCTGTACAGCTTTTTAATTTGATATAATCCCATTTGTTGATTCTTGCTGTTATTTCTCATCCAATTGTAGTTGTGTTTAGAAAAATCCTTTCCTACACCTATGACTTCTAGAAATTTACTTATTTTATTTTCCAGTAGATTCAATATTTGTTGTAATGTTTAGATCTTTGATCCATTTTGAATACCTTTTGACTTTAGACATTAATGTTAACCTTTAAACTTCACTTCAAAGGTAAAAGCTAACTTTGTATATGGAGGACTTCTGTGTAGATGTGATGATAAATATTGATGATTCTCTGTATGTTAAATATGTCTGTGTTGTCCAGGTATTAAAATCTTCTAAAATCCAAAGCTTAGGAGAGCACCTCGTCATGCTCGTGTCATGTTTGTAATGACAGATGTTTACACGTTTGTTTTTCAGTGTTCCTATTGCCATTAGGATAATCTTCTTTGACCGATAATAATTAAACATGGGCATGCCATTTGTATTCTAAGCAATGGCAGTCTGATAGTTAAAAGATTAGGCGTTGGTCAAATAAAAAGCAATACATTCTATTTTATTTTCAAAACATTCCATTATTCTTAGCCAGGATTTGTAGCTCAGTGCTGGAGCACTTACTGATCATACACAAGTGCCTCAGTTCAATACACAGAACTACCAAGAAAGTTATTTTTGGGCCGGCGATTTGGCTCAGTGGTGCCGCCACCTGCCTCTCAAGCTCAAGGTACTGAGTTAGATCCCCAGTACCCCCCAAAAAATCTTCAATGACAAAATTTGACAGATATTTATGTCATTTAATACCTTGTAATCAGATAAAAACTGATTATTAATAAATTACATTGTAAAATTGCTATTTTGCCGTAAGATGAATAGCCAAATATATATTTTAAAACATAATAAAAGTTTGATATTTCTTGTATAAAGAAATGCTGTAAATCATAACTACTATATTATCCCCAAATGCTAAGTATATATTGCAAAGTAGGTTGTTTTACTAGCTAAACATTCCTCAGAGCTTTAACCAGAGCTGCTATGAGTCTTTTGTCATCCACAGTTTTGATTGTTCTCTAAAGAATTTGTACCAGGGCTCATAAAAAGTATTCTATAAATATTGTTAACAGCTTTTTTGGTAAAACTAACATTTTTCAAACAAATTGGTTTTTGTTTAAATATCTTTGATAAAATATGGTATTATTGTAAAAAGATTATATTCATTGGTTCAGAGCTATTATACAAACTGGTTTTGTTTTGGTTCTGTTAGTTTTATTTCTGTAAAACTTCATAACCATTCTTTGGCCTTCTGTTCAAAAACCAAGGATTAGAGACCCCAAAGAGGATTTCCAGAACTTCTTCCAAAGGTGGCAAGATCAGATGAATGTGTTCGAAGTGAGGGGAAATGTTGTGAGTGGGATTCATGGTAATGTGCCCTTTGCTATAATAAATTTTTAAAATTAATAAATAGAACACACGTGTAAATACTAAATAGTTTCTCTAGTGTGAGAAACTGAAAGTGTAAATAAGGATTAAATGAATAATTTGAAATAGGAAGAAAAGGTCCAAAGGGGTAGGGGAAGTAGGAGGGGAAGGGGAAAGTAAAGAAAGGAAAGGAAAAATTATGAGAAAAGAAAAAAATGGAATCAAAGTCTATGTAAATAGGGAAGGGTGGAGGAGGTAAGGGCACACAGGCAACGGGGAAAAAATAAGAACCAAAATACATCATGTACAGGTACGAGCACCCAATGATAAATGTAAATGTATTGTATACTTAAAACATACCAATAAAAGAATTTAAGCAAAGAAAAAAAAAGAATAAAATGGCACACACAAAAAGTTTTGCTGGTTAGTTGTCCTTGAACTTTGATCCGTGGTTGGAATAGTTGAGTTCTTACATTTATGCCATTGTATCTGCTAGGTCCAGTACAAAACAACTTAGTGAGACACTGTCTCAAAACAAAAAAGGAGATGGGCATATACTCAGTGTGAAGGCCCTGGATTCAGTCTGCAGTACCCTTGCCCCAGACACACACAGAGCAGCCTCATCCCTTTGAAGTTTAGATCACTCTTGTCATTACTTTTAAAATATTATCATAAAAATCATTGCCACTTTGCTACAGTTCTTAGATTTTTCAACTTGTCTTCTCTTATTTCTTTTGTGAGTTTCTTTTCTTTTTTTTTTTTTTTTACGTACTGGGGATCGAGCTCAGACCCTTGCGCTTGCGAGGCAGGTGCTGGAACCACTGAGCTAAATCCCCAGACCTTTTGTGAGTTTCTTAGAA
>NW_004624817.1:6042955-6080915 GCF_000247695.1 Heterocephalus glaber
AAAAAAAAAAAAAAAATACTAGGTGTGAAGTTTATTTTTTGGGAGTGAATACCCTGTAATAAGTACACACCTTACTAATGCTAGTTTTCTGTAGTTTATTTCAAATCCCTGGCCCCCTGGATTTCAATTTTATCTGAGAAAAAACTATTGACATATTTAACCATGAATTTTTAGATAATAGTATATGGATTCTCAAGTGTAGTATAGACTCTAATGTTACCTGATTTTCTCTAGGCCTGTTTGAATATCTGTGAATAGCTAACAATGAAAGCACAAAGTCAACACAATGAAACCATCTCTCTCTCTATCTTCTTACCAGTTTCATGTGGAGATAAGAGTCTTCTCTGTCTTTGCTAGCAGGGAGAGTACAGACCACAGTTCTGGAGCCATGAACTTTATAATAAATTGGAATTGAGCAGGGAGCTAATCAGGAAGATGTGGATCTCTCTGAGGTTGCAGACAAAGAAAAACCAAAACAACTTTCTCTCTCAATCTTCAAATATAGGTTGAGGCTATAAAATCTCGAAAGGGTTTTATCTACTATCTCATGTGTCCATTGTCCCCAGCGATACTTAAAATGCAAAAGAAAAAAAAAAAAAAGAAAAGCAAATCATATATACAGAATTGGTCCTCCCTATCCATGTGTTCTATCAGTGGAGTCAACCAATTGCAAATATTAGGAAAATAGTTAAATTTGTTTTAAACATGTATAGCACATGTTTTTCCTTGTTATTCTTTGGACAATATTGTCTGAACAGGAAACTACTTTTTATATGTCAACAAACACATGTTTTTCCTAGATATATCTAACAAAATTGGGCTATGTCCTGGCATCATCTACTGGCAGTATTTATAAACCACAGTCCCAGATTTACAAGTGAAGAGTAAGCCTAATATTAAATCTCCAAATGGAAATGAGTCACAGTAAATGCTGCTTTAATCTTCTTCCTTTTTCTTTCCCATAGAATTCAATTATATTTACAGAAGAAATTGCTTTTTCGGCATGCATGTGGGCAGGTGTTAACATCCTTGTCTTTTATACATATGCAATTAAAAGAAATCGGAAAAATCAGGAAGATGAGGAAAGGTAGGAGGAACAGGAGGAGGAAGAGGAAAAGAGGAGGAGAAATCAGAATCTTGCCTATTCTTCTTAGCTTTTCCTTTTTTTAACATTTGTTATACGATCCTAAAAACAGTTGCTGTGATTTTGCCTCCTTGGTTTGGGGTCAGGGATTTCAGGATTTTCTTTATCCTTTTACAATTATTTCCGAAGAGTTACACCAGGACAAATCCCCAGTCTAAATTTTCCTAGGATTTGTTGTGCAAAACACACAACGGGAGATCTCTATGTCTTATAAGGTAAAACCTAAGCTTTTCAGAGAGAGAGAGAGTGTGTATTTTTTTCTGCAGCATCATTTGCCTCTAACCACTGTGCTGCTTCTTCTAGAGCTTTCATGTTTGTGCATTTTCAAATGCTTATTCCTTTGCTTTAAACTTCTTTCTCCTTTTTATCCTTCTGATGAATTAAAACAACTCTCCTCACAAGGAATATAATCATTATGTGCTGCATACATACCAAGAAAAATTAAAATAAAAAATCCCAGAGAATAATCACCACCTCTTCAGCCATATCTTTCCTGATTCTCAGATAGTCATTTTTACTCATTTTTACCCAATTTCATAGTCATCATGATACTTGGTCCATGTGTCTTGCATTGCTTTTTTTTTTTCTAGCTTGTGAGGACTAAATTTAATGGTAGGCCCTGCCTTCTCATCCTACCCAATGCCCTACATGGGTACTCCATACATTCTTCTTGGTCAGTACAATGTTCCTGATTTCAAAAAAAAAAAAAATTCTAGGTATTTCAGGCCACTTATCCATAAATCCCTGCTCTTATGTGTTCTTGTGTAATGGAGGAACTCATGAGTATATGGACTTATGTACATATAAATACTTTGTTCTAGTCAGCATTCTACTGCTTTGACAAAAATAACACAAGGTAATAAACTTAAAAGGGTGAAAAGTCTATTTTGGCTCAAGGATTCAGAGACTTCAGTCCATGATCACTTAGTTCTCTTGCTTTAGGCCTTTGTCATCACAGTATATCGTGGTAACTGTGGTGGGAATGTGTGGCAAAGGAGGCTAGCTCACCTCATGGAAGCCAGGAATCAAAGAGAGACTGAGGAATAGATGGAGGTCCCAGTAACTCTTTCAAGGGCATATTCCCAGTGATTTAGATTCCTTGCATTAATCCTTAGCTCGTAAGTGTCCCACCATCTCCCAGTTGCACCCTGGGATGAGGATAAAGCCTTTAACAGGTGCGTTTTGGGAGACATTCATGATTCAAACCAAAGCAGACTTTCTCTGTTTGGGGGAAGTAGACAGGTCTGATCAGTGATTGTTGTTTTACTTAAAGAGATAAGGAAATGATGACAAAATTGTTGGAGCAGGGAAGAGGAAAAGCTTCTGCAATCACACAAGGAGGAAAGGCCAGAGCTAGGGCCATACTACAGATCACCTGATTCTGTTGTGCTCTACTTGCTCTTTTGCTGCATCTAGGGCAATATGGGCCTACTTTCTGGGCACTTGGAATAAAAGGATGATTGCCGAGGTTTAGTTTCCTCAGTAGTTGCTGCCTGAAACACACCATGGCTAGTGAGTCAATAAATCAAGAATGCAGTTTAGGTCTATGAACTTGTAGGCTTGTGAAAGTGAGATCTCCCAAAGAACCTATAACATGATTAATTCATTCTAAAACACTTCTACACAAGACTTCTGTAGAGCCCAGTATTCATCAGTCAAGTATTTGTTATTTATCATATGAATTTAACCTATGTACACACTGACCCTATTCTAGGGCACTACTAAAGTACTGAGCATGCACCAATAAGAATGATTTGGTGTTTTCCCTCAAAAAAAGGTCACAGTCATTTGAGAAACAAACAAACAAACAAACAAACAAACAAATAATGACTGTTGATACTTAGACAAAAGACAGATAGAAATGTTAACTGAAAGAACTGTTTAATGAAAGAAAGAATGGTTGCCTTCTCATGTAAATTTAGTAAAACCACCTGAATAAGCAAGTTCTGTTGGCAATTTAAGCCACCATCCCAAATGGTCTAAAGTGTATATCACCTTATGTAAGACTTTTCTATATTATTTCCAGAGGAAAAGTCTTCCCTCAGCAGACACTACCATTTTGCCCACCCATGCCTTTCTACTCCAGGGACCATGCACTGTTGTTATTATGTTTCTGGTAGTAAGAGAATTGCTGCTGAAATTATGATTTACAACACCTGCTGAGCCCTTTCTGCTTCACTCAGGGAGACAGTTAAAATGGGAGATGTTTTGAGGAGATATCTTGACCCCATGCTTCTCTCAAAGACTTTGATGCTTTTATAAAAGCATGAGGTTCAAAATAGTCCTGATACATTCAGGCAGCAGATATTGACATGAGTAAAATATAATTTTAAATCTCTCCCTGATGCATGGTTTTAGAGAACTTCAGGAGTATCACTAATATGAATTTTTCCTTAGAGTTATGCAATCTATAGACATTTGTTTGTAAATTTCTCTAAGACTTCTGGCTGACTCCGTATAGTCAATGAGCTCTGCTTTTCTTTGTATATTTTCCCCACTTTCTAACTCTACTCTGCTTTCCATCCTAGATATAAACCCAAGGGCATTTCTTAGATTCTGTGGTTGCTCTTTCCCCATCTTCAAAGTGTACTTGGATGATGACATTTCCTTTCACATACCTATATGCAATGAGACAAAAAATTAAGAAAAAAAAGACCTGCAGAAAAAATTAAGGGTGGCACCTAGAAGACTTCCAGAAACCAGAGTGTTCCAAAGCTCTTCTGTGATAGTGGGCACTCATACTAGACACATTAAAAACTGGAAACCAAAGGTTGAGACTAACTTCATCTGGCTTGGGGTGGGGTGCAAGGAAGGTCCATGCTCTGAAGAGCATTGCTCTGCTTATACATTTGTTTCCTTCCTTCTCTGGCCTCAGACACTCTAGGGTTTGCCAATGACTTCAGCATCAGCAGACTAAAATTAAACGTTAAAATTTGATTTGACAAGATGAAAAGGGACAACAAATCTGGCACATCTGTAAACTTCAGCCTGATCATTTTCTCAAGGAGGTCTGGATTGTGGGTTTGCCCACACAGCATAAATAATCATAATACCCAAAACACTGATAACTGTAAATATATATCTTAGTTACTTATTAGCCTACTAATTATGTGTACTGAATAGAAAGATACTGGTTGCTACATACTTACTGGTGCTTGCTCTTTCCTAGCATTTGCTGAGATTTAAGGTAACTAAAGCACAATTTTGCTCATGAGGGATAAGTTGAGGGTGGGGGATGACACAAACCAGGTAAAGGGAATATAAAGCAGTTAGTTTGATGTAAGCAAAATGTAGAAGTTACTATGGGAGCACAGAGGTGTGGTTTTAAGGGGTAGTTATGAACTTCATATCTTTAAGTCCCAGGCACCAGGCATAGTACTGGTACATATTCATTGGTCAAAACGCTTGATAATATAAGATTGTTTGGCTCTGTGAGAGTAGACAGTGTTGATAAACATCCACTTTTAAAGTATTCATAGAGCTGAGCCCTGAGATCACAGCTTGACTCTGAGTGAGCTGACTTACTAGGGCTGCTGTTGTTAAGCTGACTTATGAAGGCTGCTGGTCTCTCTGTCACTACAATTACAAAATTTGTGTTACTTGAGGGAAGAGAGGCATTGGAATGACTCTGCCCATTTCATAAATGGGAAATTGAGTAATTATCTGGTTAAGTCGCTGAGTTAAGGAACATCTCTCTGAAAAGGTGTCTTTAGATGAGACCTGGAAGGTAAGAAGGAGCCAGAATGCCTTATCAAAAAGCAACTCTGGAAGTGGGTAGAGCAAAAGCAAAGGCAGAAGATAGACAAGAGACTGACATGTTCAGAGGTAAAAGAAAGCAAAAGAGCTGCAGCAATGAGGAGAGATTTCAATATGTCAATGGAAATACACTTACAATGGAATAAAAATAGGAAATGTACTATTAACACACAAAATAGCATGGGTAAAACATTACATTGAGTAAAAGATTTCACAATCAAAATAAGATATTTTAATTCTTTTATTTGTATGACGTTTTAGAGTCATTGATATTAATCTATAGTAAAAAAAAATCCCATTGGAGTTTTCCTGGTTGGCGTGGAGAGGTGCTGACTGATTATAAAGGGGCAGGAGAAATCTTTAAGAAGTAACTGAAAGATGATCTTGACTGAGGAGATGGTGACTACATAGTATTAAAAATCACCAGGGCTGGGGATTTAGCTCAGTGGTTCTACCGCCTGCCTCTCAAGCTCAAGGTCCCAAGTTTGATCCCCAGTACCAAAAAAAAAAAAAAAAAAAAAAAAAATCACCAAACTTGGGTACCATACCTTTCCATTTTACTGCTGTGAGTTGTATTGGGTGAAAGCTAGTTTTAAAAGAGGAAGGTTCCACATAAACTAACTAATTTTCTGGTAGGGTGATCATGGTCCTCTGCACATTGAAATCGGGGTGTCTAAGAATGCTCCTCCTTTTCTTGGGGAATTTTCAAGTTCTAAAAGTCTATTTTTCCTGAAAAGAAGCAAATGTGCTCCTGAGTTCTCTCAAAAAAAAAAAAAAAAAAAAAAAAACCCAAAACAAAACAAAGCAAAAAAACCCCTTCACCTGATGTTGATTTTCTTTAGGGAAGATTGTGAGTTCTAAGGTCTTCTTCACTATTGGCTTTGGTAGGAAAAAATGGTGAAAAATTTAATAATTCTATCACAAAATTCCAAAAGAAAACATGTTTTTAAAAGCAGCTTAAAATATTAATTCATAGGGATCTTAATATTATGGTATACTATTAAAATTTCTACAGACTTTCCTACTATCTTGAATTATAAGATATATTGTCTTCAGAACAGAATTTTCTTCTTTTTAAAACTTTAATATCATATCTTGATAATGTCTCATATCTTTGTTGCAAATAAAATTGCACATTTCCTCATTTGGTTTCCTATAAGAAAATATTTGAATGCCTTGTGTTCTATTTTTAGACATGTTTTTATATATAGCTCTGTTAGTAAAATTCTGTTTCTAAAAAGGTATTCCAGATGGGAAAATATGTATTTTATTTGTTTGATGGAAACCTTTTTGTCTTTTAAGCAGTGCACTAACTTATACTTTGATCAATAGTGTGAAAATAATGTTTTCACAATAATTTAGAAGACAACATTAGGATTAAAATATTCACTGGTTCAGTACATGGGAAAATATTGTTTACTCATGATGGTGGACATAGATCCCAGTTTTAATCTAAATTTTTATTACCCAGCAAATCACTCAGACCACTTGCTTGGTGTATCTGGAAAATTTTTCCTCTTTTTTTCTGGCAGGTTGCTGGCCTCTGGGATACTTGTTAAAGAAATGACCTTGTGATGATACGTGAGATCCTGGCAAATGGTCTTCATCATGTCACTGGATCCGTAAGGCAATTGGAAAGGCACTGAGGCTGTGACTCCAGGCTCATGTGTCTTTTCCACAACACACTCGGATAACCCTGTCCCTGATCTGGTTGGTTCTAACCCCATAGATGATGGGGTTGAGCATGGGAGGCACCAGGAGATAGACATTAGCAAACATGATGTGTACCACTCGGGGCACATGATGGCCAAAGCGATGGGTGAGGAAGGTAAAAAGGGCTGGGATATAGAAAGCCAAGATAACACAGATATGAGAAACACATGTGCCAAAAGCCTTGAAGAGGGCTTCTCCTGAGGGTAACTGCAACACAGCTCTCAGAATCATCACATACGATATACTGATGATGAGAATATCAAAGCCAACCACAGAGAAGGCCACAAAGAGCCCATATCCACGGTTGACTCTGGTGTCAGCACACAGCAACTTCAGCACCGCCATGTGCTCACAGTATGACTGGGGAATGATCCTGTTGGGGCAGAAGGGCATCCTGGAGATCATGAAGCAGAAGGGACTCACCAACAGCAGCCCCCTCACCATCACAACAGCTCCGAGTTTAACCACCACAGATGAAGTCAGGATACTAGAGTGTCGCAGTGGGAAGCAGATGGCCACATAGCGGTCCAAGGCCATAGCCATGAGCACCCCAGACTCCACAGAAGCAAAGGCGTGGATGAAAAACACCTGGATGAGACAGGCATGATATCCAGTCTCGTGAGCATGAAACCAGAGGATGGCCAGCATTTTAGGCTGGGTAGAGGAGGTCAGGACCAGGTCAGTGATTGCTAGCATGGACAGAAAGAGGTACATGGGCTGATGCAGTGTGTGATCCATTCGGATTATATGTAGGATGGTGATATTGCCAACCACAGCCACAACATACATGACACAGAACAGAAAGGCAATCCAAAACTGGGCATTCTCTAGGCCTGGGATTCCAAGTAGGATGAAAGACACAGGATGAGAAGAATTGTTCCCTGAAACCAAAAGCAGTGCATGGATAATATATTCTCTGTTGTCAAGGTAATCTACTTTCTGTAGATTATAACAAAGAACAGTTATCATTTATAGATCTTTTGGATTTCATAACTGCATAACAAGGCAGTTAGTCTTGCTCAGAAACTAGAATAATTTCAACAGCTATAATAAATTATTTTTTATATTAAAATAATGGTATTCATCATTCTTTTTCATATCAATGACATGTGCACTGGCTTTAAAACATAGTACCTGCAAGTGTACCTGTTTGTTTTTTTTTTTGTACCGGGGATTGAACTCAGGACCTTGCACTTGCAAGGCAGGCGGCAGAACCACTGAGCTAAACCCCTGGCCCTGTGTACCTGTTTCTTAAAGAATCAATAACTTTCCTGAAAGTAGATTCTGTTCAGGGAAAACAATCATGATGAATAATGTCATAATATTCAAGGGTCCCTTGAACTTTCCCTGCTGCCCTCTGGAATCTTGTGTTGTCACTGTCTGAAATTCCCTTGTCTTTTCCGTCCATTGACTGGGAATTGAACACAGGCAGATTTAAGGCTAAATATAACGCTTAGTACACCAAGATTCAACAAACCTTTGGCTATTTCTGGCTGGTGTGTGAATTTTCAACATGAGAATCACATTTTTAAGCTTGCTTTTGGGTTGAGAGATGAAACTGTGTATTCACTTTCCCACTAAACATTAAGAAAGGAGAGCAACATAATTTCGCTTTTCCCCCAAACTGGTAAAAAAGGAAGAAAAAGTTTAATTCTTAAAATCCAGAGTAGCCAGACTTCAAAAATATCCTTCACAAAACAGAAAACCCAACATACCTACTTTCTCTACGTATTCCATCTTATTATTAAATACATTCATTTCTCTTTTGCAAAAGCAGAACTCTTATGAGCATGGTGTATATTGAAAGCTAAAATTAATTCATATGCTTTTCAAATTATGGTAGTACATTAATCAAAATTTGTTCTGTTTCAATTTTTTCTTTTCCTCAAAATAAAGTCTTACTTGTAAAATCTCCCTCCATGAAGCTTTTGATTGAGATCGCTTGGTTACAGGAATTATGTTCTCATCCTGAGCAGAGCTCTGCTTTCATCTGTGAGTATGGGTTTGAATCCAGCCATGGTACCCTGGGCTCTGTTGGACCTTTTTTTTCCCACCTCTTATGCAAAAATGGTTATTTCCATTATTCTTCTGGATTGCTGAAGGCAGCGAAGGAATAAAAAGGTGAAATAGGTTGAGATCTTGTTAAAGAATAGTTTTAGAGAAATTTTGACCATTTTCTTAGAGTGGGGTATCTGAAACTAAAGTTTAGAGCAGGTAGGGTTCCTATTTAACCCCTGCCAGGGAGAGTGTGTGTGGAGGCAATATGCCTACCTTTCTGTGTCTTCCGGGAGGACAGAGTGAAAGCCATCATTCTTCAGCTCATCTCCGAGATGAGCTGACATGAATCTCTCTACCTGGGATTCCCAGGGGGTCTCACTTTTCTTCATACCGCATTGCTTGGGTTTCAGCTTCCTGGAGATTCTGTGAGTCCTACTGCTTTCTGGAAAAGACAGAGGTGCCTGAAGTATAGGAATTACTCACCTTAAGCTTTGCTATTTGACCAAGCCAAGCATGACTGCAAACAGTGTTAACAAACCTCTGGACTTCAGCCATTGGTAAAGATCCTGGAGCAGAGTCTATTTAAAGGAAAAACCTGGCCTATCCGTGCTTCCAAGTATTGGCTCTTTCCCTCTTATTCCCACTGCCTTGTATTCACACTGGCTTTATCTGAGAGTAGAGGCTATAGCTGGAAGCATTAACCCCTAATGTGCCTCTTTCCTCTGCATACCTGAATGCCAAGGAAGGAGATTTGAATGCATGTATGAGATAATGTGCTGTTGGGATTATATATGAGCTTGCCTGTACATTTGTATTTTTTTTAGTCAGATGTGTGCTCTGTCTGTCTGTCTGTCTGTCTGCCTCTCTCTCTCTCTCTCTCTATATATATATATATATATATGAAAAGATTTTTTGAGCAGTTTGAAGACATTTTGATGATGATATTTCATGTCTTTTTAATTTCACACAGGTTCTCTCTATGTAGCCCAGGCTGGCCTCGAACTCACAGTGATCCTCCTACCTCAGCCTCCCCAGTGCTGGGATTACAGGCATGTACCACCATGCCAACTGATATTTAATGTTTTAATCTGTTTATTTGAGTGGTACATCAATAAATACATGTGCAAATGATTGGACTTGGATGTGACTGTGTGTATATAAGCCTATGTATAGCTTAAGGAATAATTATGAATTTTAAGTATGCATAATTAGTGATATTATTGTGTGAATGTGTGGTACTGCTTTGTGAAGGCACATGCACAGCTATATATCTGATAATGTGAGATGGTATATCATTGTGTATACATATCAGTGTGTATATACATATAATTTATGCTTACTGAGAGTGTTGACAATCTATTGGTGCTGCATTGTGTACTGCTTCCAGTACATTATGGTTCCAAGCACAGTTATTTCTGAGGGTGTGATTATCTAGAAAGGGGAAAAGAATTTCAATGAAAATCTTGCTGTTGTCATTTCTAAAAACTTCTGAGGTATTCCTTGACTCAAACCAGAATACTAAATTGTTTTAGGAAAAACCCCCACAAAAACAACCAAGGTTATCCAGTTTACATTAATAAGCATATGGTACATTGTCATCATCATGTTCACCAAGGAACTGGTATATTTTCAAATAACAAAATCATAAATACAGTTGTTTTAGGAAGTTTAGCTTTATAGGAGATAAACAAGTTTCCATTATATTGTGGATTGGGTGAAACTGTTACTGGAAATTTGGTTTTATCTCAGATTGCAGATTAATATTATTTACCCATTGTTTCATCAACTTTGGCGTATTAACTCTCAGTGTAATGAATGCCATAGAAAGTTAGTGACCTTTTGCTTCTCTCTTCCAACTTCTTCCTCCCTCCTCATTCATTTCCTTAGAGGAAATATTGTCCCCAAACCAAATGTGTTATCTAGGGGTAAGCTCTCTGTTTCTTCATCAATTCACTTTGCCACCATCCCAAAACTCACAGTGATAGCCAGACTATGTGGAAATTAATTCCCAAGTCAACCACACTACTTTACAAGTAGATTCAGCAGTGGCTTTCTACAAGAAGTGTGAAATAGAAATTTAAGTATTTTCCTCTATTGATCCTCTTACATGTCCGTCATCATTTATGTTTTCAAAAGCTGGTACCTCTGCAAAATGAATGCAAATATAGGGACCTTGCTCCCAGTCCTGTCCTGAAGCTCAGTCTCTAGGAGATATATGAACATTTTTGGGAAATGTTAACAGCCTAAGTAAGAGGTAACAATGAACTTGAAGCAATATGGGATCTGTAATTGTAGGCTTATTAAAGCGAGGTAGAGAAGGATGTTGAGAAAAGATTTTTTTTGCAGGAAAATATTGAGCATATTTATGTGAACATCATAGAGTCTTCAGTATATCTAGGTAGATAGTTTTGCCACATTCATCATCTTACAAATCATATGTACTGACTGCTGTTTATGTTTACACACAGAGTACCTCAGGGTATGACATATCATTATGGCCTGTATCTACTCACAACTCAAAAATACTGCATCGCTGAATTTTTGAGCATCCCCTTGTTTAAATACAGAATCCTGTTTTGCTATTTCTTTTACACATTAATTCACACTATCCATTCCATGTATGTGCTCACTGCACACACACACACACACTTGTGTGTATATATATATATATACAGCAAATGACATATAGCATAAAAATAAAGATTATTTTCTAGACATACATAATATATGATGTTATATCTGAATATACATATATAAATACACATATAAGTACTATATTTTAAAGAAAACCAATGCTTAAAATTGATTTGTAATAGTCCATTATTGCAGCCTTCCTTTTTTTTTGGTACCAGGGATTGAACTTGGGGCTTTGTGCTTGCAAAGCAGGCACTGGAACCACTGAGCTAAACCTCTGGCCCAACCTTCCTATTCTTAATAAACTCTGCTACTATGTTCCCATCACAGATAGCATTCAAAACATCACTATCTCCTACTACTCCAGCATGATTAGACAATTTCTAGAAATAATAACAGAAATGAAAAATTTGTTGTTGTTGCATGTTTATGGTTATCAGCATTTTCTGCACTTTACAAATGATTACCCCAACATATTTTTACCTTTTCTTTGTTTAATTGTGCAAGAAACCAATGTTACAAAATGATTACAATAATATACTGAATCCTTGACCAAATATATTGTTCATATTCTGTCCCTTAATCCATGATAAGGTTACATTGTTCATTCCTTTCTTAAGAAAGGAGGACGTCTAGGCCTGATGTTAAAGATAAAACTCATTTTTGCCATGCAGAAGTATAATAGGCTTTGGAAATTTCATTTCCTTTTATACATCTACATGTGGTGCTTTCTCCATTATTTTCTCTACCATCTAGTGCTTCAACCACATTCCAATGCAATCAAGTGTAGTTGCAGAGGAGTATCAAAGTCCATTCCCTGCTTTCTTTTACTTTCTGGGAGAATCTTACTGATGTCAACATCATTGGGAAGACTGTAGATACAGCAAAAAGAAACAGAAATGTGTGTGCCATACTGAACAACAATTTTGGTGATTTGTGTCTTCCCAAAATTTATATGTTGAAGTCCTAACTCCAGTACATCGGATTGTGACTTTATTTAGGTATAGAATCACAGGAGACAAAATTTGTTAATATAAGGTCAAACTGGAGTACAGGGAATTCTTAGTCCAATATGACTGGAGTCCTGATGTAGCTAGGAATTTGGACACAAAGACATCCATACAGTGAGATGCCACATGGACAAGAAGGTATCAACATGATGCATTTATCAGGCAAAGTTTCCTTCTAATCACCAGAAAATAAGAGTGAGAGGCATGGAACAGATTCTTCTTCAAAACAAAGAAAAAATTCTTGTTTGAGCTTCTTATTATTCAATGATGTATGATTTTATTTCCATGTGTTTTCATGATTCTTGCAGTTTCTTCTGTTGTTGCCAAGTTTCATCCTACTATGAGCCAATAGTATACAAGGGGTTATTTCTATTCTTTTGCATTTATTTAAGCATGGTTTTGGCCTAAGATATGGTATAATTTGGAAAAAGTTCTGTGTGCAGTTGAGAAAAATGTGTATTTTGTTTTATTGGATAAAACAATTTGTAGATATCTTTAAAAGTCTCTTTGTTCGATGATGAAAGATAGAAATTAATTAAAGACAGAAATTCCATTTGACCTAGACATACCTCTTCTGTGTATCTTCCTGAAGGAGCTAAAGAAAGAATTAAAGAACAATATTTATTGTACCACAATTCATAATAGCTAAATCTTGGAAGTAGCCTTTAGATCCATCAACAGATGAATGGATAAAGGAAATGTGGTGTAAATACACAGTAGCATACTACTCAACCATAAAAATGATACATTTAAGTCATCTGTAGAAAAATAGGTGGATCTTGAGACCATAATGCTAAATAATACTTTGTTGATTTTTTTGTCTGGTTGACCTGCCTATTTGTGAGGGTGGGGCATTGAGGATCCTCATTTTGATTGTATTGATATCTCTCTGTCATTTCATGTCCAGTAGCTTTTGTTTTGTGAAATTGGTTGCACCATCATTTGGAGAAATCATTATGGAGATTCCTCAAAGAACTAAAAATAAGTACTCTATTTGCCCCAGTTATACTTCTCCTGCATAGCTTCTTGAAAGTGTTAAAACTTTTCTATAACTGTGATGATTTATAGCAGTACAACTTATAATAGATAAATCTTACAAGTGACTGATAGGCCCATCAATAGATAAATGGACAAAATTATACTATTATATTCTATTCCAATAAGTCATAGAAGGTATACATTTGAGTCTTTTGTAAGAAAATGATTGATCTTGAGCTCATAATGCTAAATGAAAGAGATCAAATGAAGATGGTTAAATATTATATGGTTTTCCTTATATGAGAAACCCAAAATATAAACTTACAGAACAAAATAGAACATAGATGATGCTAAGTATATGTACCAATTTCCCAGAGTGAATATAATTATTATGTGCCACAAACATGTAATAATAAAAACCTAAACTAAACTACACTAAAATAAAACAAAAGAGCCAACTGTGCTCACACCTTGAGCTTGGACTTCAGGCCCTCAGAACTGTGACACAATGACTATCTATTAGTTAAGCCATTAAATTTGTGGTACATCATTATACAGTCTGTATTGGTCAGCTCTGTCATCGCTGTGACAAAGTATCTAATACCTGCAACTTAAATGAAGAGAGGTTTAATTGGACTCATGACTTCAGAGGGTAAAGTCTATGATCTGCTGACTCTAAAGTAGAAACATGATAGGGAAAAGACATGGTAGAGCAAAGCTACTCCTTTTATGGTGGCTATGAGGTAGAACAATACCAGAGATGAAGAGGCTAGGGACTAGAAAAAGTACCCAAGGTCATGCATGCATGACCCCACCTGGAGTCATCCAGAAGTGTGTTTTCTAATCCTCTATGTGGCTGTCACTCAAATCAAGTTGACACTCCACCTTAACTGCCACATAGTCTTAGTCTAATAAAAAAATACATATCTGTACAGTGTTCTACATATTCATCTACAAATAATTATAACTGATTAGGCTAGTGGACTTTTAAAAATAGTTTTAATGAAATTATCTAGACAGAGACTTTTAAAAAAATTTCTCAGTGGTCCCACATCAGTGAAGAGTGGCTTTGTATTTACTTAAAGACAGATTGATCCAGTACTGAAAAATGATGAAAAAACTTGAAATAGCTCCACACATATAATTGATTAATTATCAACAGATGGAATCAATGCAATTCAGGGACAAAAAAATGTCAGTGGTTTTAGAACAATTACATACCTATATAAAAAATAAATATTAACTTGTACTTCAATTTTATAAGTCTTTATATGAGATGTAACATAATCCTAAAAAGTAGAAAACTAAAGCTAACTTTTAAAAGAATAGTTTTATGAATTTGGAGAACAAACATTTTTCATGCAAAATAAAAGACATTAATCGTAACTAGGAAAACAAATACTTATCATCAAAAAATAAAAGAAAATCTTTGAAAGATAACATTACAAAAGTGAAAATACTCCAACAGAAAGAGAATATTCACAACATAATATCTGACAAAGGAAGTGCCACAATTAATTAATAGTCATTTAAACAACTAATTAAAATATTAAGAAATGGCATTTCATAAAGAGAGGTAAGTGAATGATTAACGTATACAGAAAATGTGCTCAGTATTATTTACTGGGCAAATGGAAATTTTAAACCATGATAATAGTCCAGTAGAAACTAGTACAGATAAGGTATGTATTTATAACAATAAGTATTTACAAGAATACAAGAGCACTGTGCCACTCAGACATTGCAAACACTAAGTCATATCAACAATCACGGTTTCAAATTCTAATAAAATTATACCTCTTTTTTAATCAAGAAATTCCACTTTTAGTTGCATATTTATGTGCCAACTCCACACGAGCAACATAAACATCATGTAGTGCAAATAGGTACCAAAAAGAGGAAGGGGGTCAAGGGATGGGTGAAGGGGAGAAGGAGCGACCGAAGGGAAAAGGGATGAATAAATGAGTTAAAATATGTTAGGTATATGCACCAACTGCTCAAAGTACTTCAAACATTCTACACTACACATATGTTCTAACTAACTAAAGAAATGGAAATGGTTTCTATAGCCACCCAAAATATCAAAGAGTGTTTATAATAGCTTCATTCATTACAACTGAATTGTGGAAACAACCTAAATGTCTGTCAATCAGATTAAACAAAATGTGCTATACTTATTCAAGAGAATGACATGCATCAGGAAGGAAAAGGAACTAAGAACTAAAAAAAGATTATACAGAAAGAAATATTGTGGAATTTCAAAGGTTTAGGGGTTAAAAAGTAGTCTAATGCTCCAAGCAATGGTGGAAAAGATGATCTGAAAAGAAATTTCAGTAACATTAATTTTGAACTACAAAGGCCTAATTGTGAATTAGTGAGATTTATACTGATTTTTACAGGCAAGATTATTTTCTAAATGTTATTAGGCTTTAAATAAGTTTACCTGAGCTTTTTTTATTGTTTAGTGTAATAAAATGGATAATCGTATTGCCTCTGTAGTCAAGAGGAAAAGCCAGTAGTGTTATCCTCCGTATTAAACTAACTCTAACAATACTCAGATAAAATAATTTAAAGCACAGTCCTTATAGAGTCAATCTGACTATCAAGTTTAACAGAAAAAGGGGAAATTTCTAGATACCTGGCAATGCAAAAAATGATCATTTATGTGTATTTTTCTCTGAAATTAGAAGAAAACTGGAGTATGTGATTCAAACAATAAAATAAGTACCCAATAAATTGAACCTTTGATAATCAAGCTTGCGTTAACTTTATTCATAAGCACCACGTATGAGAAACAGCCAATCTGTGTGCTTCAAAAAACACAGAGCACTGAAGAAACTTGCACAAAATACCTCTGCAGAGTAGCAGTAAACCCACTCACTCCAGACCTTATGGATCAGAATGCTCATTTCAACAAGGTCCTGAGGATTGTTCTAGGCTTAAAAATTTTTCTAAGTACTTAATTTATGAACAAATATCCACAAATCATTAAGAAGATAATGAAGGACACTTGTCTTTATTCTGTTTTCAAAGTATAAAAATTTGAAGTCCAGCAAAAACATAAAAGTTCTTCCAAACAGCTATGGTCTCAAATAAATTAAAACAGAAATTTAACAGGGATCATAGACAATTCTATTGGTATAAAGAAAAAAATCAATTTTCTTTTGATAAATGGTTGCCTTTGAATATTTAAATGTATTTAATGATCGAATTTAATGTGCCACTTGTAACAGATCACATCATAGAGACTGTATTCTCTGCTGAATAAAATTATTTAATCATTTCTGAATCAAAATGTATTTGCTTTTAAAGTTTAAATACTTACAGTCTAATATGAAATCAGAGCCATAAGACTGGATGTCAATTTCTGTATCTTGACAAAGAAGATTTCTACTATAGATGACAAATTTGTGAAAGGAAGACAAGAAGGAGGGAAGCGTAAGGACATTCGACCCCCAGACTCCACTGATCAGAAATTAAACCCTAAGATAATAGAAAAATAAATAGCATTGTATTTTAAAAGAATATGAAGTTTAAAAACTAATTAAAAGAAGGAAGTAACCATGATTTTGATCTGTTTACATCTAGATTGAGGAGCCTCCTGGGAAATTGTAGTTGTCACATCACTTGGGGAGGCCCAGGGGTCTCTTGCTAGCAGGGCCGGGCTACATGCTGGGTTCCTTATAGAGGGCCAGGTCCCTGAGCCTGCGACATCCATACTTGCTGTGCAGAAAGTGGAAAGGGCACCTCTCACTCTACTGGGAGCTAGGTAAGATACTAGGAACACAAGATCCAAGCCCATGTGGTAGAGGACTGAAAGCTATACTGAAGGGAGAAAGAAATAGCAGAAAAACAGGGATGGGGTGTGGAGAGGGAGGTTTATAAAGCCAAAGGACCATAGATCAGAGGTGAAATAGTAGACATATCAGGAATAGGAGTTTAGATGAACAGGCTCAAGCTGAAGTTTGTGGGAAGTGAGATATCAAGCAAGAAGTTTGCAGACACTTACTTCTTTCCAGAAGAATGTTAACAAAGCCGAGTATGTTGAAGAAAGGAGGTAGAATTATTGTGATTCTGGCTGGCTCTAAATGTGATATTTATTTTCTCTTTTATTTCTACTTATCCTAGCTTTTAAATTGGGCACATTCTGAATATCCATTATAAAATAAACTTCTTGAATCTTTTCACCCAGTATGAATTCTACATTTTTGCAGGATATTCTGAACTCCCTCTGGCTATCCTAATAGTAATCATTCACATTGAGGATGTATTTCAAAAAATCTTGATAGTTTTGATCATCATTGAAACAACTGGACGCAGGCAGATTTGGGGAATTTCTAAGGCCTGGGGTTCACAGGTAAGGGATCAGAGATGGGAATGGTTTACCAGGTTACTGCCTCCAGACAACAAAGGGGCAAAGACTTTTATATTTATGTTTATTATTTTGTCTTGCCAGAACAACCAAACATCCCAATTTCCACTGTTTACTTCATGAAAGAAAAGCTCCTGGATATTGATAGCTACATTTAGTATTATGGTTTCCTGAGTGTAATACTTTACTATCAATCAAAATAGCACCAAAAAAAATCCAGATACAATTTAGATGCAAATACATGTAATGTCATTCCTAGATGTAGTATTCAATCATATTATTTAGGCTGAGGACTTGGCTTTATATTTTTAAGAAAGCTTCCTAAATAATTACAAATGTGCAGTCATGATTCACAAACATTAATTTTTGTCTGCCATTTTATTGGTAATCAAAGAGCCCACTAGGTAGATACTGTAGGTAGATACTGAGTTGTTAACAATATACATTGATTGCAATATCCAAGATTAGGCATCATCTTTTGATTAGTACTTTATCAACAAAAATGATAAGAATGATGTCTGTGGAGGACATTTTCTCACCTTCTTAGTAGAGTAAGATTTAAACTATGTGCTCACTAATGACTTTCATTTCTTTCACTTTCTCCACTGTCCTTTTTAATATTATAAATCAGGTTGGTTGTATTTTTTGATACCTCTTCTAGCCTTATATACAATTTTGCCTTGTCTTCTTTATTCTACTCTCCAACACGTTTGAATATATATCTATACTATTTTCTATACTTTGATTTGGACTATCATATTTGACCTGATATATCTTGGTCTGATATTGGTCTTGGTTTCCAATGCATATAGAGCACGCTGTATTTCTAATTTTATTTACATATATCTTTTGCAATCAAAAGTATTTGAGTTTAATGTAGTGTTCTATAAAATATTTTACATAATGGCTTTCATTTGATCCTAAAGAGTTATAAATATATTTTCATTTATTTATTTTAGTATCGTTGCAGGTTTCGTATGTACATACATATGTGTATCTTAAAATTTTAATCCAAATATAAAACATTTTATATTTTTAAAAGGTAGCAGCTAATTGATCAAGCCTTATTGATCACACAATCATTTATGTTTTCTAGTTATAAATGATATCATTATCATATTCTTTATTCTCTTTCATTTTGGGGGAGAGAAGAATATTTTTTATTAAAGATACAATTGTTTTTTGAGCTGAGAGTGGTGGCACCTGTAATCCCAGCACTTGGGAAGCTGTGGCAGGAGAATTGCTGTGAGTTTGAAGTTAGCTTGGGCTACATATTGAGTTCAAGCCAACCTGAACCACATAGTGAGACCCTGTCTCACATTCTCCTTTTCCCCCAACAGATACAGATTTTAGTAATTTTGTCCATGATTAGTTTCCTTAATTTTACATTTTATTTTTATATGTCAAAGTACAAATTCTTCTCTCTTTGTTGCCATAGTAATGCATTAAATGTATTGCATATATATGGTAGGTTTTGTAATGTAGGGTCTACCATCATTGATTTAGAATTCTTGAGAATTATTGATTAATTATGTTTTGAATTTATGTGTTATTTAATGGCAGAATTTAGGACTGTTCACTATGGCATATTCCTATCTTCAGTAAATTAAATTACTTAATATTTCTTTACAGGTCTCCTTCTGCTGGAAAATATACACTTTTTATAATATACATTTTACAGCAGTACAATTATTGTGAATAAAGTCATATATTTAATATATTTTTCTCTGTGATGAATTTGTGAGTAGGAAGATCTGTTCATTTGTGATACTGATCTTCTATCTCATTACTTCTGTGAATTCAATTTTTTTTTTTTTGGTACTGGGGATTGAACTCAGGACCTGACACTTGTGAGGCAGGCTGAGGAACCACTGAGCTAAATCCCCGGCCAGTGAATTCAATTTTTGAGTTTACAGTCCATTCTTTTATATTTTTCAGGGAAAATATTGATAAAAATTATAGTAACTTTTAAAATTTATTTTCAAAATAACACATTTCATTTTATTTCTATTTACATCTTTTCTACTGGCTACTACTGTTTCATATAATGCTGAATAGGACTTTTGATAGTGTATGTGGTATCTTGCCAGTGCCTTTAATGAACCTTCTTTTAATAATTACCTGTAAATATGTTTACTCTGAATTTCTGGAAGATATCCTCATTGGAAAACTTTTACTTCCTTCCTATTAGCAATTTTATAATGAATTTCTGTTGAAATTCCTAAAAATTTTCTTATATCTTAAGAACATCACATTCTCCCCACTGAAATATATCCACATACTCAGTGATTGATAGATTTATTTGAATAAGTTTTCAATCATAAGGTTAAGGGCCGACGATTTAGCTCAGTCATTCTTCCACCTGCCTCGCAAGCAGAAGGACCCGAGTTCGATCCTCCCCGTACCAAAAAAAAAAAAAAAAAAAAAAAAAAAAAAAAAAAAAAAAGTCACTCTCATTCATAAGGCTAAGAGGGTGGTATAAAGGACACAGAACAATTAAAACAGTTGTATGTGACTGGCAAATAAGGTAGTAATGATGTTTGCATCCATCTCCCCAAGTGATTAGATGGATAACTTCCCATCTTTTCATGTGATCAACAGTCTCAGAATTATATACATTTGGAGTTGCATATTTCTTTGTTGTAACGAGCTATCTTATCAATTTTAGAATGCTCAGCAGAATCTTTGGCCTCATCCACTAGATATCAGTAACACTCCTCCCTAGCTGCAACAACCAAAATGTCTCTGGGAACTGCCAAACGGTCCCGGAGGAGTTTTCCCTTGCTTCACTACTAGATAAATTTGTAATAGATGAAATGGTCTCATTTTTCTCTCAGTTTATTAGGAATCACAAACTAAAATATTTGGTCAGAATCCCTTTGTTGTAAACATTTTTCTTTATTATCATTTCTTTCTGCTGAATTTTATTTCCTAGGCTAGTTTGGCAAATTATGTTTTCCTATAAAATTATCTACTTCATAAATGTCAAACATATTGCTGTACTTATGCATATGATTCCATTATGTTACATTTTTCTACAGTTTTGTTGTCTTTTTTATTTTTTCATGCTTTTAAAATAATTTTGGATGAGTTTTGAAATAATTCAGTTTTAGGCTTTTAAATACTCAATATTGATATTATTATCACCTCATTAATTGGCATATTTTATGTTTATCAAGTTTTTTCTTTTGACCTTTAAAAATTTTTGGCTAAGGTCTTAAACTGAAAAGTTAAATGATTATTATTTCCATCTTTGTTTTCTAATAAAAATATAATCTTCAGGCACTTCAATTCTGACATGTGCTTTTTATTGTAATTCAGGATTACTTTTCTTAATTATGTATTTTTCGGCATAGAGAAGATGCTAGTAAAGGAAAATAGTTATTGCTTGGGACTCTGTCATTTTACATTTTTATATTAATAAAAATAATAGCCTATATTTATTTGTGGGCTGGTTTATTATTCCAAGTTAGTCTGAATATTTGTATGACATTATTTTGTATATAGTTAAATCTGAGGTGAACAAGGAAATCAATATTAAAAGTTTACAAAGAAAAGTCTTGGTAGTTGATTGGAAGTGCCTGCAATTAAAAAACCTAAAGGGGCATAGATCACTCTAAACAATCAAGTCATTCAATTTTCCGTGAAAATTATGAGCTATATACAGAACATATAGGGTGATGAGGCATAATAAGGAAAAGTAATTAATTTGCTTTTGAACATCTTTTTTTCTCCCCAATGAAAACCCACAGAGATATAACTTCAGGTTTGGAGCTTGAAAGCCAGAACAGGCATTCAAATATTCATTTGAAGTATTTCATTATATAGATGAAATACTGGGTTATGAAATGGGTCAGGTAATTTTTAAATGATTTGAGAATTGTAAAGGATAGATACCCAAAGAGTAACTCACAAGTTGGAAAACGTAAATTTATCCAGGGAAAATAAAAAAAAAACCCCAAATAATACCCATAAGTTCAAGAAATAAATGAATGGTAGGAAAAAAATAATAGAAATGTGTGCATAGGTAGGAAGAGAATATTTCTAATAGATAAAGAGAAAATTTCTACGAAGTGGCATCAGCAAAATACACAAGAATTCAATAAATTATCAGATCAATAAAATGGCAGTTTCATTTTGGTGTTGGTTTCCATAGAAAAAATAGCCCAGGTAACTTTGCACACATGGATCATCAATATTAAGGTCACTTTCCAGAGAAGCCTGAAGAGTTTTTATATGTGCACCATTTACATAGCATTATATTCTACTCCAAAGTTACCACAGTACATCTCTGTAAAAAGCCCAAGTCTGAAAAATATTTGTCAGGAACAATTTTCCTCCTGATCTAAAGACTCTTCATGTGTATTCTTTAACTTTATTGAATGAATTCCATTGGGTCAGGTACAAAAGTTCCACCTCTTCTGTTGTCTAGCTACACAATTTAGGCCAAATTATTTAATTAATTTAATCATCAGTTTCCCTATATGTATGTTAATGGTAAGAATTTTCTTTTCTTCCTTGAATAGTTATGATGATTGAGTCAGATTAAGGACATAAAGATGGTAGGGTGTACCATGAGGTATATATTCATGCAATTCTGGATATTATGAGGGTTCTATGATTTTTTTTTTTGGTTCTATGATTTTTTTATACCAGTCTGTGCTCCTATTTAAGAGAAAATATAGTGCTTCGTGCAGTGTGGTAAAAAATGAAAAAATTTGCTTCCTCCCACATATTCTCTTTTTCCTTCCTTCTCCTGCTCCTCATCTCTCTTTCTTTTACTTTGTCTGTTTCCGCCTCTATTTCCTATCTCTCTTTTCTCTTTTTTCTTATGTTGGTGTATTCTCTGAACAATAGACAGGTCTTTTTAAGAGAAACCTTGAGTAACTTTCAATTGATGAATCTTGGTTTCTGTATTTGAAAGGTGCCCATATCACCAAAACCTGCAGTTGGAGTACACATAAAATTATGTAATACATCAAAAATATAACACAGGGAGCTCAAAAATTAGTGGGATCAATATTAATATATATTAGGGTACTTCTTTGGACCATCTTATCATCAACCTATCATCAAACAGACATGTGTCTCACAGATATTTTTTATATACTTCTGGATATTTACCAGGTGGTTTGGCTTGCATTTTGATGTCCCCCCAAAGCCTTATGTAGTGGCTGAATCTAGAATGTGTGATGCTGGAAGTAAGGGCGTGTGACTGCTAAACTAGTAAACTGATTGGTTTGTCATCGCCCTAATCCCAGTAGTCTGGTTAAGATAAAAGGGATAAAAAGACTATATGAGGCTCCCTTGTTACATCTGCTGCCTTGTGAGTGCCATATTGTTTCTCCTTTGCAATGCCTGTTTGCCATCCTTGATCCAGCCAACTACAGACTGAAACTTCTACAAACTGTGAGCAAATAAACCCTTTCCCTTTTAACTTTGGGTGTCGCGTATTTTGTCCTGGCAACAAGAGAAAAGTAACTAATACAACAGGAAAGCCTAATAATATTTAATTTCAAAAATGATATTGTTTGTTCAATCCTTTCTTCCAGGATCAACAATTTACTTTCAAAAATGATGGATGCTGAATTTCTTACAATATTATCTAAGTATTTGTCTGTGGACTTTTCCAGATAGTGATGATTTTACCTTGATGTTTGCTGCCACTGAAGAGAAAGATACAGGCCTACCTTATTTGAGAAAATTTGATGTGGGACAATTCAAGTAATTCTATGTCTCAATAAAGAGAAAAAACCAAGAGAGTGCAAGAGAAGCTTGTAGCTCGAAGAAACTCAGAAATATTAAAGATGTTCAAGAATTAAATGTAGGAGTTGTGCAACTCTTACAGTGCCAAAAAATTTTCTAAGAAGTAAACTATATATATTTTTATCTGATACCTTCAATTATCCAAATATCCCTTTCTTCTCAGCACTCCATGATGTTGGTCCTCAATAATACCAGTGCTCAGTCTCTGGCCTTCTTTCTGACTGGTATCCCAGGCCTGAGATCAGCCCAGGTTTGGATCTCCATTCCTTTCTGTCTCCTGTATGCCATTGCCCTCTCTGGAAACAGCATGATCTTATTGGTGGTCCTCCGTGAGAACAGCCTTCACGAGCCTATGTATTACTTCCTCGCCATGCTTTCTGTTACAGACCTGAGCTTGTCTCTGTGCACGCTTTCCACAACCCTTGGTGTCTTCTGGTTTGGAGCCCGGAAGATCAATTTAAATGCCTGCATTGCTCAGATGTTCTTTCTCCATGGCTTTACTTTCATGGAGTCTGGGGTTCTGCTGGCCATGGCCTTTGATCGATTTGTGGCCATCTGTAACCCACTGAGATATACCACAATTCTCACCAATGCCAGGATTGCCCAGATTGGGGTGATTGTGTTGATAAGGAATGTCTCTGTCATGTTTCCAGTTGTGCTATTTGTCAAGCGGTTGTCCTTCTGCAAGTCTCTGGTCCTTTCACATTCTTATTGCTACCATGTTGATGTCATTCAGCTCTCTTGCACAGACAATAGACTCAACAGCATCTTTGGTCTGTTTGCACTCTTCTCCACTACAGGATTTGACTGCCCTTGTATCTTGGTCTCCTATATCCTGATCATCAGATCAGTCCTCAACATTGCCTCCTCAGAGGAGCGACAGAAAGCCTTCAATACCTGCATATCCCACATCAGTGCTGTTGCCATCTTCTACATTCCTCTCATCAGTTTGTCTCTTGTTCACCGCTATGGCCGTTCAGCACCTCCATTTGTTCATATTATAATGGCCAATGTGTTCCTGCTCATCCCTCCTGTTCTCAATCCCATCATCTACAGTGTGAAGACTAAGCAGATTCAAAAGGCTATTGTCAAGGTCTTAATTCAGAAGAAATGTCAAATTTAATCAACAGTTATCTCAGAGTAGAAAAAGTCATTTTTTATTTATATCTTTATCGGTACATTTTAGGTATACAACACATTTACATTTACCATTGGGTGTTTGTACCTGAACATGCTGTATCTTATTTCTTATTTTTTCCCCCATTACCTGTGAGTCCTTCACCCCCTCCGCCCTTCCCTGTTTCCATAGACTTTGTTTCCATTTTTTTCTTTCTCATAATTTTTCCTTTCCCTTCTTCCCTTTCCCCTTCCCATCCCACCACTCCTACACCTTTGGACCTTTTCCTGTTTCAAATTATCCATTAGAAAAAGTCATTTTTGAACATGTGCTTTTTTAGAATGAAGTAATCATACCCAAAGGACCAAACCTGCTTTCAAGAGTCCAGACTATGCAGAATTTATACTTTGTAAGTTATTTACTTAGTCAGATTCTTTGTGAGTAAATTCACATGGACCCCATCTCAGTTAAGATTTTATTTTCAATATGAAATAGGATAGTGCAGGTGAACAACTATTACTCATATTGGAAAACAGTGTGAGGGCATAGGAAATATTAATTCAGACTCTGCATACAATTTGAAAAAATTTAATTGATAAGACAGTTGTTCTCTCCTTTATGACACATCAAAGACTTTAACGCTTAGATATTTTCTACTAAAACTTCATTCTCTGCCTGCATCTAAAATTGTCATGTGATTGAGTGAATTCTAAAATGCATATCAGTGTAATTGGACTTTGGGTCCTGTGTAGCTGCATCTATCTTGACTTGTATTATGTACAAGGATGTATCCAATATAAGCAAAATACCATACCAAATGCTCAAAATTAGGTGCCACTTCTGTCACTAGAAGAGATAAAGGTGATAGTAATGTTTTTTAACCTTCCAGGTTATATGTAACTCTATTTTGCCAGTATTTATCAATATTAAGTCTGGTAAAAAGGAACTCTTCTCTTTGGTTCATGTATATATCTATTTCTGCCATTATGACTCCATTTATAGGACCAGTATATAATGCTTTAATAATTTATCTTTTCAAGTTTTCAATGCAAATAACCAAAGCCATACCTTATTGTCTCAGACCCAATATTTTTAGGTACAACTGGAAGACAATATTCAAGATTTCCAGTGACCATATCACCTAGCACCCTGCCTTTTATCCAATAAATCACAAGTGAGAATCTTCCTAATCATGATGGTATTACATTTCACAGAAGATATTTGGCACTCTGAGAATGTGCAATAGGGTCTATGTTAATCATAATGTGATTTAAGAGCACATGAGAAATGGATGACATCAATGAAGGTTGGAGAAGATGTTACAAAACACTCTATTGAGTTTGATGTTATGTTAGTCAAATTCCAACCAGAAGACAGAAACCATAAAATAATTTCAACAGGAAAAGATTAATATAAATAATTATTAAGAGAGAAGCAAAATACTGGAAGAAATTGGTTAGTAAGATCTAGTTTAGGTTATATGGTAACTGGAACCCTTGAATGTGTAGTCTTCCAATTGTACCAGTATAAATAATGTAATAGCTTATTCATTCTAATCATTGGTACATTTTAGGTATACAATATAATGACATTCATCATTGGAAATTTGCACCTTTACATAGTCTCTCTTGGTTCTTATTTTTCACCCTTGCCCAGCCCTCCCTTCAACCCCTCCAGTCCTCCCTATTTACAAAGATTTTGTT
Organism: Heterocephalus glaber; assembly: GCF_000247695.1. Next base: position 6,069,147 of record NW_004624817.1, read on the forward strand.
TCCATTTTTTCATTCTCTCATATTAATTCCATTCCCTTCTTTCCTTTACCCTACCCCTACCACTTCCCCTTTGCCCCTTTTCTTCCTAGTTCACATTATCTGTTATACTTTTTGATCAATTCCATTTATATTTCAGAGAACCATCTCTTTGTTTTGTTGATCTTCTGTGTGTTTTATTCTATACATTACAACTTGAATGAAGTTGGAGATATCCCACTAAGTGAAAGAAGTCAGACACAAAAGGACAAATATTGTATGTTCTTACTTAGGTAAAATATCTAGATAAGCATATTTATACAAATGTTAAATGGATTAGTAGATATCAGGGGTTAAAAAGGGAAAATAGAGAGTTAATCAGAGTTACAAATTTCTCCTTGAAGCAATGAAAAATTTTAGATATATGTAGTGATGATATTTGAATAACATTATGAAAATCAATACCATGGACTTGTGCACAATTGTTAAATGGTAACTTTTAAATATATTTTACACATTTTAATAACTCATAAGCTAACATTCCTTAAACCATTGAATTATATATTTTAAGTGGATGACTTGTATAATATATGAATTATTTCTTAATAAAGCTGTTTAGAAACAGAAACAAAAACCGAATAACGGGTATGGTTGATAGAAGGCAAAGAGTAAAAATGTTTGGGACAGGTTCCTGTTAAGAAATATCTGTGAAGATTTGTGGAGGTCTTTGAATCAACATATCAGAACTTTCATATTATTTTAAAAATTAGTTTTATTGGTATACTTTGTACCTGTACATAATATGGAATTTGTACTTGTACATAATACGTCTTAATTCTTCTTTTTTCCCCCACTCCCTTCCCCTCCCTTCAATCCTACTTCTCCTTATTTACACAAGCTGAGGTTTCATATCAGATAGTATGTTTCTTTTCAGATTTTCAAGTCTTTCAACATATGGCTAACTATCACCCAAGGAATACTGATATAAATATTACACAGTATGTTGAAACATCACTTATTTTCTCAGTAACATATATATATTTTTTATGCATCAGTTAAAAATAAATTTAATTTTAAAAGTAGCCTATTCACACACAGATGGATACTCGCATTAAGTTGTCAATGTACAGACATGCGTACACACAAACATCACAATATACATACGCAATCTTATCCACATTGCTACCACGCAATATATACACCCATATACACATATAAAAACAGATTTACATTCACCAAAAGAAATATTTTTGAGGTATGTATACATCAGAACTCATGGACATTCAAATAAAAATGTATATGACTATATGCATACACATTCAAGGATATGGAAATAACAAATGCTCAGTACTTAATGTAGAAACACTTGTGAATATGCAGTGATACATATTCATGTACTCCCATGAAAAGTCATATGGAAACAAAAGCCCATTTGTGTGCATATGTGAAGTTATCACTTATATAATTATGTCTACAAATTCCAAATTGTAATGCTCATTATAAAGCACTAGCCATCATACACAATCATAGTCTGGTAAATATAACCAATCCTCTTTTATCAACATGCTTATGTAGACAATTAGCGACTCCTGTATCTTCAAATAAGCATATATTCACCAGAGGTTCAAACATCTTTTCTCTATGCAACACACAAACATATATACATATATGTATATGTTTATATGTATATGTGTATGTGTATATATATACACACACACACACACACATAGATAAGAAATGTGTGAGATAAGAAAGCAATGCAAAACATCTTAAATATATCTTTTCTGATTACATGGTTACATCCCTAAAACTATTTGGTTATTCTTATTTGTCTTCAAACATATGGAAATTGCTACAAAGACAATTAGATATTTCTTCACCTGAAATCTTGCTTTCTATAAATTTGATCAAAATTAAAGGTGGGGAATGTTTTTAAAAGACATTCACAAAAAGTTTATTCATTGTCAGATTACTTTCCTGTTATGTGAAAGAAAAATGACTGAGACTACCCTAGGAGTGGGACATAGCGTATTTAATTATAATAGAGATTTGATTCTAGTGTAATGGAGAGACCTGAGCAGACATCTGGGGATGACAGATATGAAAACAATTCAAAACAATTCTCAATAGTTCTTAGAACTATTTCTGACTATTATACTCTTCATCAAAATTCATGGGTATTTAACAGAAGAGCATTGAAGAGTGTGGGTCAGAAAGGGTCTTTGGTTGCACATTAATGCTGTCACATTAGAATGGGTTCAAGTATGAGTAATGTGACAGAATTTATAGCATAAATTCTAGGAAGTGAGCAATATCTACAGATTGTGCAGGAAGCAGAGCCTAAGATTGTATATTTATCTCCAAGGCAAGGTTTTCCATTTATATCCTAAGAGACTATTTGTCTCCAAATTAACCCTAATTGTACTAAGACAGATATCTCTGGTACTGAGCAGTTAGATACAGGTGGTATATGTCAAAGATAAATTATCTAAGAAAGTAAGAGAACAAACCAGGTACATTGCAAAGTATGCATATGCTAAAATATTTATATACGCTAGGAACTTAAAGAACAACAAAAGAAAAAAAGTTGCATAGTGACTGAGTTTGAGAATTAAAGCAATCAGAGTATTTTTCATGTTGTTTCTTTAATGGAGATGGCAATGTAATTCTATTTTGCTCTGAGGGACCTGAGGTAGAATACCCCAACAGATGGCAGATTATCACTGGGGCAAGGAAGGCAGAAAATGAATCCACATATAGAGATGAAAGTTACCACTGTGTGATCTTCAATGTTCCCCAATCCTACCATTCAGAATTTTTGGCTGTCATTGTGGTTAGAACTCTACAATGGAATTTTTACATGTCCCTCAGCAATACATTTGATAATCAAAATATACTTCAAATGATTTTCTAGTTCTAAAGTATCCAGTTTTAGAGTCTTTTATATCTAGATGTTCAAAACTTTTACCCAATTCCAAATATTGTTTGCTGCTTTGCACCAGCTGGTGTATCTATCTCCTCCCTATTTTCCATTTCAGGAAACCAATTTAACATTAATGGAACCAGCCATTTCCAAAATGTATTACACATGTATTTTGTTTCAACAGTTCCCAAAGTTTCCACTCCCCTCAGCAGTGGCAAGAAAGAATAGGGAAGGGGTCACCAATTCCAGTGTAATAACTCAAAAGGAAATGTGTTTTACAAAGCTGTTTAAAATGTCATTAAATTAATGATTTAAAGTACCATTAATTCTAAAGTCTAAATGTACTGTAAACAGTACATCATCTTCATAAAGAAATCTTTTTTGGGCCAGGGATTTAGCTCAGTGGCACCACACCTGCCTTTCAAACTCAATGTACTGAGTTCAATTTTGGGTACAAAAAAAGAGAAACCTTTTCCTTCATTCTTTTCCAAAACTTTATAACTCATTTTGATGTCCAATGTCCTCAGAAACCCAGAAAATTTTGGAAGAGAGGATTGAATTCTCCAGCTCATCTAATCCTCCTTGTCAACAGTTTCAAGAAGTTGTGATCTGGTAGCAATTTTATATCAAGATTTTAAGATTTTTTTGCATCTTATTTTTTGTATAATCCCTTGTTCTCCCAGATTGTCCATTCTGCCCTCCTAGGCTTCAGCAATGAATTAACCTTCTTAAAGTAGAATTGTTACTTCAGGTACTCATTTCCCATACTAAAAACAAACTATCAATTGTGGTTAATTTTTAAATGTGTTGAAATATCACACTGATCTCAACTGGCATGTAATATTAAAGGATGTTAATCAAAAATAACATGAAATACAATATTTTTAAGTGAAAATAAAAATTTCATAGCCTCGTGGCTCCAATATCACATTTCCTGAATTTTTGTCTATACTTCCTGTTTACAATTGATATTCAGCTATGTAGGCAGTGGTTTTATCTTTTTAATTTAATGTTGTATCTTGATCATTTTCATATCTTCATATACTTCCTAGAAGAAAACATTCTTTCAAAATATTTGGTTATCCTTTATGAAAAACTATGAGGGTGTCCTGTGATGATGATAATAGGTCAACCAAGTTTGCATAGGCCATTGCAGCTCTGCAGTATCTTCTGGTTATCATGAAAATATTTCTTTTTTCTTCTAAACAATTGCTGGCCTCTGTGCTAGTTTTTGACAGATGATAGGCTGTCAAATAGGATGTGAAAATTTCTTCATTATGTTTTCAGATTAATGAAGTCATTGGAGGAAAATGATTATATGATCTTTGGCTCAAGTGTCTTTTCCACAAAACCCTCGGATAACCCTGTCCCTGATCTCCTTGGTTCTAACCCCATAAATGATGGGGTTGAACATAGGAGGCACCAGGAGATAGACATTAGCAAACATGATGTGTACCACTCGGGGCACATGATGGCCAAAGCGATGGGTGAGGAAGGTAAAAAGGGCTGGGATATAGAAAGCCAAGATAACACAGATATGAGAAGCACATGTGCCAAAAGCCTTGAAGAGGGCTTCTCCTGAGGGTAACTGCAACACAGCTCTCAGAATCATCACATACGATATACTGATGATGAGAATATCAAAGCCAACCACAGAGAAGGCCACAAAGAGCCCATATCCACGCTTGACTCTGGTGTCAGCACACAGCAGCTTCAGCACTGCCATGTGCTCACAGTATGACTGGGGAATGATCCTGTTGGGGCAGAAGGGCATCCTGGAGATCATGAAGCAGAAGGGACTCACCAACAGCAGCCCCCTCACCATCACAACAGCTCCGAGTTTAACCACCACAGATGAAGTCAGGATACTAGAGTGTCGCAGTGGGAAGCAGATGGCCACATAGCGGTCCAAGGCCATAGCCATGAGCACCCCAGACTCCACAGAAGCAAAGGCGTGGATGAAAAACACCTGGATGAGACAGGCATGATATCCAGTCTCGTGAGCATGAAACCAGAGGATGGCCAGCATTTTAGGCTGGGTAGAGGAGGACAGGACCAGGTCAGTGATTGCTAGCATGGACAGAAAGAGGTACATGGGCTGATGCAGTGTGTGATCCATTCGGATTATATGTAGGATGGTGATATTGCCAACCACAGCCACAACATACATGACACAGAACAGAAAGGCAATCCCAGATTTTGAATTCTCCAGGCCTGGGATTCCTAGCAGGATGAAGGACACAGGATGAGTGGAGCTGTTCTCTAATGTGAACATATATGGATGAATATTATGTTCTTTGTTTCCAAACCAATCTATTTTCTGCAAATGATAACAATCAAAACAATTATTTTCATTTTTATTTATAAATCTTTTGAATCCATGATTTATTAAATCTTTTGATTTAATGATAAACCATACTATTTAAAATATAAAATTTTACAACATAAAAGGATGCTGCTCATTTTAAAATTTCATATTTATGACCTTCAAAAAGAGGTAGAATATAGTAAACTCAAGTGGAATTCTTTTTTCAAAACCAACCTATAACTTGGATGCTCAGTTTCTAATTCAAGAGTGCTTTGCCTTTTCCTTTACAATCCTTACCTGTATTAGCAATGTGTCCATAGCAACTCCACATAGTCCATATAGACCCTTTACCTCAATCTAACTATGATGTCACTAATAAATATCAGCAGCTCTGGGTGTTCAGGGCCTTTGCTTATTTAGCTTTGCTTGCGTGAGCATTGGTTATCCTGGTTCCCCATATCTCTGTTTCTAATTCTTCTCACCATGCATGGTAGCACTGAGCAGGAGTTTGGAACCCACTATGGGGGTCTCTAATAGACATACACTATTATCAGCTTTTAAAGTTGTTTCTAATCCACATAAATCCTCTCATCTTCAATTTACCAAGGGAATAACAGAGTTTAAAATAATTAAATGATATGGCCCTTATCACACACTAAATTTGTATCAGGATCAAGGGCTTCTGGTAAAACACATTGCTGCATTTGTTGAATAGAGACTGGTTTGGAATCCCTCCCGGTTAGGTTAACCAGAGATGTTTGCCCTATCATACAAAAGATGGTAAGGAGGCTTGAACATCTTCGCACTGACTTACAACCAGGTCTGGATTTGGAACCACAACTCCTGCTATTTCGCTGGACTGGAGGCTCCTGGCATCCCTGGGGATATGATGCTTTCTGTGGCATAGCATCTTTATTGGCTTTTGCCCATGAGCCTTTCTGGGAGACTCACATGTTCAGCACGCTCTTTGGGGTGCAGACACTCTCTCCATTCATGTTTCTGCTACCTACATTGCTCAGATTCTTTAAAAAGTTCTTTTACTTTCTTCCTCTCCATTCATATCCAAACCTTAACAATTGCTTTTCACAGGAAAGAGTTCTCTCATGAAGAGAGATAGCACAGCCTTTCTCTCTCATTCTGCTGGCTCACATATCCTGTTCTCAGGTTTTCTTTCTTGGGTAAATTTAAACTTCTAGTCAAGTCTGGAGCTGGAAATGAGGTCTTTGGTGCCTGTTTTCTGTTCCTTCCCCTGTGGTCTCATGGAATCCAGCAAATTCATCCTCAGAAATTTCCTCATGAATTCCATGGAAGCATATTTAAGGCTCCAAATCATGGGAAGCAGACAGAAGTTAGACAAATCCTTGGTTGTTTTTGTCTGGTGTGAAAAATTTTTACTATGGAAATGCAGTTTATCAGGTTGCCATTGAATTTAATAATGAAATTGTATATTTCCTAAGTAATAGGGAAAAAGGCCAATATAATTTCCCACTTTGCCTCACACTCCTTCCTCATCTACCTTACTATTCAAAGTATTCATTTTTCCCTTTTATGAAATTAGAACTTTCACGGGCATAGTGCACACTGAAAGTAGAAATTAAGCTAGATACAAATAAAGCCTAACACATAAAGTGACTGTGTAGCTTTGGTTTGAAGAAATTTAGTTACAAGAACTATGTTCTCGCATGGAGTAGAGCTCACTTTCCTTTGTGAACATGGTTTTCAATCCAGCCATGGTGCTTTCAGGTTCTGTCTGATCTCCCTTACTCCACCCATTATGTAGGAATAGTTTTGTTCAAGCTTCTCTTGTGTTGCCCAAGTCTTTGCAGGGATAAGAGACAAAATGGTGTGAGACCTTGTTAAAAATAGCCTCAGGGAAATTTAGATTCTTTTTTTGCTTTAGGGTACCTAAAGGTAAGTTGTGGAGCAGGTTGAGTTCAGATGCATCCTCCTTCCTGGAGGGGTTTGTGTATAAAGGCATGTTGTCTACCTTTCCAGGTCTCCCTGAAGGATGTATTGACCTTCAGTTTTCTTCTTCCTTACCTCAGACAGAAGTGTAGTGTGCCTGGATGTCTATACCTGGAGCTCCCATGGAGTCAGACCTTTTTGCATAGTGCATGACCTTGACTTCCACCTTCTCTGAGATTCTGTGAGTCCCATTGCTTTCTGGGAAGGGCTGAGATGCTTAAAGCACAGGAATCACTCACTCTGAAATCTGCTTTATCTTTGGCCAAGCCAAGCATGATCATCAGGAGTTCTAAAAAGCCCCTGAGATGGCAGAGAGTTCAGATCAATGTCTATTTAAAGAGCAATGCCTGCCCTGTCCCTTCCCCAAAGTTTTAGTTGTCTCCTCCCTCCTAATTCCTTCTGGCTCATAGTCTCACTCTCTTCCTCTGAGACTCAGTAATGAAGTGGGAAGCATTAACCCCTAACTTTCCTCACTCCTCTGTGCACACAAATGTGACAATGAGCTTCAAATATGTGTGCAGTCAAGTTTGCTGTTGGGATAAGCTGGGTATGAAAAATTTATACCTGCACTTTTGTTACTTTAAGGATGTATATTCACAATTGAAGGAAGATTGTGTGCAATTTGAAATTGTTGATATTTCATCTCTGTTGATGTATCTGAAATATGTTAGTAAACACTTTTATAAGGGACTCGATTTGCATGTGAGTATTTGTAAAGGTTATTATATGTCAATGCATAAATAATTATTTGCTTTGAGGATGTATAATTAGTGTGATGTAATCATTCTGAGTGCCCTGTTACTGAAAGCGGATGCTTTGTGAAGTCACACGCCTAACTATGTGCCTGAGATTGTAAAATGGCATATCAGTGTGCATACATATGAAGGTATTTGTGCAAGCGGTGTGTGCTTGATGGAGTTGTTGACAACCTTTTGGTGTTTCAGTATGTACTGAGGTGGTTGCAGTTCCAAGACCTCCCACTTCTGAATGGGTGATTATCCAGAGAGGGAAAATTCTGATTAAGATCCTCTTGCTAAGCACTTCTAACCCAACCTGAACACATACTGTTTATTTCTTTCTTTCAGTCCCTATACAGGGCCAAGATGGTATTTTCTTATTTAATTTGTAAGCACTCCTTGTTTTTTTTAACAATAAAAATAGAAAGAAAAATTAATTCTCAGAGTGCAGAGAGGTCAGTCTTCAAAAGATATGCCTCATCAAGTACAAAGCACCAACATAAGTCTTTAAGGAAAAAACCCCACAAACATTGCCAAGTTCATATCACTATGCTTATGTTTCCCTGTAATAATCATATTCACAAAGTGTGTGGTATTATTTCTGGGTATTAGCATACTATAATCAGGTGCACTATTTTTTATGAGGGGTTCAGGGAATACTCAGAGTTTTCTAATTTTGCAGATTAAGCTGATATTATATAATGAAATTTTGGGGTTTTTTTCCTAGTTGGAAAATGTTTTCCTTTGTGGCTTAACGTGAAGTGCTCAATATAACAAAATTAGAGAAGTTCAACCAAGCATTTCTACTTCTAGTTTCATATTTTAAAGAAATGCTTTAGATAGAGTCCACCAAAAAAAGTACACAACCGGGAAAAGAAAAACTTGTATAAATATGTATTTTTAAACCTGGGGAAATGAAATCCAACAATTTTATTTTAATGAGCTGTATTTTCTAAATTTTTGTTTTTTATTTTTTGCTGTTTTTATATAGTACTGAAAACAAAATGTGGCACATTCACATTTTCCTGAGGAACTGTAAAGATGGCCTCTACAGGGATAAACATTGGAAAGCCTGAAGGTCAATCAACTGATGTTGAAAACTCTCGAAGAGAGTAAAGGCTCAATCTGAATAGTCTAGAACATGTACTGTAATTTTATTAGAAGAGATGGTCATCTTAATATTAATGATTTAAAAGAACTTCTATAAATATTGTAATGCTAAATTTATCCAGACAGCATGATATTAATAAAAATTACCTGCAATTATAAGAGGTGCTCAAAGTCATGTCCATTAGCTTCCAGATATTTATTAGTACCATGAACTGCTGAAGTGTGTATACCTTTTTTGGTAAACTCTGTATATCCACTAAAATGTCTAAGAATGTTTAGCAGAAGTATTCCTTACAGATAAAATGTGGAAATAACCCAAATATCTATTGATTTTAGAGTAAGCAAAAATTGCCACATTTACCCAGCAGAATAAAACTCATCAAGAAGAAAAAAATAAAACAGAATTGAAAGAAAATTATATGTGGAAATAGTATTGTGGAATTTCATAGCATCAACAATAAAGATCAGAATTTAGTGATCTAAGTAATGGGGAAGAGATGATTACAAAGACAGCTCAGTAAGATGAATTTTGTTCTTCTAGATCTGGTTGTGAATCAATGAGAGTTTCCTAATAGCTTCTATATGAAGGTTGTTCTAAGGGTTATTAGGTTTAAATAATTTTATCTAAACACTTTTATGGTTTAGTTTAATATAGTGGACAATACTATTCCTTTTATAGCCAGCAAGAAAAGCTAGTAGTTTTATCCACTGTACTATAATAAAAGTAGAAATTGCTTAAATATAAATATTTTAAACATAATAAATAATTGCACAGTGAATCTAACTATGAATTATATAAGGAAAAAGGAGAAAGTCTATAGATAAACAGAAACAAATAAAATTATCATTTACCCACATTTCTTGAATTAAAAAACTTGGAGTATGTGCTTCAGTAAATGGAATAAATATGCAATAAATTTCACCTGTGACAATAAAACGTAAATTAAATTTACTGAGGGATACCACATAAAATAATTACAGGAATGAATCAGTCTAAGATGTCATGAGACAAAGAACATACTAGAATCTTGTACAGAACATGGCCTCAGGGGTGGATTGATAGCAGAAACTCAGAATTGAGGACCCATTCCAGACCTAATGGACCAGAATTTTATTTAAATAAAACCCTGAGGATATCAGGATGCTCATCATATTTTTCATGTATTTAATTATCCTCATGAACAAATAGCCATAAATCATTGGTTAAACCATAAAGAAAGTTTGTCTTTTATCCTGCTAAGAGACAAAACAAGAAATAATTTGAATTGCAGAAAAAACATAAAAGTTGCTCCAAAAAATCATGGTCTAAAATAAATTTTAAAAATGGACATAACTGTGCTAACCTGAACCAGAATAAAAGGATATAATTTTTTTTTGATGAATGCTACCTTTGATATAGTGAAATGATTTTGTGATATAGAATTATGTGTCATTTTTCTAGTCCCACCATATATTCTGTATTAAAAATGTTTAACTGTATTTCAAGATTTATTTGCTTTTCAAACTGGAATGATCTAAAAATAATGTGAAGTCATAGCTATAAGACTGTATATTAATTTGTGTATCTTGCCCAGGGAAGTCTTGACATAGGAGAAATATTACTCCCAACCTGTTAAATGTCAGGTATGCCCAGTTCATGTCCCCAAAATGAAGAATAAAATCTAAGAAAAAATGCAAGTTAAGAATAGGAAAGATTTATTGACAGATAACTCCTGAGAGACATAAGGGGTCTCCAAAGTGGGTTGTCACCAAGACCCTTTGTCAGGGACAATTTAAATAGCAAAGTCACAGTGTGGATACAGTGTGGGTCAAACTACCATCAATGTATAGGATTCCAAGTATGGCCTCTTAGCTAATATTGATCCAGTAGGGAAGCAGGTCATGTAGCAAGAGCACATGGAAAAAACAAAGGCATTTTTGGGAAGGGATGACTCTGGATGCTTTGGTCATCCACCTGGGTGACTGGGTCTGGATGCTCTGGTCAACTACTTTGATGACTGATATCTAGCTAGACTTTACTGGACCAGGTGATGCCAAATCACTGTACAATCTTAAGTCATTGTATATCCCTCGGGGAGGCATGTAGGCCTGGTCATTACATCCTTATCTTTAGGCCTGACCTTCAACAGATGTGCCTCCAGCCACAGTTCTGGTATGTTTTCATCTTTTGCCTCGACTCTCTCCAGGTCTGGCTCCTGACTGACTGACTCTTAATTTTTATTTAACTTAGCTGCCTAGAACAGTATCATGCTGTATGAATCTGAATTTGGGATAGGAGGGAGGAGAGTAGAAAGAAAGTATAAGGTCATTTATTCCTTGGATTTTTATGTATCAGGAAATGGACTTTAAATTCAATGAAAACTAAAAGAAAAGGCTCAATACCATTAGCTATAAAGGAAACCTAAATCAAAACTACAATTTATTTTACTGTTATCCAAAGACCAAAAAATAATAAACTGGTATGAGTGTGTGGAGAAAAAGCTCTTATACACTGTTGATGTGATTGTAAATTAGGATAGCCATTATGGTGAACAGTATAGTTTCCTCAAAAAATTATAAAACACACACACACAAAATAAACAAAAAAACAAAACCCAGGATCAATGGAAAATATTAGAAGATGCAGAAACAACTCCAGACGTACTTAGCCACCTTATTATTAGGTATACAGTATAATGACATTCATCATTGGAGATTTACTCCTTTATATAATATATCTTGATTCTTATTTTTTCTCCTTTCTTTGGCCT